>OZ020614.1:37150291-37507791 GCA_963971575.1 Liopterus haemorrhoidalis | reverse complement strand
AGTTGGAAATATGAACATCCCTTAGATATATGATATCCGCAAAGTATATTCCCTTCATGAGGTAAGCACCCATTAAGACGGGATTTTTCGACATTCAACCCCTAAGGGGTGAAATGTGATATCAAGGATTCCTTAACTCTTACGGAGCGGTGCTATTTAAAATGTACCCCACAAAATTTGAATAAAATAATCGTTCTTGAGTTTTATAAATACTATAAATACTTTATTTACCTACTTATGAAACAATGTAGATAAATATTTTTTTCATTCTTTATTTTAAACACTTAATATTAATTAATTTATTTTTCATGAATTTTATTGGTTATTTTTAAGTAAAGGGCGGAGTCAACTCGGCTGAATTCCCTGATATTTGCAAAAGCAGCTACGCCTAAACACCGGATTCAATATGAATCTGTACGTCGGGCAGGACGGACGTATCAGATTGGGCGTATACTATGCTTTGCTAGAAATTTAGTTGGTTAGTATGAAACAGGATTTTATGAATGTTGGACGTATGAAAAACTAGCAATTGAAAATATTGTAATTTCAGCTTAAAAACATTTTTAATATATTCCATAGTAAACCTGAATACAAATTATTAATAAATTATTTATTTACGATAAAACAAAAATGGGGTACATTTGTACCCCACACCGCAACCAAAGGACACCGTAACGTAAGGGTTAATATCTCTTAGGACCAATAAGATATCGACTTGGCTTTTGCTTATAAAGATTACCCATACAAATGCCGAAAAATTTATTTCAGGATTCTTTCCTAATCAACCCCTAAATGGGTAAATCTATAATCGGGGTGAATTATAAAATCCGTCGTATTTCCTATGTTTATTGAGTTATAACATTCCTTTTTGGCACACCGGTGTCTTTTTCAAATATCTCGAAATAGTTTTGACAGTTTTCTAAAATTTCACCTCTAAAGAGGTAAATGGGTATTTTTATTCGATAGAACTTCCCTTATACATAGAGACATGAAATTTGGGAAGTATATTCCTTCCGTGATGTAAGCACCCACTAGGAGATTTTTCGAAAGGGGTGAAATGTGATTTGAAGAATTCCTCAATATACTTTAGGACCAATAAGATATTGACTTGGTTTTTGATTACAAAGGTTAGGTTAGGTTAGGTTAGGTAATTTTTGATACAGCAATTCAGGATTTTGCCCTAATCAACCCCTAAATCGGTGAATCTACATTTGGGGTGAATTATAGAAACCTTTTTATTTCCTGAGTTATAACATTCTATTTTGGTATATAATTTTCTATTTAAAATATTTAGAAAGCGTTTTGAAAGTTTTTTAAATTTCATCCCTAAAGGGGCAAATTGGTATTATTTGTTCGAAAGAACGTCCCTTGACATAGAGATATGAAATTCAGGAAATATATTCACTCCATGTCGCAAGCAACCGCTTATATGGAATTTTTCGAAATTCGACCCCCTTCGGTATGGAAAGTGATAAAATGTTTTTCCTTGGATTCTTCATTATCTCTTAGGTCCGATGATATATTGATTTAATTTTTGCTTACAGTGTTCTAATCATCAACCTAAAGGGGCGTTTCTCGATTCCCTTATAGAACCCTTTGTATCTTCCGTCTTTGTTGTACAGTAACTATGTTGTACTTTTTCGCATTTAGGTGTCTTTTTAATATTATTATTATTATTATTATTTATTTTCTATAGAAATTTACATTTTATACATATTAAATACATAATTTACATAATATTATACATGATGAACGAATTGTCCTTACAAGTACATAATTTACAGTAAATTACAGAAAATAATAATAAGGCCCCTTGTACTGAATAAATAACATAAATATACATAAATATAATAACAATGGCCAACTGCCACATAGACCTGAAGGTCTGTGCGTGGCTTTACCTTATTTAATAAATATAGAAAAACAGGGCTTACAAAAAATAAAAATTAAGAAAAAATGTTTGGGTATTACAAATTGATAATACTTGCAGTTATAAATGAAAAATTCAAGTTTTACAATGGAAATGGTTTGAAAGTTACTTTTTTTTTAAGAACATTATTAATTTTTTTCGAGGGTATAAATAAAACGTTTTATATGTTTTTTAATGTTATTTTGATTAGGTTTTATAGAGTGTGTATGAATAAAATTATTGAATTTATTATAGAGTATAGGTATAACGGAGACAAAACTTCTTTGACCGGTTGTCTTGAGATTTCGAGTGGGCATTGCATTATCTTTAAATCTAGTATTGTAGTTATGTGCTGGCAGAATGATGTTATTAACATTTTTATATAGATATCTCATGATTGAGTAGTAATATAATTGTTGTATAGTGAAGAGATTGGTATTATCAAAAAGTCTTTCAGTTGAAAACAATTGCGGCAATTTGAGCATTCTTTTAATAATTATTTTTTGAATTATATTAACTTTATCTAGATATGTATAACTTGTATACTTTAAATAGATATCGTATAATTATAAGATGAATAATATCGGTATAACTAGGACTACAGTGTTAAAAGATCTCGGTGTGATTTTTGACAGCAAACTTACTTTCACTAACCACATTACAAATCTAGTAAACGATTGTTATAAATTAACAGGTTTTATCCTTAGAACATCAAAGGATTTCAAACTGACTAAAACTTATTTAACATTATTTAATGCGCTAATTAGGAGCAAGCTGGAATACGCCTCGGTAATTTGGTCACCATTTCATAAGAACCATATTAAAATACTGGAACAAATTCAAACAAAATTTTTACGTATCGTTGAATTCAGAATTAAAGGTACCTACCCGAAATTCGAATCATCTAACTCACTCCGAAATAAATATTCTGTTGAATCCTTAAGCATTAGGCGCGACTTTCAAACTCTGTTTACGCTGCATAAAATATGGAATGGTACCATGACTTGTCCCGATATTTTATCTCAAATAAATATAAGGACACCAGTCTGTGGAATAAGGCAGAAAGTACTGTTTTCAGAAAAACATGCACGGACAGAAACTTATAAAATGGGCCCCTTAAAAAGAATGACAACACTTTTTAATACATCTTTACATAAACACAAAGTTGAAATTGGTATGAGTTTCACGTCATTTAAAAAAACGGTTCATAAGTTATTGTGCAACTTAGATAATTAGAAGATTTAAATCTGATTTATTATTGTAATTGTATGTAATATGAATTTATGCAATGTGCGTATATTGTAATATTTATAATTTTATTTTTCATTTCCTCTGTTTTTGTTACTTTTTGTTTATCTGCTTTTCTCAAACATGTAATGTATATATTTGGTTATATTTTGTACTTATTTTATATGTGTTTTATGTATGGTCACAAATGGGACTTCGGTCTGTAGTGTCCTTAAAATCAATAAATTCTAAATTCTAAATGTTCTACTAGCACCTCCCCAACCATAATAAAACATGTACATGAGTTTATTTGGCATGTACAGTCTTAGTTTATAAAAGATAAACAACAATTTTCTCAACCTTTTGCACATATTTATTAAATGAGTGTCCCAGCGAACATGTTGGTCAATTGTGATACCCAAATACTTGACAGTAGGTATTTTGTTTATGTTGATTTCACATTTGCATTTTTTTGACCTATCGCAATCTTTGTCATGAATTGTAAGCTTATTAAAACCATATCATTAGTTTCAAGATCATTTCATTTTAACCGTTTTTTTTTTTATATTTCACTCCTAAATTGCTATTCTCTCATTACCCTACATTACATTGATACATTGGTATTTTTTAGTAGACAATTGAAATTCGGGAACTATATTTCTTCCATGACGTAGGCAACCACTAAGAAGAGATTTCTCGGTATTCGACACCTAGGGGGTGAAATCGGATTTCTCAATACTTGGTGAAATAACTACTTGCTTTTTACTTACTATGGTTACCCGTAAAAAAATGTAAATTCTTGGTTTTTTGAGTGGCATATCTTTTTTTTTTTTTTTTTTTCTAAAGCCTTTTAAACGTTTTTTACCTATAAAGGGGTAAATTGATATATTTTTGATTAGATACATGGAATTCCCGGAACATATTCCTTCCATAACGTAAGCATCGAACCCTTTATATGCTTCTGTGCTTCTTGAGTTATAACATTCCTTTCTGGCATATAGGTGACTTTTTAAAATCTTTCGATAGTATTCTGACAGTTTTTTAAATTTCATTCCTAAAGGGGTAAATTAGTATTTTTTTATTAGAAATAAGAAATTCCAAGAGTACATTTCTCGATATGACGTAAGAACCTACTAAGAAAGGATTTTTCGACCCCTGGTGAAAAGGAGTAAAATGGTTTTTCACGGATTCCTATATATCTCTTAGGACAAATGAGATATCGACTAGGTTTTTGCTTATAAAAGTTACCCGTGCACATGTTTAGAAACAAACTGAAAATTTTACACTAATGAGCGTCCAACGGGGTGAATCTACACTTGAGGAGAGAGTCAGCAATGTGATCTATAGAGAACCATGACTTATAATAATTGCACGATGATCGCAGACCGTCAATATAACGTAGCGAAGCACGGGTACTCAGCTAGTTATTAATATTATCATGAATTACTATTGGGGGAATTTTATTAGATTTTGTTTTGTTATCAGTATCTTGGTTGTCTTCCGAATCTGATAAGATGTCATATTTATTTTTGGTACTCACATTGTATTTAAGTTCGGAGGCTTTCCGTTTATTTTTATTATTATTAACACCAGAAATACCAGAAGTACTAGGTTCACCATTATTTATAACAAAATCTACCTCCATTGTGAAAAACAGAGACACGAATATATGATTTGCAATAAAATCAGCTAGTTATAAATAAAAATATTTCACAAGAACAAATTCAACTACCGCAGTTAGACCACATTGAAGCTGTAGGTGCAAAAATAAAAACCATTCATGGTTATATAACGTTAATATCAGCTTATTTACCCCCAAACAAAAAATTACTTGACACAGATTTACGTAACATTTTTAATCTCTCTACTGACATTATTTTGCTTGGTGATTTAAATGGTAAACACCACAGTTGGGATTATTATAACAATGATAATACGAATGGTAAGAAGTTACTGCAATTTTGAAAATTAAATAACTTAACAATTTTATACCCTGATGGACCTACTCATTACCCAAGTCAAGTTTCATTCACTCCTATAGTGCGTTCAAAGGTGAGTTTGCAGTATAGCTCTTATGGCAAATGGGAGCGGTGTTGCCAAATGTTGTAAAAGTGTCAAATGTGTCAATTATAATAATATGAAAAACTCGTATGATTTACAAAAATCAACTTTTATAAAACTCAAAATAACACTCAACATAAACAAATGGCCATTTGTAGAGTACTGCGTCTTCACAGATCAGCGCGTTTTAGAGCTGGCAACGTCGACAAGCAAGAAAAGGATAGTGTCATTGTGTAAACCCATTAGAGAGTATGAAAAAGAACTACTCCATATGCCCTGTGCTGCAAACTCACCTTAGAACGCACTATAGCACTATTGACTTGTTTATTAGCAAAAACGTAAACAACATATCAAAGCCTGATACTCTCTCTATCTCAACATCAGATCATGATCCAGTGTTTGCTCAACTCTATTCCTCTTTCACACAGACTGTGTATAATTCTATGTACAATTTACAAAATGTGAACTGGAAGTTGTATAAAAATGTTTTGAATAACAATATAAATCTGGAGTACCATATTGAGAATAAATTCGACATTGATTATGCCATTGAACACTTGCAATACACAATAAAAAATGCTTTTCAGAATAGCGCATCCCTGATTAAAAACAATAAATCAAATATAATAAATTTACCATTAAATATTCACCTATTAATAAAATTAAGAAACCGCTTTCGCAGACAATTTCAAAACATAGATTGCCTTACTTGAAAAATATTTGTCAACTATTATGAGATATTTGAGACATAAGACAATAACAGACTGAATATAGTAAATAACAAAACGAATATAATTTATTGTGATTGCAAATCGAAAAACGTAAAAAAAAATATATAAATACCAAACACAAATTTAGAATAATAATATATAGATAACCAACAAATTATAAAAATCTTAATTAAAGGTAAATTTGGTCTAAACGAATTTTTTCAGAATGCGCTGGATTACAAAGATTTTCTGGGTTGGCGACCAGCGCCACGAAATTCCTACACATTCCTAATAAAATCTAACGTAAAAAAAACTAACTAATATTCAAAATAAACAAGATAATATATAAACAATAACAAATAATTTTTTTAAATGGCTTATCTGGACTATTTTTTAATGTTTCTTCTCTCTAATCTTCTTCCTACGCTTGGTACGTCTGCTCCCAAATTCTCTACACCAGTACGCCAATGCCGGAAGCTGGCTATGGACAGTTGCTGCGACGCACCAAGAGGGAGAGAAAGAGAGTGAAAAGAAGAACGAATGGGAAGGAGAGCCTAAAATAAGATCATATCCATTAAATTTCGGTAAATGCTTGCGTTTTAAACGCCGCATACAATTATACAAAAATATACAACCAATACAACACAATAATTTTGATATTTACCTTAAGATGTAATGCGGGTCTCAGTAAAGTGAATTTTGTAAGTGACGATTTTAATCCGAAAATATCGTAGGAACTCAATGCCCTTTTTCACCTTTGCGTTCTCAAAAATCCCTACAAAGGTCTATAAAATATTCGATACTCTTCACAGTATATTTATTTTATTCTGCTGAGAACGAAGGTGCGTCCAGATGCAAATAATTTACACGAATCTAAAAAAATTACTGTTTGTTACTTGTATATTATTGTGTAATCATGGTTACCGAAATTTATGCGATATTGTCTTATTTTAATGAAGTAGGCTGCTGTACATTAGCGTACAGTTTTAAATTTGTTTATAAAATCAAATTTTCTTTTAAAACATTACAATAATTAAACAGATTAATTTATCACATTTATGACCAATAAATAACGAGGAAAGTCCCATAAGATCAGCAAATTTAAAAAAATAATTTCTTAATAATAAAACTAAATTTTTTAATTCATCCTATTATTAAAAGATGATTTCAAGAATTTTAAGATATATATATTTTTTTTTAATTTGACATGAGCTTCATATGTTTTTAAATGCGGCAACGTATTATCATTTCACTCTTGCCATAAGAACAATACAAATGCCAGCGATACATTTTTGGGGTTCTAAACGCGTCTTCCCAATAAGAGGCGTCCAACCGGAGATTTTATGTTCACGCGGATATTGCGGATAAGCGGATATGCTATATAATCCGCATCCGATGCGCATCCGCACGATTTAAATGATAGTTTATCCGCATCCGCAGAAAAATGGCGGATATCCGCGGATAATCTGCGTATATCCGCGGTTTTGCAGGGCTCTAACTATTACCTGTTATTTGCCTGTATTATACATGCGAACCTAAAGCCACTAGCTCAGATAGAGTTATTGAGATTAGCAGAAGGTTCCACATTCCACACAAATACTTACACCCTAAAGCGGCAGATTTTTATTAACGCCTTATATATTCGACCCGTCTGGGAAAATAGGTCCGCCATCGCTGTCCTAGGACATTGCGGAAACCGAACTATATTATCCTATAGAATCTTCTTACATTTTTTTGTATATTCCGTTGCGAGTAACCTTAAAGTATGCGTGTATTAACAAAAAAAAAAAATGTTCCACACTCTGTTCCCTAGAGAAATTAATCTTAAATCTAAATAAATCTAAGTAACGCACGTTGATATGCAACGGGATAGTACACTAGGAACTTTTGATCAGATATTGTTTCCGAAAAATATTGAATTTTATTTGTTGTTTTTTTTAAATTTATGGTGAGATAATGTTATGTTTTTTTATTAATTGTAGCTAGGATAGGTATGTCTTCATATGAAATTAAAAGCAAATTTAAAAATACATGGGATTCTTATTTATATACTCTAAAGTTGCATTCACACTTCCCTAATTATAATTATACTTATGATTTCGATTTATAATTAGAAGTTTGTCATATTACCTCCTACGTAATCATTCACACTAACGTACTTAAGTGTCTTAATTATAAGTATAATTTAAAAGTTTGCAAACTTCATGCTTATACTTATACTTATGATTTACACTCAGCGAGAAAGGGACAGAAACTAACCTATAAGTGAATTTGAAATGTCAAAATAGATACGACATGCAAAAAACTATAATTATGGATCATATAACTGCCTAAATAATTCGTAGATGAGAAACTGTGACCATTTTAATATATTTAAAAATGAAATAAGGTTAAAAACGTAGATGGTGGGTTCATGCAATAGTAATTTTTGTTTGTAACAACAGATGGTAGCATTTACTAATCATAATTATAGCAGGTTCAGCAATCGAGGGAACCGGAACAAAGATAAAATGCGGCGCCCCTCAAAAATTTTGAAATTATATCTTGCCATATATTTCATTAACAAAAAATAGAAAATAGCTATTTGTGCACTATGGCCAAAAAACCGATTTGAAGTCCTCAGCTGCCAATCAAATTCAGATGCGGACGAAAAAGAACTTCTTGACAAAGGTGCACATGATATTTTTTGGGGGAATAAAAGTAATTTTTATTAAAAAAATTAATTAGCTCCAAAATTTATGGTTTTTGAACAGTAATTACAATTATAAATGTTTGAATCTCCATTTTATAAATAGATCATAGTGTTTTTCATATAATTCTGCAGATTTTGTAGGTAATTAATTTAATTTCGTTTTCGAAAAACATTTGCTTGTTTTTCAATATTTGGTGGTGTGTTCATTAAACATGAAACACAGAAAGCTGAAATTTGGCTTGCTTATACAACTCTTTGACCCACATATGTATAGGAAAAATACTGAGAGTTCAAAAAAAAAATACATTCCGAGATAAATATAAACAATTATGTATTTAATAAAAAAATAAATATATTTTTTAAAATTAATGTGTGGTATCAAAAGAAAGCTCTTAGGACGTAGATTAAGGAACAAAAAGTGTTTTTTAAAATTCATTTTTTTTAACACGATTCTAACTAAAAGTGTGCTAAAAAAGTTCTTGCCCCGCCCCCTTTACCTAAAGAGGTTAAACTCAAAATCTGAAAAAATTAAATGTATATTGGATCTAAGCCGGAAACGTACGAGAGGAATTTTTGATTTTTGACTGCGTTTTTGAAAAATATTGCAGTTTTTGTGTTTTTGGCAAATTAAATATTTTTTTAATTCATGGCTTAATTATGGCTAGTAATGTTATGGATTTTTTGTATTTATGGCTAAGATAGTGCGTGTCTTTTTTTGAAATTAAAAATATAATAAAAAAATTCAGAATTTAAATAGTGCATAAAAATAAGTATTTCGTAAAATTGCCGGCAAGGACAGTGAAGTGATAAGAGTTCGAGCGGAATCGAGCAGGTCAGAACAAAGATATATAGGTTACTTCAAAATAAGTGAAATAATAAAACAGTGGCGTGCAGTGAAATTAGTAAATAGTACATCGTATATATTTTCTTACTTAACAGAGAACAGCAATACAGCGATAACGGCCTAATGCAACAGGAAAGAGGAGCGAAAGGAGAAAGAGAGCCAAATACTAGCCCGGAATCCGAGCAAAGCATCTTCAGGCGGAGTAAAGTGATTATTCGTTCACCAGAAACGCAGCAGCACATAAAAACTAAAGAAATGAATGACCTAAAGGAAATTAAAATATGATGCTGGAAATGATGGAGGAAATTAGAAATAACACAAAAGAAAATAGAGAGCTACGAGAAGAACTTAAGAGACGCGAGGAAAAATGGGAAAGGGAAAGAACTATTTTAACGGAAAGAATAGAAAGATTAGAAAACATGATTGAAAATTAAGAAAAGAAAAAACGAAAAAACAAGATTATTATTAAAGGATTAAACATAAAAGATAACGAAACAGAAAACGCAACAGAAAAGTTTATAAAAAATACTCTGAAGATGGAAGCAAAAGTAAAGAGCGCTTACAGTATTAACAAGAAGGGCAAAAGAGAAACTATATTAACTGAAATTGAACCCTGGGAGGATAAACAAAATATTATTAGTTTAGAGTAACACGAATAAACTAAGAGGTAGCGATGTGTATATAGAGAATGACCATACCATGGAAGAAAGAAAAACACAAGCTGGGTTACGAAAAATAGCACGAATGGAAAGAGAAAAGGGAAATAGGGCCAAAATAGGATATAGGAAGATTTTCATAAATAATTCAGAATATATATGGAGCGAGAAGGACAAAGGGGTTGTTAAAAAAGAAGAATCAAAAAACTATTTAACTCAAACCGAAAAAGTAAGACGAACACGGCTAAGAAAACGGACATGAATACAGAAAATGAGCAAAAGGAGACGAATATTATGGGAAAAATCAAAAAAGTACACGACAAGAGAACAAGGAATATAATAAAAATACGTACCTGGAATACACGAAGCATAACGGGAAAAGAAAGCGAAATTATAAGCGAAATGGAAAAAGCAAAACTAGACTTCCTTGCAATAACAGAAACCAAGAAGAAAGGAAAAGGGGTAACTCAATTGGAAAAAGGATATTGGATGTTTTGGTCGGGTGTAGAAGATCATGGAAATGCCAATGCAGGGGTAGGAATAATAATAAAAGAGGAAAGGATGTAAAAGATTTACAAATAAAACCTAATTAATGAAAGAATTATGTCTATAGATATATTAATAGAAGAAGATGATGAATTATATACACTGATAGTGGTCTACGGTCCCAATGAGAACGCAACTAAAAGCGAGAAAACCGATTTCTTCGAGGAACTGCAAAAAGAAATAGACAACAAGGGAAACAATATAATTGTATTGAAAGACTTAAATGGACGAGTGGGAAATGAAAACAAAGGAATAGAATGGTGTCTAGGTAATCATGGAGAAACAACAAGAAATACAAATGGTGAGAAATTTATAGAACTATGCCTAGCAAATGAACTTGTAATAGCAAATTCAAATTTAGTCACAAAGAAATACACAAAATAACCCGACCACTATCTGCTAAGAATGGAATTAATAGAATACAAACCTAAAGAAGAGAAAAAGAAAAGACAAGTGATAAATAAAGAGATTAAGAGCCACAAGCTCAAAGAAACAGAAGTACAAAATAGATACCAGGAAATATTGGAAAGGAAAATTAAAGAACACGGAGAAAGCAACAACCTAGAAGATAACTGAGAACAATACAAAAGAAGTATACTTGAAGCAGCGAAAGATAGTTGTGGGATGGCCAAAATTACAAATAAAGCAAGAAAGAAGTCAGCATGGTGGGGTGTAGAAGTCAAAAGACGTGAAAGAAAAGAAAGATAAATGGAAGAAATATTTAACAACAAGAGACCCAATGGACTATGAGGAATATAAAAGAAGAAGGAAGATTGTTTAGAAAAAAAGTGAAAGAGGAAAAAGAAAAGTCATGGCAAGAATTTGGACACAAAATGAAAGAGGCTTTCAGAGAGAATCAAAAGATATTCTACGGAACCATAAAACAAATAAGGAAGAAAAAAGTAACAACTCTGAAAAACGTCAAAGATGAGAATGGAACAATTCTATTCAAGGAAGAAGAAATTATCGAATGATGGAAACATATTGAAAGCATAGGCCGTAAAAATGCAACACACCCTGAACATAACGCAGAAGAAAGGATATAAAATAATGAAGAAACTGGAATTAAAGAGTCAAATAAAATATCAATGGAAGAATTAGAAGAAGCTCTGAGGAAAATCAAAAACGGAAAGGCACCTGGACACGACTGTATCACTAGCGAAGTGATTAAATACACAGGGGAACACGGAAAAGAAAAACTTTTGAAAATTATTAATCTGGTGATAACAACAAGTAGTTCCCCTTTGGACTGGCAAGTTGGTATTATAACACCCATATATAAGAAAGGCGACAGTAGAGAATGCTCAAATTACAGAGGAATAACCCTGCTTAGCGCAGTAGTAAAATTATACGCAAGAATACTCGAGCGAAGAATCAGAAACGCACTGGAAGCAACCTTGAAAGACTCTCAATATGGATTTAGGTCAAAGAGAGGGGTGCAAGACCCAATATTCACGTTGCGGCAATTAAGCGAGAAAGATCTAAAAACAAATAGCCAAATCCACCTATGCTTCATAGACTTGGAGAAAGCTTTCGACCGAGTGAACAGAGAAGACGTCTGGTCGAAACTTAAAAACAGAGGCATTCATGAAAGCACAATCTCAAATATTAAAAGTCTGTATAACGACAGCAAGAATTATGTCAGAACAAGAAGTGAAGTATCGAGATCTTTTATAACGGAAAACGGACTCAGACAAGAATGCGTACTCAGTCCGCTACTGTTCTCACTGGTTCTAGATGACGCCGTAAAAGAAGTAAGACAAAAGATTAAAGAATATTCTGTGGGCTACTGGTAAATGGAAAATGTGAAAGTAGCAGAACTTTGCTATGCGGATGACATGGTCATAATAGCAAGGAACGAGGACGAACTACAAAACAACCTGAACCAATACAATAAAGAATTGAAGAAAATAAATATGAAAATTAGCACACAAAAAACAAAAACAATGGTAATAAGCAGGAGAAAAATACAACACAAAATAAAAATAGATGACAAAATAATCGAACAGGTAGGAAAATTCAAATACCTAGCCACAGTTTTCGCGGAAGATGGAAAATGGATGAAGAAATTATGGAAAGAGTAGGCGCAGCAGGAAGAATGTTCAATAGCATCAAAGCATCGTTCTTCATTAAAAAAGAAATACCAACTAACATCAAGGTAGAGATCTTCAAAAAAGTGACAGTACCAATTTTGACATACGCCTCAGAATCCTGGACCACTACAGAGACGCACAGGTCTAAAATAAGAAGGTCCGAAATGAGATTTTTAAGAAAAATCGAAGGTAAAACAAAATTGGACAGAATAAGAAATGAAGTATTTAGAGAAAAACTAGGCACAAAACCAGTAGAGACTATGGTAGAAGAAGGACAGCTAAGATGGCTGGGACATATACACAGAATGAGTGAAGACAAAATAGTAAAAAGAGTTTATGAAGCAAGAACAGTGAAGAAAGTTAGACCAGGAAGACCGAGAAAAACCTGGCACCAAGAAACAAAAAAAGCTGCAACGAAGAGAGAGGCGTACAGTGGGAGGAGATAAGAAAATATACAAAGGACAGACCACGATGGAAAGAAGTATGGAGAACAACACCAGAAAATAAATAACTCGACTATAACCTTACACCGCAAGGTAGAAATGCTTCAGGATTAAGTAAGTAAGTAATAAAAAAATAATAATAACGGCCGAGGACAGAGTTTTGAACATCACACTAGTGTTCATTTATTTTATTATATTGTTATACGTTGTGATTCAATCTTTTGTTTTTAAAGTATCAAAAAGAAATAAATCATTTATGGTAATGAAATACATGCAATACCCTGAAATGTGTGAAAATTCACACTTCACATCAATTTTTTTGATTTGTGGACTACAGCACTGAATGTGTTCGTTGCCTAACAACGGCAATGCAGCATTTCAGTGAATGTACAAGAGAAAATTTTGTTGACAGGCAGGCGATTTGAAAACGATATAATTTTTATTTAATATTGGTACATGGAATTAAAAAGAAGATTATTGCGGAATATTATTAATTTAAATGCCGATAAATGTTTCCAGTCCACGCTTGTAATCATTTAATGAATATTATTAATATTATGAAACAAGGACATAACCAAAAGGGAGAGATATATATTGCTATTTATGTAAGCTTAGTACATCTAGATTGGGGCTATTGCTCCAACAAGCCACTAGTTAATATTACTTTAGTGAACCTAATTACTGACACTTTTACATTTTAGGCAACACTAGTCCAAAAAGTACTTGAGATTCGGCTACAACCACGCGATTTGGTAACACCTCCTCCCGAGAATCCTGACCAAAAACCAGTCTATCGTGTAAGTATATTTTTTATCTTATATACCCTAACATTGAATGCATGTATTCTACGCATCTTAAAAGCTCACTTACATTGGGCGAGTTTACTAGTTACTCGCCGGCGAGGAAAGTTGTGCGTTTGTAAGTATGTACCAACTAGCTGAGCATGTGTCGTTTACGCAGAAGCTAGCAAAACTCACTTATTCGCACAGAGGAGATTCCGCAGCAGGTTATTTTGTTATGCTTAAATAGCGTTGTTTTCCAATTATTTCTTTATTTTCATTATTTATATTTAAAACGAAGCGAAACAGTAACATTATTGTTGTTGCAACAATCACATTTTCCGCAAGGGCCTACTCTTCTCGATTTTTCGGTGACTACAAATCATACATCGATTTTACCATCCAGAGTAAAATATCAAGCGAATAGCGAGAAAAAAAGTCCAGTCTTCACCTTTACTCGTTGGAGCACATCGAACTGCGAGTTAACTAGACAACATTATTACATTGAGCGAGATTGGTTGCAGCTGGTAAATTCTGATAGCTAGTAAACTCGCCGAGTGTAACTGGCCTCCTAACTTAAATAACACACAATATCAAGGACACCATTGTCAAAAGCAAACCTACTTTTAAACGAAAGCAAGAAAGATCACCACAACGTTGGCTCAACGTTAAATAAATTGATTTGAAGTAGCGTTTCTGATTTCTCGAGGTTCTTTATTTCTCGAGAATCGAGAATTAATTATTGCATTTCTCGAAAAATTCGAGAAATTTCAGAAATATTCAGCAAATATAGCAATATATTCAAATTAGAAGTCTATAATTTCGTTTAATATTTCATTATCTGGAAGTTAATATCTTACAAAGAATTTTAAATAAACATCGATATAAGTTTCCATTTTGGGTACGTTATTTGTTATTTACCTATATACTAGAACTATATACTTTTATAATTAACAACATAAGCATAGTGGCATAGCTATATGTTATACTGAAGGTATTATATTACGGAAAACTAGCATATGGAACATAAGTCTTATTCATACATGAAATGGTATAATTGTAAATTTTTAACGTATATAAATATTTAAAGTTCGTCATACTATATAATAAGGTTGATATATTGGACCCTATTTTTGAAATAACATTTTAAAAAACACAAAACAGTCGCCGATTTATCCGATAATCTTGTTCTTAATTTTGAGATAAAATTGCCAGAAGTTGAAAAATTTTGCTCATTTTGTGTGGAAATTGGTCTTACTGTCAATAGTACGTCTAGAAGTAGTTGCAAATTAGTAGTAATTAGTAGTAGTTAGTAGTACCTGTGGATTCGGATATGTTAAATTCGGTCGGCTCCTCGTGCTGTGATTTAGCCGGATATAAAAATATTGAAGTTTTTAATTGATCGTCAAGTGTGTTTTCAGAAGAGTTAATTATATTTTCTTCGCACACTTTTGTAGGCGGAATTCGTCATCTTGGTTTCAGCCAAAAAGTTATCATAACAGAGTTTCCTAATTTAATCATTTCAGTTTTGGTTGACATTTTAAAAAAGGTATCCGACTCTTCATTACAATTGGGATTATTTAAATACTTTATTAGTGATATAATACAGTTTATATAGTGATGAATACTGATTATATTAGTGATAAAGTTGGGCTTCGACGTTTTGAAATGTAGGTTTTAATCTCAGCTAGCAATCCTGGGCAAGAATAGTATTTTGATTATTTAAATTGTTAAAGAAGTAAAGAGGAACACGCTCGCAATTAGACGGACAAAATATGAATACAAACTACAGTAAACAAAAATTGATGTGAAGTGTGAATTTTCACACATTTCAGGGTTTGGCAGGTATTTAATAACTGAATGATGATTATTTGGGATGCCAAAACAAATTTTATGTCAAAATATTTTTTTATGAATTTTAATTCGAATGCCTAATACCATTATTTAAGTTTCTAAATATGTGCAGTATTTTTTTTACATAGCAAGGTTCATTAAGATTTTGAAAATTGCGCCTATGGCTTCTATTGGTTGCTTAAATCATTAACCCCGCCCTCTGATTTCGTATACATCAAACAGAATTTAATTATAATTCTGTAATTTAATATAACACTTCCCACTGGTTATTAAATTTACGCTTTTAAAAATTAATTTTTTTTTTTCGATGAGCATATATTTGCTTATATTTTTAATGGGATATGTTTTTTAGATGTTTTAGTATTTTTCCTATGTGCGGGTCAAAAAGTTGTACAAGCATGCCAAATTTCAACTCTCTAGGTTTAGCCGTTTGGCTACAATTTTTACCGAACAGACAGACAGACAGACAGACGACAAAATGATGGTATAAGGGTTTTTTGGTCATACCTACAAAACCCTAAAAATGAAATATTTCTAGAATTTCTTGAGAAATTTTAGTAAATTTCTCGACAAATGAGAAATTAAAAAACTGCAAATTTCTGCAAACAGGAATTTTCGAGAAGAAACCCTAGTTTGAAGTGAGAAAAACCACGCATATTAGGGTTTCTTAGGTATTCAGTAAGTAAAAGTTGCCAACAGAATGCTTGATGCGTAGAACAAAAAGCGTCAAAACAAAATATATTTTCAAAATTAATATTTGTTCGATAATCTAAGACCATTAATCTGATGTCCACATTAAATTTAGAAAAGAAAATCATTTTTTTTTAATACATAAAATTCGAACCTTATAAAACCAGTCTATGAGAAAGCTACATCTGCAATCAAAATTAGTAATAATATAGCAAGACCTATACAAACGTACCGCTGAGTTGACCAAGGATTTTTTCGTTAGTAAATACTCTTGCCATTAAAGTAATTTTTCTTCGTAAATCTTTAAAGGTAACGACTGTATTCCACAGCAAACTCAGCGTTATAATTTTCGCCGAGAATGAAAATTTATAAATGATAATTGTGAGTTATCTATTGCCTTGCGATATATACTCTGCCAGACTTTTTTGTAGTAATATTGAACCTTAAAAGTCTGTCATATATATTTTTGATATATCTCTTACAGTTAAGCCGTCGTAACGATTTTAATGTTCCGCACGCAAGATTATTTCCGACTTAGGCCCTAACAACAGTACATCATTGAAAAACCGATTATTTTTTGCACCATTAATTCCGCAGGGTCCTAAAGAGTAACTGTGCAAAATTTGGTCTAAATCGGTTAAACGGCCTAGAAATGTATAGCGAACAAACAAACAAACAATTTTCCTCTTTTATGTATACATAGATATACAGAGATATTATTAAATTTTTAGAATCGAGGTTCACCGGAAATATTTCGGGTCAGCCTACAACAGGAAGTTTTTGCACCAGGTGATGACATGCCTCAGGTAAGGAATATCGGTAGTTTTACCTAGTATAACAAATATCCTAACACACAAATCATTCAAAATTAGTTTAAATTTTGGTAAAAATCGTTTAACCAATTGGGAAAGTTTACTCAAACAAAAGATATCGTGATACAGCTAACTAGCGATTAGTGCAAACAGGTACGCACCTGAGGGAGGAGGAGATCACGGGCTTGACCTTCCAAACACTCAAAAAACACGTTTTTAACGGACACATTTGTCTTGTAATTGAACGTGAGCCCATCGCAAGAAAAAAAAATCTAAGTGCGTGCCTGGGTGCGAACAAAATTAGGTGTGTGCAAAAGTTATATGATTTATTGATAACATAATCTCATAAAACAGTATTGAACACGATAAACAACGAAAAACTGCATTTGGTTCGAGTTTAAAAAACGTCGTTCTGATCTTGTTAAAGACGTTCTGTTTCATAATCAAGGGCGCCCAGAGCGGACCCGGGTCCTAGAAAACAATAATTTCGGGTCCGAATACCATCAAAATAATAATAATGCCCTACCCCTCGGAAAACAATAATTACTAGTTCGATGACAGAAAAATTGCTCGTTGATAGAAATAGTTTTTTATTTTTTCTGCTGTGCCATACCCATCAGCCACGCAAAAGGGCCGAAAATACTGATAACTGATGACAGTTAAATACATAAACAAAGGGTGCAGTCAAATCGGGACTGGGGCCCGGATTTATAAACACTATTATATGAATTATTAATACGTATTGCAAACACTGACAAAAAAAAAAAAAAAAAAATATGCAACAAAATCAACAATGATAAAACTGCTTAGTGATTTGAAAAAAAAAACAGTCTCGGATCGTAATGTCAGCGCGGGCCCTATAAATATGTACTGGCTTCTCCTGTTTCGATATCCCTTTCTCAGAACACTTGCAAATATTCCTTTCCACGTTTGAAGGCCGGTAATTTAAATATTAATGCAACGCTCTGGAACGCCGAGATGATTAGAGATCAATTAGATCTAAGATTTATTAAATGATATTGTTATCTCAACAGCGTGTGCCTGTATTGTCGTCTCTTTTAGTTCGCATTAAAATCGGTCAGGTGTCCAGGGTCGCCGCAATTGCGGACTAAAATGAATGCAGGGCTCTCTAAATGTACACATTAAATTTTTACCCTATGTTTAGAAAAATTAATATGACCCGTTGAACAAAAAAAAAAAAAAAAAAAGAAAGGAAATTTTAGTGTTTTTTTAGGGTTGAATAGTTATTGTTATTTATTAATTCTTCGCAAAAACGGAGGCCCTGATAATTTCGTTTATAATTTCGCACTAAATCAAATTCGTACCAATCGCTACCTTCATATACGTACACTATTTAATTATGTTAAAGCTCAATAATTTTTGTACTTTACACTTTGCATTTAACAGGGATTGGAAAGTATTACTCAGGGACCATTTACTACTGATAATGAAGAAGTTCACGTGACAGCTAGGCACAGATACACAATTCCTGCAAATGTTACCGAATTCACCTTTGGCAACATACTTGAGCAGGGATTGGATTTAATAAGAAACGTTCTAGAAGAAACACCTAGGGCCACCCTGTCAACATCCGGATATACAGCTAACGAATATAGTAATAGTACTAATCAGTCAGCTTCCTGTGCAGCTCAAATCCCGTCTCCAATTTTGATCGACGCACCGCTGAATCAAGCAGCTGAGCAATCAACTAATCCGCCACGTCAGACTAATTCCTATAGACCCCAATACCCGTCACCAATTTTGATCGATGCGCCGTTGAACCAAGCAGCTGACCAATCAACTAATCAGCCACGTCAGTCTATTTCTTGTAGACTCGAATACCTATCCCCAATTTTGATCGACGCGCCGTTGGACCAAGCAGCTGGTCAATCAACTTATCAGCCACGGCAGTCTACTTCTTGTGGACCCCAATACCCGACTTCAATTTTGATCGACGCACCGTTAAACCAAGCAGCTGGTCAATCAACTAAACAGCCACCTCAGTCTACTTATTGTAGACCCCGATATCCATCTCCAATTTTGATCGACGCGCCGTTAAACCAAGCAGCTGGTCAATCAACTAATCAGCCACGTCAGTCTACTTATTGTAGACCCCGATATCCATATCCAATTTTGATCGACGCGCCGTTAAACCAAGCAGCTGGTCAATCAACTAATCAGCCACGTCAGTCTACTTATTGTAGACCCCGATATCCATCTCCAATTTTGATCGACGCGCCGGTAAACCAAGCAGCTGGTCAATCAACTAATCAGCCACGTCAGTCTACTTATTGTAGACCCCAATACCCATCTCCAATTTTGATCGACGCGCCGTTAAACCAAGCAGCTGGTCAATCAACTAATCAGCCACGTGAGTCTACTTATTGTAGACCCCAGTATCCATCTCCAATTTTGATCGACGCGCCGTTGTACCAAGCAGCTGGTCAATCAACTAATCAGCCACGTCAGTCTACTTATTGTAGACCCCAATACCCGACTCCAATTTTGATCGACGCGCCGTTAAACCAAGCAGCTGGTCAATCAACTAATCAGCCACGTCAGTCTATTTATTGTAGACCCCAATATCCATCTCCAATTTTGATCGACGCGCCGTTAAACCAAGCAGCTGGTCAACCAACTTATCAGCCACGTCAGTCTACTTCTTGTAGACCCCAACACCCATCTCCAATTTTGATCGACGCGCCGTTGAACCAAGCAGCTGGTCATTCAACTAATCAGCCACGTCAGTCTACTTCTTGTAGACCCCAATACCCATCTCCAATTTTGATCGACGCGCCGTTAAACCAAGCAGCGGGTCAACCAACTTATCAGCCACGTCAGTCTACTTCTTGTAGACCCCAATACCCATCTCCAATTTTGATCGACGCGCCGTTGAACCAAGACGCTGGCCAATCAACTAATCAGCCACGTCAGCCTACTTATTGTAGACCCCAATATCCATCTCCAATTTTGATCGATTCGCCGTTAAACCAAGCAGCTGGTCAACCAACTTATCAGCCACGTCAGTCTACTTCTTGTAGACCCCAATACCCATCTCCAATTTTGATCGACGCGCCGTTAAACCAAGCAGCTGGTCAATCAACTAATCAGCCACGTCAGTCTACTTATTGTAGACCCCAATATCCATCTCCAATTTTGATCGACGCGCCGTTGAACCAAGCAGCTGGTCAACCAACTTATCAGCCACGTCAGTCTACTTCTTGTAGACCCCAATACCCGACTCCAATTTTGATCGACGCGCCGTTAAACCAAGCAGCTGGTCAATCAACTAATCAGCCACGTCAGTCTGCTTATTGTAGACCCCAATATCCATCTCCAATTTTGATCGACGCGCCGTTGAACCAAGCAGCTGGTCAACCAACTTATCAGCCACGTCAGTCTACTTATTGTAGACCCCAATATCCATCTCCAATTTTGATCGACGCGCCGTTAAACCAAGCAGCTGGTCAATCAGCTAATCAGCCACGTCAGTCTACTTATTGTAGACCCCAATACCCATCTCCAATTTTGATCGACGCGCCGTTGAACCAAGCAGCTGGTCAACCAACTTATCAGCCACGTCAGTCTACTTATTGTAGACCCCAATATCCATCTCCAATTTTGATCGATGCGCCGTTAAACCAAGCAGCTGGTCAACCAACTTATCAGCCACGTCAGTCTACTTCTTGTAGACCCCAATACCCATCTCCAATTTAGATCGACGCGCCGTTGAACCAAGCAGCTGGTCAATCAACTTATCAGTCACGTCAGTCTACTTATTGTAGACCCCAATATCCATCTCCAATTTTGATCGACGTGCCGTTGAACCAAGCAGCTGGTCAATCAACTTATCAGCCACGTCAGTCTACTTATTGTAGACCCCAATATCCATCTCCAATTTTGATCGATGCGCCGTTAAACCAAGCAGCTGGTCAATCAGCTAATCAGCCACGTCAGTCTACTTATTGTAGACCCCAATACCCATCTCCAATTTTGATCGACGCGCCGTTGAACCAAGCAGCTGGTCAATCAGCTAATCAGCCACGTCAGTCTACTTATTGTAGACCCCAATACCCATCTCCAATTTTGATCGACGCGCCGTTAAACCAAGCAGCTGGTCAACCAACTTATCAGCCACGTCAGTCTACTTATTGTAGACCCTAATATCCATCTCCAATTTTGATCGATGCGCCGTTAAACCAAGCAGCTGGTCAATCAACTTATCAGCCACGTCAGTCTACTTCTTATAGACCCCAATACCCATCTCCAATTTAGATCGACGCGCCGTTGAACCAAGCAGCTGGTCAATCAACTTATCAGCCACGTCAGTCTACTTATTTTAGACTCCAATACCCATCTCCAATTTTGATCGACGCGCCGTTGAACCAAGCAGCTGGTCAACCAACTTATCAGCCACGTCAGTCTACTTCTTGTAGACTCCAATACCCATCTCCAATTTTGATCGACGCGCCGTTGAACCAAGCAGCGGGTCAATCAGCTAATCAGCCACGTCAGTCTACTTATTGTAGACCCCCAATACCCATCTCCAATTTTGATCGACGCGCCGTTGAACCAAGCAGCTGGTCAATCAACTTATCAGCCACGTCAGTCTACTTATTGTAGACCCCAATACCCATCTCCAATTTTGTTCGACGCGCCGTTGAACCAAGCAGCTGGTCAATCAACTAATCAGCCACGTCAGTCTACTTATTGTAGACCCCAATACCCATCTCCAATTTTGATCGACGCGCTGTTAAACCAAGCAGCTGGTCAGTCAACTAATCAGCCACGTCAGTCTACTTATTGTAGACCCCAATATCCATCTCCAATTTTGATCGACGCGCCGTTAAACCAAGCAGCTGGTCAACCAACTTATCAGCCACGTCAGTCTACTTCTTGTAGACCCCAATACCCATCTCCAATTTTGATCGACGCGCCGTTGAACCAAGCAGCTGAGCAATCAACTTATCAGCCGCGTCAGTCTACTTATTGTAGACCCCAATACCCATCTCCAATTTTGATCGACGCGCCGTTGAACCAAGCAGCTGGTCAATCAACTTATCAGCCACGTCAGTCTACTTATTGTAGACCGCAATACCCATCTCCAATTTTGATCGACGCGCCGTTAAACCAAGCAGCTGGTCAATCAACTAATCAGCCACGTCAGTCTACTTATTGTAGACCCCAATATCCATCTCCAATTTTGATCGACGCGCCGTTGAACCAAGCAGCTGGTCAATCAACTTATCAGCCACGTTAGTCTACTTATTGTAGACCCCAATACCCATCTCCAATTTTGATCGACGCGCCGTTGTACCAAGCAGCTGAGCAATGAACTTATCAGCCGCGTCAGTCTACTTTTTGTAGACCCCAATACCCATCTCCAATTTTGATCTACGCGTCTTTGAGCCAAGTAGCTCAGCAATCAACATATCAGCCGCGTCAGTCTACTTCCTGTAGACCCCAATACCCGTCTCCAATTTTGATCGACGCGCCGTTGAACCAAGCAGCAGAGCAATCAACTTATCAGCCGCGTCAGTCTACTTCCTGTAGACCCCAATACCCATCTCCAATTTTAATCGACGCACCGTTGAACCAAGCAGCTGAGCAATCAACTTACCTGCCGCGTCAGTCTACTTCCTGTAGACCCCAATACCCGTCTCCAATTTTGATCGACGCGCCGTTGAACCAAGCAGCTGAGCAATCAACTTATCAGCCGCGTCAGTCTACTTCTTGTAGACCCCAATACCCATCTCCAATTTTGATCGACGCGTCTTTGAACCAAGTAGCTCAGCAATCAACATATCAGCCGCGTCAGTCTACTTCCTATAGACCCCAATACCCGTCTCCAATTTTAATCGATGCGCCGTTGAACCAAGCAACTGCGCAATCAACTTATCAGTCGCACCAGGCTATTTCCTGTAGACCCCAATATCCGTCACCAATTTTGATTGACGCGCCGTTGAACCAAGCAGTTGAGCAATCAACGTCACATTATCCTGGTGCTGATAATCAGACGACTAACATGGGACCTTCTATAAGTTATGTAAGTAAAGGGTAACCCATCATTATAAAAATAGATCATTCCCACCAGTAACGTAACTATACTTCGGCATCGGAGCGATTGCTAAGGGCGGTGATATTTAAAGGGCGGCGAATACCTTATTATTATATCCAGTGGCGTAGCAACAAATCTCCTCCACAAACAAATAAATATATATTTAATACTTCTTAATTCCCATATTCTGCATCACAAGTCGCAGGATAGTACAGCTATTTTAAAAAAGGAATTAATTTCCCCCTTTTCTCAAAATTAGTATGTGTATATACAGTATCTCATTATTATCCAGCCACAGGAAACATTGAGACGAATGTCATTGAGATCAAGTGTCAATATTTGTTATCTTATATGTAAAAATCAATTTATGTTTGTCTGTTCCTTGTGCAAAGCCAAACTGATGGACTAACTTTCACCAAATTTAGTACAGTGGGGTAAAATAATCCGAGGAAGATTTTAGTAAGGGTTCCAACTTCCTCCAAGTCCCCGTAGGGGGCTTTATGGGATCATTTTTCTCTATCCGTGCAATTTTAATTGATTACGTAGGCTAAATCTTAAGAGATATATCGATATAATGTAGACAAAAAATGTAGATCTTAACTAGATAAAAAACAAAAATCTGGGACAGCGCATATCTATCATGCACCGATATCGTGTAGTGGGCAATTTTATGTTTGTAAACGTAATAATTTTTGTATTATTAAGTTTGTGGGTGCATAACATCGAATTTTTATAGAGATGTATAATTTTTTTAGAATAACAAATTAGAGCATTTCACGTAGAATCATAATGTATTTAACACTATACATCAAAAATTAATAATAACGGAGTTATCACAGTGTAAAGTGTACGCATGCACAGAAATATTTAAAGTTGTACATGTAGGTATATCGCTATTTGGTGCGGATCTTACCAATAGATGGCACTGCTAGAGAATTCTTTATTTCCCATCGCCTAATAGTTAATTGCAAGTTATATTATTGTTTTATATATTTAACTTTAACGTTGTGAACGTTATGTTCTACTTTCTTGGATAAATGCCGTAGCGAAACATGGGTACCCTAGCTAGTATATATGTTTAAAACGAAATTCAGGATTTTGCCCTAAGCAATCCCTAAAGCAGTTAAACTTGATTTGGCCTGAATTACAACTCTTCGTAACTACTGTATTTGTAAATGCGTTTTAACATTCCTTTTTTGTCATATAATAATATAATAATAATAATAATAATAATAATATTTATTCATGTTAATTAAATGATGTACGTTTTTACACATGTCAAAATATGTGGCATAGCATTACATATATAAATACATTATTAAGAACAATAAAAGATGAATACAAAATCAAATACTTAAAGTTACAGTAACATCAGGTCACTTAAATTACACCCCAGATATTCACCGAAGTTGTAGAATGCCTTACCAAGGAGAAAGTTTTTAACTATATTTTTAAATGTATTCAGTGGAAGTTCCTGAATCTCTCTTGGTAAAACATTGTAAAACTTTACAGAGTAATGGTTTATACTAGTTCTAGATTTGGACAGTCTTAAGAAATTTGGACGAATAGCCTCTCTATTTCGAGTGTTATGCGAATGAATTTGCTTCTGAAGTGAATGATTTTTCCTATTGCTGTGTATGTGAAGTAGACACTGTAGAATATACAGACAAGGGAATGTGAGGATTTTGAGTTCTACAAACGCCTTTCTGCAGTCTTCACGGAAACCAATTCCTCCAATTATCCGTACAACTCGGCGCTGTAATCCGAAAATTCTTGATGCATGTGAAGAACTGCCCCAAATTAATAGTGCATAAGAAATTTGTGACTGAAAAAACGCGAAATATGCTATTTTCAGAATAGGTTGGGATACACTGTTTTTTAATTGTCGAATGCAGTACACAGATCTACATAATTTGGCTGCTAGCATATCTACATGACTTTCCCAAGTAAATCTTTTATCGATGTTTACACCTAGAAATTTTACAATTAATGGGTTGTCATATTCGTGTTTCCTTAAAGCTAGGAGCATATGCTGAGTTTTAGATTCATTAAAACTAAGGCGATTTGCTCGAAACCAGGTTTGACATAGTTCTATGGAATATTTGTTATTAATAAAAAGGTCTTCTAAACATGGTGATGATGATAAAATGGTAGTGTCGTCAGCAAATAAAATAGGCCTTGCTATAGTCATAGACGAAGATAAGTCATTTATATAAATTAAAAACAAAATAGGCCCTAGAATGGAGCCCTGTGGCACACCATGCTTCATGATTTTCATATAGGAGTTTTCTCCACGAATACGCACAAATTGTGTTCTGTTTGAGAGATATGATTTGATTAGTTTACAACTATTTTCATTAAATAAATAAAAAACTAATTTCTGCAGTAAAATCTCATGTGATACGCAGTCGAAAGCCTTAGTTAAGTCAAAAAAGGTAGCCATACAGTAAGTACTATTCTCGAAACAATTTGTGACATAGTCAACAAAATTCAACAGCGCTTCACATGAAGATTTACCTGCTCTAAATCCATACTGTTTATCATTAATAATATTGTTATTTTCCAAATAGTTTACCATTTGATTTTTTAATAATTTTTCAAATATTTTTGAAAATATTGGAAGGATAGAAATTGGCCGATAGTTATTTAGGTCATGTTTATCTCCTTTTTTATAAACCGGTACGACAGACGCTAATTTTAAGGAGTTTGGGAAAATGCTAGAAGTTATGCATTTGTTTATGCTTTTTGTCAGAGGAATAATAATGGTTTCTTTAACACTTCTAATGATATTGACGCTGAGACCGTAGGCATCTCGACTGTTATTGTTCTTTAGGGATAAGAATACCTCTCTAACTTCATTGAATGATACTTCTCTGAAAGAAAATTTATGAGTTTCTGCATTAATATTTACAGTTTCAGACAAAATATCAATGGGATTTATATCACACGGTACATGGTTTTTTAAGATATTATCAGCAATATTAAGAAAGAAATCATTCACTTCATTCGCTGACTTAGGGCAGTGTTCAGTCAAATTTTTGGATTTGTTTTTATTAATTATTTGCCATGTCGCTTTAGAAATATTATCCGATCTCTGAATATACAAGGAATTCGTCTCAATTTTAGCTCTTGAGATAGCTTTTCTATATTTTGCTCTAAAGATGTTTCGGATATCCGTATTGCGTTCAGTAGGGTGTAATACAGAAAAAATATGAAGGACATGCAATTTTTCTCTCATTAGTTTTAGTTCACTATTAAACCATTTTGAGTTGATTTCTGAAGAATTTTTGAGGCTACTAATTTTTTTGAGTGGAAAAGAATTGTTAAAACTGTTAAGTACATTATTTAAAAAAAAGGTAAAACTATCTTCTGCATTAGAATTCTTTATAATTAATGTGTCCCAGTTAATATTTAGTAGAATATTATGAAAAGTGTTTTTTCCTTCTAAGGTTATGGGACGTATTACTTTAAGAGAACAATACCTTTCCGGTTCGTTCTGTATACAGAAATCAGCACAAAAAATAATTCCACCGTGATCTGACAAATGAGTGACTAATTTAGTGGTATTGACTTGTTTGCTACATAGGTTTGTGAAAACGTTGTCCAGATAATTTTTACCTCTTGTCAAAAATGTTACTGTCTTTTCAAGGTTAAAACATTTAAGGAAATCACAAAGAGTATTTGTATCGTCATCAGTAGTTAAATTAAATTTAACGTTAAAATCTCCACCTATAATTAACAATTTGTTGGGATTAACAAGTTTAAGGGCTTTATGTAGTGTGTTTAAGAAAATTTGAAGATTCCCATTTGGTGATCTGTATATGTTGATGACTACTGTATTAATTTTTTCAATAGAAAGAGCATTTATTTCACAATGTATTTCTATAGAGAGGTCATTAATTTTATGTAATATTGTGAAATTATTACTGAACGAATTTTTTACTAAAATCATTACTCCGCCATGAATATATGTCTTTCTATTGAAGGATGTGGCTATTTTATAGTTATTTAGTATGAATTCGTTAGCTTCTTCGTCATTTAACCAGTGTTCCTGAAAACATAGTATGTCAAACTGTTTGTCGTAGAGAAAAGTGTCAAATTCATCAATTTTATTACGAATACATTGTGTGTTTAAGAAAACAAAGTTTATTGTAGAGTGAAGTTTTGTATTGAGGGAATTCCAAAAAAAGGTTGATGTTTGCGAGATGTGGGCACTGATGAGTGGTGTGATGCTACGAGAGGTGTCCGAGATGAGTGTTGTGTCGATGGTGAAATCCGTTGAGATGATGTTGGCAATGTTGTGTTGTTGTGTTGGTGAGGTGACGGAGAAAGAGGTTCACAAGCTGGTGATGTAGGGGGTGGGAGCACCGGTGACGATGAGGGCATGTTTGATGAACTTTTGAGTTTACCGGTGGAGATTAAAGTAGATTTTAAAGTACTGTTATTTAATATGATTTTACTCACTTTCGTTAATATTTGTTTTTTTGATGTTAACGTCAAATGCAGTCCCTGTCTGTTGTATGAGTTCCGGTTCAAATAAATAACACTTTTCCACTTGTTCTGTTATGTCAAATAAAATATCATTTGTGTAAAAAATATCGTTATTTATTATAGGATTATCGTATCTGTATGGTATTGTGCTTAGGATCAAGTTAGTGTGACTACACAGGTCAATGATTTTTTTAAAATTATTTATTAAATTTAAATGTCTTAAAGGAAAATTATTTGTACCTCCAATAATAAAGACGAAGTCGTCACTGTTAAAATTGTTTGTCAGATTTTTAATGTCGTTCACAATAACGTTTAAGGGTGCGTTTGGTTTAAAAATTATTTTTATGTCTGCTAGGATTAATACTTTTTTGGTTTTTAGAAGTTTTAGAATTTTTAACGGGTTTATTTCCTGGCTATTGATTTTTTTACTGTCGTTATATGAATTTATAATTTCACTTGTCACCATTGTTTGAGTACTTGAATTTAATACTTTAAAAGTTTCAGTTTGTGTTGAAGAAGAGCTGGTCATGGTTGGAGGCTTTGTTAATAGATCTTGTAGATCTGTAATGATTTTTGTTTTACCGTCATTTTCTATTTTCAAAGTTTTTATTGTTTGTAAAAGTTCTTCAATTTTTAATTTCAAGTCACAAATACAACTATTTGATTCCGCTAATTCATCTTGCAATTTTAGATTTATTTGTTTCAAACTACACTTTATTTCAACTTTTGGTTCATGAATTATAGTCTCGTATTTAGTATTAGGACTAGTAATAGTTTTATTTCTAGTTATTTCAGCTACACGTTTTTGTGTTCTGGTGACAATTTGTTTATTTGGATTATTCATTTTGATAAAATACAACAGACTTAGGTAGTCAATAAATAAAATTGTAGTCTTTATAACTTCAGATTTAGTAGTTGTTATTGAATAAAATGTATAAAATTTAGCAGTTATGTGTTAAAATTTAATAATGTAATATTTATTTCGTAAGTCAATGTTAAAATTTATTTATCAGAAGTTAGGAATCCGTGATTTAAAGTTGAGGTTGTAAAAAGTTAAATAGAGTAAAATTTAAAGTTGAATTAAAATTAAAATTACGAAGAGTCATAACAGCTCGAATTTTCCTTTTATCCGGCGAATATATTGCACTTTCATTAAATGTTATGTAGTAAAATAGTTTGTTTTAACGGTTAGATGATTAATAATTTAGTATTATGCAAGATGAAGTTAAAATAAAATTTATAAAAAATAATTCAACTCTATTTACTGATAAGGTAAATACAACCTTCAAATAAGGTGATGCACCAACTTGTAGGTAGAGGTTGTTGACCTGGCAATAAATTTGCAAAATAAAAAATATATAAATTACGATAACTTCACTATGCGAATTACGAATTTAGAATAAAACACATCACAATATGCACGATTTTTATCAACACCACGTCGTAAATTTTCAAAATAATCCACTGGGAAAAACCTTTTCAAAATTACAAAAACTACGGAGCACAAAACTTTTTAACTTATAACCGAACGTTACGTTGACTTCATCCTGTCGTTGATTAATACTGTCTCCTATAGGTGTCTGTTTAAAGTTTAAAGTCATTTGAAAGTGGTTTACAGTTTTTTTTTTAGTTTCAACCCTAAAGAGGTAATTTTGGATATTTTTTTTTTGAAACATCAAATTCCGGGAGTATATTTCTTCTGCAACCTAAGCACCAAGGGCGGCTTATGTAAGGGTAAATGGGCAATGTCCCCCCCCCAAGAAAAATTAATATTTTTATCTTTTTAAATATTAACATTTTAAAATTTTATTTTATGATGTTAAGAATCTTATTTCTTTAGCAGCCTACTTCATTAAAATAAGACAATATCGCATAAATTTCGGTAACCATGATTACACAATAATATACAAGTTACAAACAGTCATTTTTTCATTCGTGAAAATTATTTGTAAGTGGACGCACCTTTGTTCTCAGCAGAATAAAATAAAAATACTGTGAAGAGTATCAAATATTTTATAGACCTTTTTAGGGATTTTTTGAGAACGCAAAGGTAAAAAAGGGCATTGAGTTCCTACGATATTTTCGGATTAAAATCGTCACTTACAAAACTCACTTTACTGAGAGCCGCATTACATCTTAAGGTAAATATCGAAATTATTGTGTTGTATTGCTTGTATATTTTTGTATAATTGTATGCGGCGTTTAAAACGCAAGCATTTACCGAAATTTAATGGATATGATCTTATTTTAGGCTCTCCGTCCCATTCTCACTCTTGGTGCGTCGCAGCAACTGCTCATAGCCAGCTTACGGCATTGGCGTACTGGTGTAGAGAATTTGGGAGCGGACGTACTAAGCGTCAGAAGAAGGTTGGATAGAAGAAAAAAGTCCAGATAAGCTATTAAAACCAATTATTCGTGTTATTGTTTATATGTTATCTTGTTTATTTTGAATATTAGTTATATATTTTTTTTACGTTAGATTTTATTCGGATTGTGTATGAATTTCGTGGCGCTGGTCGACCAACTCGGGAAATCTTTGTAATCCAGCGCATTCTCGTAAAATCGTTTGACCAAATTTACCTTTAATTAAGATTTTGTATAAATTTGTTTGTTATCTATATGATATTATTATTCTAAATTTATTTTTGGTGTTTATATATTTTATTTACATTCCGATTTGCAATCATAATAAATTTTATTGTTTTGGTATTTACTATATTCAGTCGTTGTTATTGTCTTATGTCTTGATATTTTCATCGTCCAATAAATCATTTTGCTTTTTAATGCATTCTATAATTTCTTCTTTGCTCAATTTTTCATGTATGCCTTTGATTTTAATTACTGGATTTTTTAATTCTGGTCTTGTAATAACGTAATTACTTCCTAAATTTTCTTGAGCTTCTTTCAATAGTGTAGAGGCGTTTTCTGTTTTGTTGAATTTTAATAATATAACGCCTTCGGGTATATTATTTACTTCTACCCCTCCAAACTTTTTCATTCGTTATACTTAATTTTGAAATTTTTATTTCTTCTAGACAGGGCTTCATCTATCATTGCTTTTACCTTCTTGTTAGTCAGTATATCATCCTCTTGATTATTACATTCATTACAGTACCATTTAATTCCGGAATAACTACTTAATGCAGTAAACTCCTTTTCTTTTATTTTCACACATTTTAGATGAAACCAGCCTCAACAGTTTCCGTCACATGCAAAAATTTTATCATTAGAAAATTCAGCTTTACATAACGTACAGTTCTTTAATTCTGCATGTTCATTAACTTTGTCCACTTTCATAGTAGGGAACACTGTATTAAAAATTGGACATATCAGATGACTTATGGGTCCTAGCCGATCTGTCCAGTTATTATGTTGTTCCTTAGTTTACTCGCTAATCGTACATATATAATTAGCTACCGTGTGTTAGTGATTTTGTAACACTGTGACGTCATTTTTCCTAAGGTTCTCGTGATTGGCTAGTAATTGGTGATATTCTGTCCCGTGATTCGCTGACCAGCGGTGATACCCTCCCTCTTGTCGGTAACATTGTGACGTCATTTTTTCCTAAGGTCACATGTTAATACTATAATTCCAGTGATAAACGAAATTTTTTGGGATAAACAAGTTAAAACCACTCTACTATCTACTAAATTTTTATGCAAGAATTGAACGTTTTTAAAATAAAAATTAATAAAACAGTGTTAATTTAGTGTTTTTGTTAAAACAGTGTGTAGAGATTTTTAAAGAAGAGTTGTAAATCTTCCAAAGTGAGTACATATTTTTTTATTTCAATATTATAACACTAGGTTGATTAACCCGTCAACAATTACGGTTTTTTAACAACAACAAAAAAAAATATATATTTTTGACTGTATTAACTTGGGTAACCCTTTTTTTAAATTTGTAAAATAATTTTTCATTGTTTCAAGTATTCGTTAATTATCTGAAGGTACTAATATATTTTTAGTAATATAAAGTTGTTTTTTAGAACTGACTACTAGAATTTGAATAATTATATTAAAGAAAAAAAAAAAAAAAATGAATCAAGATGAAAAAAAAGCTAAACGTGCTGAGTATATGCGTGCATATAGAAGAAATAGGCGTGAAAGAGAAACGGTTGAAGAAACTATAGCACTTAATGCTAAAATAGCACAACAACAATCGGCCTTAAATCACAGAAAACGTAACCAAAAATCTTCCGAAGAAGCAAATGAACGCCGTGCTACGCACTCTCAACATTGGCGTGATTTTCGAAAAAGGCAACTTGAAGAAGAAACAACTGTGGTAGCCGTGGAACGTCGGGCTATGCAAACACAACAAATGTGTGTTTCCCGCACAAAACAAGTTGAGCGAGAGACAATAGAAGAAACCATAAAACGTCGAGCTTTGTTAGCACAACAGGCACGGGCTTTTCGTGAAAGACAAAAAATGGACGAGAAACTGCAGCAGAAAGATTTAGAACATTCAATAATACTTTTAATGAAAACGAAATACAAATTCATCATTGTGGTCCCATGAATGTTGTATGTCAGTTTTGCAGTTCTCTTAACTTTGGTGCTGAAAAATCACTAGATAATACGTTTAAATATTGTTGTCATAAAGGTACTGTTCTTTTAGAAAACGAAAATGAACCACGTCGTCAATTTCTGCAATTACTGATAGATTTATTTAGTAATCCAAATTTTCCTGGATATAAAAATTTCAAAGACAATATTCGTTCTTATAATTCATCGTTGTCATTTGCATCAATGGGTGCTGAAATTGATCAAATAGTTGGAAATGGCCCGTATTGTTTCAAAATTCATGGGCAAGTTTATCATCGAACATCTCATATGCATCCAGTCCAAGGTGTCAGGCAGTATGCACAACTTTATGTAATAGATTCGAGTTTAGCAAATGATATAAGGCTTCAGCATCCTTCAAATATAGGTATCGATGCTACAATTTTGCAAAATTTAAACGAATTAATTAGAGAAGTAAATGTATACGCTGCAGCATACAAGACATTGCGTGAAGTTGAAATGGAAGAAGAACACAAGCAACAATCCAGGGTAATGTTATTCCAGCTGTTAATATGGTTTTCTCAAGAGATAGAAATATCGATAGACGTCGATACAATTTACCTACAGTGGATGAAATCGCTATGGTTTTTAGAAAAGCCGATGGTGCTCCTCCATTTGATCGTGATTTCAAAGTATATGCTAGAGATCCACTTCAACCTACCATTACTTTGAATATTTTAAGCCCTCATTTGGATCCGATGTCATATGTTTTGTTTTATCCATATGGTAAACCAGGCTGGCAACCGAATATTCCTATCAACCTCGAAAATCGTCCTCAAAGACGAAGAGTTCGTGTGACAATGCTTCAGTGGAAAGTGGCTCAAACAGCAGTACGAACAGGTCAATTTAATCCTCTTCTTCATGGCGGAAAACTATTTCAACAATGGGCTGTTGATTCATATAGTCAAGTGGAAGCACATAACCTCAATTTCGTACGGCATCAACAAGGAAAACTGCGAGTCGAACAATACCGTGGTTTAATGGACCATCTTAACGAGGTTGCTTCCGAACAAAATATACATGTTGGTCGCGCTGTTATACTTCCGAGCATTTTCCATGGTTCTCCACGAAACTTGAGAAAACGGTATCACGATGCTATGGCAATCGTTGCTAAATTTGGTAAACCGGATCTGTTCATCACGATGACATGCAATCCAAATTGTAGTGAAATTTGTGATAACTTATTCCCTGGGCAACAAACTAGCGATCGTCCTGATTTGGTAGCACGCGTTTTTAAATTGAAACTCAAATCTGTGCTGGACGATATAGTTAAAAATCAAGTGTTTGGAGTGATTCAAGCATTTTTTTATACGATAGAGTATCAAAAAAGAGGCCTACCGTACGCCCATATGCTCTTTGTTCTGACCCGGGAATGTAAAATTGACACCGTAGAAAAAATTGACCAGTATATCTGTGCTGAAATTCCCGATCCTCAACAAGAGCCAATATTACATAAAATCATATTAAAAACTATGATTCACGGTCCATGTGGACCTTGCATAGAGAATAATAAATGCACAAAAAATTTCCCGAAACAATTTATATCCAACACATCAGTTGAAGTAAATGGCTACCCTTTATATCGAAGGCGACCTGGTATTGAAATTAATTTAGGACAATTCACTGTTGATAATCGTTATGTAGTTCCCTATAACAAATATCTAAGCATGAGGTATAACTGCCATATTAACGTTGAATCATGTCAATCAGTTAAAGCCATAAAATACATTTTCAAATATATTTACAAAGGCTATGACTGCGCAAAAGTAGTCTTCAATGATGCCAACAGATTAGTCTACGATGAAGTTAATAAATTTTTAGATGCCAGATATATTTGTGCTCCAGAGGCCATGTGGAGATTGTTTGAGAATCCTGTGTCAGAAAAATCCCACACAGTTTTTCGTCTTGCAATACATCTGCCAGATGAACAATTAGTTTATTTTCAAGAAGGCGAAGAAGCAACAGCGGCCGCTCGAGCTTACAATCGTCAAACGCATTTAACTGCTTGGTTTAAACTTAATCAATTGGATGTAAATGCACGGCAATATCTTTACACCGAAATTCCCTTCCATTACGTATACGACTCAAGAACCACAGATTGGAAACTGAGAAGATGCGGAGGAGATAAAGTAATTACAAGAATGTACTCTGTAAGCCGAAAAGATGAAGAGAGATTTTACTTAAGAATGTTACTTCAACACATCGTGGTCCACAAAATTTTAAAGGTATACGTAATGTGAATGGAAGAGTTCATAATACGTTCAAAGCAGCTGCTGCTGCACTTCATTTACTCGACGATGATACAGAATGGGAAAGAGTGTTGGAAGAAGCGTCTCAATTTAATATGCCATCTCAACTAAGACAAATATTTGCTCTTATTTGTATTTATAATTCTCCAAAAAACCCTTTGGAATTATTTAATAGTTACAAAGATCATTTAATGGAAGATTATATTAGACAATACGACATACATCTAGCAGAACAAAAATTGTTACAAGCTCTAAATCAATATTTACGCCTTCACGGAAACAAATGTTCCTATTATGGACTTCCAGATCCCGAACAACTTATCTTCATGGACGTTTTATATGATCCTCAAGATGAATTAGAAATGGCAAATAAAATGATTCGAACCTTGAACAATTTACAAAAACAAATATTTGATGAGATTTGTTCTGTTGTCGATAACAATAGTACTTGGAAAAAATTAAATCTATTTAAAATTATTTAAAACTATTAAAAAATCATTTTAAAAATAAATAAACATAAATAAAAATCATGAAATGTTTATTAGACATATGCATAAATACAGTTAATTTATTGTAAATATCAAGTTAATATATTTTTTTACTCATTTTATCACCTGTTACTTTATGGAATTATTCGTGGTTCCTACAATTTAAATATTTCATTCTTATAAAAATTATTTGTTTCGTAAATTCTTTTAATACCTACATCTCATGGAGCATTATATAATCCTATCATATAACCCAGACGTCTGTCCAGTATTTTTATATAGCATCGATATAAAAAAGTACAGAATACCACTAGCTGTATTTGTATTTTGTATTTGATTCAAGTGTAATGGACACGTCATATTACGATTATGAATAATTTAAATCATATATACCTATATACACATCTGTGGGATTTTTTATAAATAAAAATTCCCATATTTTGTAAATCATTATGTTATAAAGCAGCGTTTCCCAAATTGTGCGCCGTGGATAGGCTATAGGGCCGCCGCGAAGACCCAATACCCTTTTTTGTGTGATCACTTTGTAGATTAGAAGTGAGGACCTTTTTTTTGGATCATTAATTTGTAGTTTAGAAGTGAGGACCTTTTTTATCGACCGCCAACATATGTAAGGGAGGTATTATGATTATACCGATTTTTACATTTCGAGATTTCGATGGATCTCCACGAATTGAGGTCGTTATGTAGCGACCTCAATTCGTTATGACTATTTTTAGCATGATGTCTGTCGGTCTGTCTGTCTGTCCATCTGTCTGTCCGTGTACACGTGCAGAGCAAACGCGGCTAAAAGGATTTTCATAAAACTTCATATTTAAGCTTTTGACATCAATGGTACGAGTTGGTCAACTATTGGTAAAAATCGGTTAACTAGAAATGGGAGTTTACTCGTGTCGGTTTTAAGATTTTTGCGAATATTTCACAACAGAGAAATATTTCAAAAAAATTATTTAACAAAAGTTGCTATAAAAGCAATAACTAACGACTTTTATTTGAATCATTTTTTGAAAAAGCAGCATAAATTAAACAAGTACTTTGTGATGGCGGTCGGTCCTGGGGTGGCCACAGCTGATTTTTTTTTATCATTACTTTGTAGTTTAGAGGTGTGGACCTTTTTTATGTATTGACTTGGTGCGCCGCGGGAAAATTTTAATACATTAAGGGCGCCCGGAACCGGAAAAGTTTGGGTACCACTGTTATAAAGTATCAAATTTGTCATTTGTCAAGTCTTGAACTTTAGTTAACTTAACACATGTTGGTTTCTCTTTTCAATATGTTATTGTTCTTATGTCCGGCCAGATACACCAATTTTCTAAGAAATTTGTTAGAACCCTTGGCCATTTTAAAGTGTCTATACAAATTTAGCTTGCTAAAATTCTCATTCTATATCCGATACTCGTTACATCAACATCTACTCAAATTGAAAGCTCACATAATAATAACTCGTCAAATAAATATAAATTGTTTTATGTTTGTTAATTTGCGAAAATATTCTACTGTGCTCAATTCGCCGAAATAGTGTTTTTGGTGATAGAACTTTTGTGCGCGTCACGAGTTCGCCTCCATATATTATTGCGTTTTTGAACGCTAACTGGGCGTCCAAACGTCCATAAATATTCCATGTTCCTCAGCCTTACAACCTGAAGAATCTGTGGATAATTGTTCCATATTCGTCAGCCTTACGAACTGATTATTTTTCTGTGCAATTATAATATATTTGTATAAATTCAAACGCGTAGTTTCGGATACGAAACCCGCTATAATCACCTGAGATCAGCTCTTATACAAACCAGGGAGACCCCAGTTCACCAGGAGTTCAGGATAAGTCATATAAAAATTATCTTTATATTTTTCAAAATGGAATTTTTCATTCTTGAATTTTTGTGTGATATACTTTCTGCAATTTAATTTAAATTCATAAATAAATTTCATTGTAAAAATTTCTACATTAACAGTATTTTCTTTTTATGTTAACCTTATAACCAACTTGTCTGGGATAGTTACAGATATATTTTACAACAATTAGATTTATATTGTTGATAATTTGCAAGATACATTTTTTAATTTAATATTTTGTGTGATTTAAATTTCTACCAGTTTATTCAGCTGATATTTATTCTAGTTACCATAAATTTAGTGCAATATTTAAATTGGTTTCTTAACAATCAACTATTTATAGTTTTAAAAAGTATTATTGTACTGTATACCATATTTTACACATACACTCGTACACATTTATACACATTTGTTTATTGTGTAATTTTTGTAATATTTGCATAGTGTTTATTATTGTTATATTCACTGGTTTACGAAATAGTGCACCGGCTATTTCGTATCAAATTTATGTACTCTCTGCCGCCCATCGAGTTGGGTATCTTTTAGACCCTTTAGACCCGTTTTTTAAGGTACATCGTTTGCTATGGCGTCAAGACTCGCTTGGCATACACCAAGTCTCGATTCCTACTCAAATTAATTTCTTTTAGGGTATATCTAGCCCAGTTTTTCTCAGCTTCAATTCTTTTCTAAATCTCTTATCGATCGAAAGAATACGTTGTGAAGACTAAATTGTTTCAAATAAAATTATAATTTACTGATTTCCGAACATATTTAACACCATGGCGCAAAAATGTCAATATTTTAATTGTTACTCGGCTAGGGCAAAAAACCCAAATTTGATATTTTTCACATTTCCAGTGAAAGATGAAGAACGTTGCAATGAGTGAATAAAAAATTGTGGTAACATTAATCTATTGGATTTAAGTCAAAAAACTTTCTCACAAAAAGTGTTGTGTGAAAAACATTTTATAGATTCGTGCTTCGTGAATGAAACACGTAAAAGACTAATAAAAAATGCAGTGCCTAAAAACTATAATATAACAGTGGAAACTCCTGAAAAATTAAAAGTGCTTATACCAACTAGAACTTACAGTATTAAAACAGTGCTAAAGAATAAAGATTCGGTCGACATGGAAAAACTAATATTAAGTGGTGCTGCTGAATACATTTGCGGTCCTAGTACCAGTGCTTCACTACCAATAACACCTCCACGTTCAAAAAGAAAATTAGAATTCAATATAGAAAATCCAAAGAAACTTGCAGATTAATTAAGAAATCTGTTGTAAAATAATGTAATTTATATACCATGTTAAAACCTTAAAATACTGAAACTAAATGTACCCGGTTGCCAATAGCCATCGTAGCTGAGGCATCCGTAAATTCTTTAAATAAAAAAAAAAACTTGCAGATGAGACCCCCAAAAAAAAATAAATTAAGAAAAAAAATAAAGGAACAATCGAGACAATTGAGCAAAAACCGACTCCAAATTCACCGGCAAAAACTGAAATTATCAAAGTCCAAAATTTCTTCCCATGCAGACGTTTTTATTAACATGATTGCAAACTCAAAAAAAAAAAGACCATACACAAAATCCGAAAAACAATTAGCCATAAGTTTATATTACAAGTCACCTGCAAACTATAAATATATGAGAAACGCATTAAAGTTTAATATGCCTAGTAAAGGCACGATTTACGAATGGTCGAGAATAAGGTTTTTGAAAACTGGAATTGAGAAAAATTCCAATTTTATTAAACAATTACAGTTAAAGGTGAAGGCAATGGAAGAGGTAGAAAAAAATTGTCTCCTAAATTTTTGAAGAGACGGCGATTAAAAAAAATTTAGAGTATAATGTGATGTTCGATTTAATAGAAGGCCTTGAGGATTTTGGTCATATGGGAAAAACATGTAAAATTGGAACAGAAGGTTTGGTATTTTTGATTAGAGGTTTATTTTCCAACTGGAAGCTACCTATTTGTTATTATTTTAGTGCCGGACCTGTAAAAAGTATATGTTTAAAACAAATTATTGTTACCGTTATTTGGGACACTTCAAGACATCGGTTTCGATTTGTAATCAGGGTTCTAATAAGAGAAAATCACTAAATGACTTGGATATTACGGACTTGGAACCTATATTTTATGTCCAGAATAAAAAAATTATTGCAATACATGACGCACCTCACCTAATAAAAAATATAAGGAACACTCTACTAAAACACAATTGAAACACAACCCAAACGCATTTGAAAAATTAAAATTAAAATATGCCACACAAATATTTAGTAAACGTTTTGCTGCGGCCATCCGAACTGCCAAACAAGTAAATTCGATACAGTCAAGGAGTGCATTCGATACAGCAAATTATTTAGAAGATATAAATGATTGTTTTGATCTTTTAAACAGTAAAAGATTAAACGATCCAAATCCTTATAAGTGTGCAGTTTCTGATCATCGTCCCTTCATTGTTGAAACTTTAAAAGCCAAGTTAGACTGGATTAATACCTGGAAGGTGTACAATAAAAGTGGTACTGAAAAGAAAGGGATTTATTGTATTAGAGGCCTACAACAAACAGAGGAGTTTTAATTTTATGGGATGATATAAAAAAAGAAAACTTCCAATTTTTGTTAACCAATCGATTAAATCAAGACCCAATTGAAAATTTATTTTCTGCAATTCGGCGGCATGGAGGACATTATACGAATCCGACAGCAAAGATGTTTAGAATAGCGCTACAACAGCAAATGACCAGCAAAATATCAGACACCACAGAAAACTCGAACTGCAAAATTGACGAGGATGTTCAGTTAGAAACAGAAGAAATACTTCTGTCACTTCAATAGAGCCGTCTTCATCCAAAACAGCAGGTACACCGCAATCTAGTGATTCGTCTAGTGATTCGTCGGATCAGACAATATCGTGTTCAATAAATGTTACTTTGGAAGATTGCAGTGTGAACTTTTTTGCAGGATATCTCGTTCACGATTTAATAAAAAAAATTAAGTGCAGTGTTTGTGCAACCAGTATGTGTGGCGAACGACAGTTAGATGATCAAAAACAATTATTAATTGTCAACAGGGACTATAATGTACATAAGGACAATAAACCAATTTTATTTTTAAAAATTCCATCAGAAGAATTGGTTCTAATTATCACAATATGTTTAAAGATTTTCGAGAAACATTTTGAAAATTTGAAAGAAATGTCTAATTTTGCACAAAAGGTTATAGAAAAATGTTATGCAAAAATTGAAAAAAAATATCCAGGATGGTTTTCTGTATGCAAAACACATAAAATGTATATAGTTAAAAGACTAATTATAATAAAACTTCGAAAGACCTTAAAATGGATGTCGAATGATTTAGTTAAAAATATAACTAGCGTGAAAAAACGAAAACAATTTAAACATGTTTAATTTAATTTATTTAAATATATTTTTTATTTTATTTAATGGGAAGAAAAGACTCCCACCCTTTCGGCAGAAAGGGTGGGAGTGGAGATTCTAAGGTGCGAAGAAAGAAAAGAAATGAGGCAGAGCGAAAGGCGGGATGATCACATGAGTAAGACGGGAGATGAGTATAGAGGAGGAGGAAGAGTTGTGGATTGAGGGGGTAGTAGAAAGAAGAGTGAAAGTAGGAAAAGAGAAGTGGCGAACAGTCACACTGTACAATATAGGAGGAAGTAAGACAAAATTGAAGGAGATGGATGATAAATTAATGGAAGAGAGAGAGGGGGAGTTGATCATAGTGGGAGGGGATTTTAATGCGAGAATAGGAGAAACGGGGGAAGTGAGGGGGTGGGAAACGAAAGGAGGAGAAGAGACTAGAGGCGCGAAGGACAAAGAGATAAATAAGGAAGGAGAGGTTATGCTGGAATGGATGGAAGAGAAGGGATGGAGTATACTAAATGGAAACAAAGAAGGGGACGAAGAGGGGAGATGGGCGTATTATAAGGGAGAGAAGAAATCAACTATCGACTACGCTGTAGTAAATGAAGGGGCGTGGGAAAAGATAAGCAGGTTTGAAGTGAGGGAGAGAATAGAGTCAGACCACCAACCGATAATAGTAAAGATAAGAAGGGGGAGAAAGAGAGAGGATAAAGAGGAGGTAAAGGATACACAAAACTGGAAGGAAAAGGGAATAAGTAAATATATGGCAACAATTGAGAAGATGGAATGGAAAGGAACGGTGGTGGAGAGAGGATGAAGAGAACTGAGAGAGGGAATAGAGAGAGCCGTGGAAAAGAGAAAATGGAGTCCAAAGATGGGGAAGAAGCCATGGTGGGGAAGGAATTGTAGAAAGGCGAAAAAGGAAGTGCAAAAGGCCTGGAGGACGGAAGAGGAGTACAAGGGAAAATGAGACAATATAAAAAAACTTGCGAGGAGGTAAAGGAAAAGCACATGAAGAGGCAATAGGATGAAGTTGAAAAGATAAAGAATGAAAAACAAGCGTGGGAATACATAAATAAGGCCAGAGAGAAACAGGTAGGAATTAGCAAGAAGATAACTATGGGGAGCTGGAGGAAACACTTTATGGAATTATTGGAGGGAAGTGAAGGAATGCGGAAAGGTAAGACAGAACTGAGAACAGAAAAGAAGAGAGAGGCAAAGGAGGAGGAAAGAAAAGAGGGAAGAGAAGCGAAAAAAGAGACGAAAGATGGGAGGAAGAACTGGAGTCAAGAAGGAAGGAGACCGAAGACGGAAGCCGAAAAGAGAATAGGAAGAAAGAGAGGAACACCGGAGGAAGAATGTAGAAGAAAGAAAGTCATAAACTGTATTATTTTTATATTTATATTTATATTTTATTATCATTATGATTATTTTTCGAATGCATTAGTTAAAACCCTAAACGCCGCAAGGCCTAGGGGAAATAGAGAATTATATATATATATATATATATTATTTAATGTTTTTTTGTGTATTTTTTAGTTATATAATTATTAATTTATATTATTATTATTATTATTATTATTTAAGATATAATAATTTTTATCAAAATAATTTTCTAGTATTGTGTTAAGATAAATTATACCTGCAATTATTTTTTACGTAGTTATACAAATAAAATCATTATTTTTGTTTTATTGTTTTAGTTTCTTTTGTTTATTTATATATTTTTTATAGATTTTCTGAACACGTTGGTGTAAGCCAATCTTACATAAGATTATTAATTAACAGAGTTATGACAATTTATGTATTTAGGGAATTTATTTACATATAATTTTTAAGTTTCTGCTTCATTTTCATTATTTAAAAAAAATTCGGGGATTATGAGAGTTAAATGTTAGATAAACAGGCATATATAACAAAAAACGATGCCGCCCCTGCATAAATACCAATTTTAATGAATATTTTTAAACAGTATTTTTTTAATTCAATTTGTATGTTTAATTTTATTAAATAAGAACTAAGAATTTAATTGAAATATGTGAATTAATTTTCAAATCCTGAAATGTTTGAAAATGCATTGTTTATATAGGTTTACAACTGTTATCTTTCATTCAAGAATTGTTGGTATAAGAATCCCCCACTATTTTTATGCGTTATACTCGAAAGGCGTTGACGGAAAGAATTGTGAATGAAACTATGTATGTTAGTTTTGAAGTGTCCACCAGAGTAAATTTAGTTTCCTAATTGAAAAATAGATGGCTAGTTTTTTTCAAGTAATTGTTTCTCGTTTCACTATATATATTACTTACTCTTATGATATTATGGAACTAAATTATCAAGCACTAGATTTAATTGAGGGAGAAATCCGTGAATACCAAAGTGTTGATTCAATTATAACGGAAGACATTAATGTTATGATTGATTTTCCTATAGAGTTTCTAAATAAACTATGTCCATCTGGAATGCCGCCGCATATATTAAAATTTAAAATTGGCGCTTTGATCATATTACTTAGAAATTTAAATCCCAAAGATGGTCTAATGAACGGTACTAGATTGGTAGTAGGGATGGGAAAAAAACATCGATGTATCGAAAACATCGATGTTTGTTTTTAAAACATCGATGTTTTTACCATCGATGGTCAGCTGGCTATAGTATCGATAAAACATCGATGTCTACTACCGATGTCGATGTTTAAACTTTGAAATTCAGAAACTACCGCTGAGGCGCTGGAATCTAAAAATTTAATTTTTATTAAAATTAGTACACAAAATATAAGCGCCATCTATTGTGATATATCAACACTAATAGTGTTAGTTTTTATTCTTCTTAGCAGTTAGCAGAATACGAAAAAATAAGAAGAAACTTCTAATTTTTGCAAACAATGCGAACGACCAACGACGCCAACACACTTTTTCTTTTTGAGTCTTGTTGACACTTTCCCAGTTGTTATTCCTCCAATCCCAGGATTTTTGTAAGTGTCATTAGCTATTTTTTTATATATTGAAGTTGGCTTTTCCTGAACAAAATGATCAAAAGCTTCAATTAATCGGTAAAAGTAACTAGAATTGAAAATCTAGTTCCGCCTAAAACAAAGGAACAGACTTTATTTCAACTTAAAAAAGTATAAAAATAATTGTGTATGACAGTGTTATTTTTATGTTAAATAATATAAAATTAACATTAAGATTACTATATTAGTATTGTAATAAAATTCAATATTTCATTTTAGAAATGTAAAAATAGTAAGGTCTGTTCCTTTGGTTTAGGCGGAACTAAATTTTCAATTCTAGTTACTTTTACCGATTGATTCAAGCTTTTGATCATTTTGTTCAGGAAAAGCCAACTTCAATATATAAAAAAATATCTAATGACAAATTAAAAAAATTAAAAAGAATGTTAGTTCCGCTATATCGTTTGGAATAGACTGTAGGTACAAATTAGTATTATTATATTGGGTATAATAATATTAATGTGAAATTAATTACTATTAAAAAGGAATATTTCTATTTCAAAATCTAATAAATGCATTTTGTGTATTATGTGTTACTTTTTTCGTATTTTATCTTTACATTATTAAATAAAACCTATATAATATAAATAAATAGCTTTTTTAATATTAATAAAACATCGATGTTTCCGATACATCGATGTTTTTCCTTCGATGTTTTTTCAACATCGATAGTAAGGCGCCGATGTTAACATAGATGTTAAACATCGATGTTTTGCCTTCGATGTACAACCCTAATTGGTAGTACGGAGGCTTCAACAAAATTTTATAGAAGCTGAAATAATCACTGGCAGTCATAAAGGAAAATGTGTTTTTATCCCTAGACTGAATATGGAACCCAGTGATACTGGTCTACCTTTTAAAATGCGAAGACGACAGTTTCTAATTAATTTGGCCTTTGCGTTAACAATCAATAAATCGCAAGGACAATAATTTGAGAAAGTGGGGTTGCACCTTCCCGAACCAGTCTTTGCACATGGCCAACTTTATGTTGCCTTGACGCATGGCAAAAATCCTGACAACATTAGAATCTTTTTAAAACATCATAATGAGAGACAAGGGGAATTAATAACGGTTTTTATTTTGTTTGAAACTCTGTGTGAAAGCGAACATGCTGAATCATAGATTCTCGAAATGCAGCTCTGATTTACGTAAATATTTATTTAACTAGGTTGTTTAACCCGACAAAAATTACGGGTTTTTAACAAAAAAAAAAAAATAATAAATAAAAATAAATGTTTTTGACTGTATTAATTTGGTTCTTTACTTTCATAGTGAGTCATGTTGTTTTTCGAAAATACCTGACATGGTGGTATATTTTTTGGTAAATTATACGAAATTAAGATACCAAATACACATACAAACAATTGAAATTTTTATGTTATAAATCCGTCATTGTTGACGGGTAATAACCTAGTACTTATATAAGACTCGTAACCTTGTACCATATGTTACTAATACACATCTTTTAACTGAATACCTCTAAGACAAAATTTAATTTCACTTATTTACTCATTTTTCCCTATATTTATATCTCAACATTAACCACATTTGCTTTACTGCGCACTGTTGCCAACAATAAAGGCTAGCCACAAGACTAATTAAACCTATAGCTGGTGAATTATAGGTCACAGCGCGATTGTTCACACCGCAGCGGTCCCATTTTTTGGGCAATCAACTATTTTGCCCCAAAGACCAGTGGAGGCGCTAGCTCTTAAAATTGGGGGGAGGGGCAAAACAAATTTGAGTTAAATTTGGGGTGAGCAGGAAATATTTTTTTATTGTTTACATATGAAAATACAAGTAATGACCTAAAAAAATAGGTCCTCACTTCTAAAATATATTTTTCTCCAAGCAATTCTAGGGGGGCCAGAGCAACTTTTAGGGGGGCCGGGCCCCCCGAATCCTCCGCTTACGCCGCCACTGCCTAAGACACTGCCTAAATCTGTAGGCAAACTCTCCTTGCGTAGCATCGTGCGGTGCAACGTCGCTTACTCCCCATTATGATATTGCCCAAAGCTATGAAATTATCTACACTATGACACGACAAGCGTTGTAACTACTGAATTGCGCCAATTATTGAAATGCGAATAACTTCACAGTATGTACGTTTTTAGTTTGCTATTATTTTGACACAGTAACAAGTGAATAATAACTAAATGTGGAGAAAAGTGATATAGTTTTACGTATTTTGAATACTAGAAGGGCTTTGACATTCGAAGAATAACTTTTATTCAAAAACAATGATAGGCCATAACCTAAAATAAATATGCCATCTATAAAAAAAGTTAAAAATAAAGACAAAAGTTACATTTACTTTCATTTATAATTAGATCATTTGACACAAGCCAATCGTACATAATTTGAAGATCATTGTTAATCTTTTGAACAAGATTTTGACTATCAAAATCAGAGCCCATTATCGTGGTGTTGACAGTGAAAGCTACTAATTCTGAGCTTAGATCTACTGGTAAATAACTTGATTTTATATTACCTATCTGAACATATTGCATCCTATTATCCAAATATGACAAGAACCAATCATAAGCCTTGCCGCGAAGTCCCAAAATTTCGAGTTTTCTTATAAGATCTTATGATTGACCCTGTCAAAAGCCTTTGACAAAACCAGAAACAATGTTAGGATATGCTGATTTTTATCCAAATTTTTATAAATGAAATCTAGCATTTGTAAAAGCGCAATTGTTGTTGATCGCCCCTTTCTAAAAATGGACTACAAATTAAGTTGCTTTAATATTTGGGTGTCATATATTGAGTCCTTGAAAAGATAAAAGCCGTAAAACTTTGTAATATTATTTATGGAAAGACAACAAAAATTGTATGTAGGTTGCTGATCCCATACATAGCTCAGATGCCGAATTAGAATATGTAGGTGCCAAAATGAGTCTAATAGCCCTTTCAATAATTTTAAAAGGCGCAGTTTTAAGACTTGCTTTAGGCGCCAAAATAGATCGGCCCAGCACTGATTGTACGGACGCAGTAGCGTAACTATGGGCCCGCTGCACCCGCAGCAATAAAAAGCCCATCGCACATCTAAATGAGGTTTTTCTTGTCGGACAAAGTTGACAAACCTAATAGGAGGCCCAAAGAAAATGTCGAGAGTGGCTCATAATATGAAGTTACGCTACTGTACGAATACATAAACGTACAGTATAAGCTTAAGTGTGTCTTAAATTTGTTCTTCGTATAGCATAATACCTAATTGTCAGAGATTTTCAGGTCAGCGCCCTCTGATATAGCCTAATAACTACATTTTACAGTAACCGAGACCGCCGGCTTTCGTGCCTTCTGAAGCACGCCCCATTTTCCCGAATATTAATTCAGCGATACAGGTACTCATTTAAGGCAAGGCAGAGCGGGCCACCGGTTGCAACTTCCAAAAACTTTTTGATTTTTTTTTTGCGCCCGTACTGGGGATTGTTCTCACGATCCCACACTTACAAGGCGAGTGAGCTGATCACTACGCTACTACAACAGCAATGTGTCTATTATTTAATTACTCTGAAAATTATTGTTGAATGCAAGGGGGATCTACGATTCCCTCCGGCTCATGTAGTCCCTCACTTCATGCCCCCCCCCAAAAGGCCGGATTTAACACGAAATATTATTTTTTTAGCAGCAGCGTCTACCGGATTATGTCCAACTGCGCAATCCGTTTCCACAGCAAAATAATACACCGCAGCAAGATGATGAAGCTAGCAATGTAAGACTAACAATTTATTTTAAAATATTTTATCTTCATTGTCATTATATTTGTAGATATATCCACTGACAGTATGTCGGACTCTATCAGATGATTAGGAATAATGTATAAACAGTAGATAAATATAATGTTTAAGTGTTATTTATAATTTATTGGTATTTATGTTCCTATTAAAATAAATGTTTATATGTATATGTATATTAGACTAATGGACGTAATCCTCCAATTCAAAAAATTTACACAAACTGCTTTTTTTAATTTTACTCATTGTTTGGTACATTCCAGCCAAACTTCACCAAACTTCGCCAAAACTTCGTAACTTCGTAACAAACTTTTTAAGCCGCTATTTTATAAAAATTGAAAATCAAATATACGTAATATAAATTTGTTCTTACTATTTTAAATTATTTATAATATTTGGATTTGCCAAACATTATTTTGTAATTCAGGGGGGAAAAAAATAAAAGCCCTTAACTGCATTAAAACTAAAATTTATCTCGGTCGTCATTGTAATGAATCGCAAACAAATACTTAACAGCAACATTGTTTAGTTAAATAATGATTTATGCTTGTTTTAAATTTATTTCACATTAAGAACTTGGTATTATGTATTTTGCTACACAAATAACGTACATAACTTTATTACCTATAACTAAAGTTTTTTATACAAGGTGTCTCAAAAGAAATTTTATATTTAGTGGATCGATTAAAAAAAAAGTAAGCCGTATATAGAAAAAAAAATTGATGTGAAGTGTGAATTTTCACACATTTCAGGGTTTTGTAGGTATTTAATAACTGAATGATGATTATTTCGGATGCCAAAACAAATTTTATGTCAAAATATTTTTTTATGAATTTTTATTCGAAACCATTATTTAAGTTTCTAAATATGTGCAGTATTTTTTGTACATAGCAAGGTTCATTAAGATTTTGAAAATTGCGCCTATGGCTTCTATTGGTTGCTTAAATCATTAGCCCCGCCCTCTGATTTCGTATACATCAAACAGAATTAAATTATAATTTCAACACTTCCCACTGGTTATTAAATTTACGCTTTCAAAAATTAAATGCAACATTTACCAAAATATAAGTAGAATTTTGACAAAATAATTTAAACAAAAGAAAACTGCAAAAAAAAAACAAAAAAAAATAAAATTGACAGGATTCGAACTCTAGTTTGCAAGTTACCTGTTTAACAAATTAGAAAACCAATGACTAAACGCACATCGCCATGAGCGCTGACGTATCATCTTGGTTACATAGTGAATTAAATATTTAACATATTTTGGTTAAAAACACAAAACATGCATTATTTTCCGAAAACATAATCTGATCAAAAATTCCTGTTGTACTATTCCGGTTCACACCAATATACATTACTTAGAATTTTTTCTGATTTTTAGTTTAAACAATCTGGGCTACAGGGTGTGGGACAAAAAATTTTTTGCACTATTTTGACAAAAATCGCGTCAAAATAATTTATTTTGCAAAAATAACATTTTGATCGTTAATCCACGTACCAAGGGCTTTCATTTGATACCCTACTCAGAATTAAAAAAATATTTTTTTTTTTTTCGATGAGCACATATTTGTTTATATTTTTAGGGGGATATGTTTTTTAGATGTTTTAGTATTTTTCCTATGTGCGGGTCAAAGAGTTGTATAAGCATGCCAAATTTCAACTCTCTAGGTTTAGCCGTTTGGCTACAATTTTTACCAAACAGACAGACAGACAGACAGACAGACAGACAGACAGACAGACAGATAGACGACAAAATGACGGTATAAGGGTTTTTTGGTCATACCTACAAAACCCTAAAAATGTTTATTAATTATTAAAATACACTTTTTGGGGATTTATTTCTTAAAAATAATATCGTCTAAATGTAGACCCTCGCGTTCTCGGCACTCATTTAATCGAACAATAAAATTACTTATGACGTCTCGGCAGGTGGACTCAGGGATGGCTGCCATTTCGTGACGGATATTTTCTTTCAAATGCGCCAGTGAAGTCGGTTTATTGGCGTAAACTTTAGATTTAAGATAACCCCATAGGGAAAAGTCCATAGGGGTTAAATCTGTACTGCGTGGAGGCCAATTTATGTCACCTCTTCGGGAGATCAATTTGCCTGAGAAAATTTCACGAACACGTGGCAGAGACATATTGGACGTGTGTGAAGTTGCTCCGTCCTGTTGGAACCATGTTCTTTGGTTATAGCCAGGAAAGTTTTGCAGTTCAGGTACCAAGAAGTTGTCTAACATCTCCACATAACGCTCTGAAATCACTGTAACTGCATGCCCCCTTTCGTCTTCAAAAAAGTAAGGGCCGATAATTCCTCGCGCCGACATCGCAGCCCATACGGTCACTTTAGGCGAATGTAGGGGTTTCTGATGTTTGCGTTTCGGATTCGTTGCACTCCAGTAGCGGCAGTTCTGCTTATTTACGTGGCCATTAAGATGAAAATGATCTTCATCCAAAAACAAAATGTTGGTAAACGTTGAAAATCGCTCAATCACCTGATTTACGAAATTAAGCCTCTAACTGGCATCTTGGGGCTTTAATTCTTGCACCAATTGAATTTTGTAGGGGTGCAGCTTTAGGTCTTTGTGCATAATGCGATGTAATGATGATCTATGCACATTTAAAGCACTTGCGCGCTTCCGAATTGAAAGGTTGGGGTCGTCACGAACAGACTGATTAACATTCTCCACGTTTTCTACCGTTCTTGATGACCTAGGTCGCCCGGATTTTGATTTATCCAGCGTTGTACCAGTCTCTTCAAACTTTTTAACCCAATGTCGAATGAGAGGAATGCTTGGCGCATCATTTAAGTGGCGAATACCTCGAATACTGCAGAATTTTCTACGCGCTACAGTCGCCGAATCACCGTTTTTGTAAAACTATCGCACGCATAACGCGCGGTCTACTCCCCAGAAACGCTCCATAGCGACTGAATTCCCAATAGCCAGGCTACCGATTGACATAACCCCCGCGCCCCTCGGATACGTTGCGTTCACGCAGTAAGCTAAATAAATATAAAATTTCTTTTGAGACACCTTGTATAAATAAATATTAGGCATTATTAAGCATATGTCATTGTTCTGTAATTGTTGCTATTGTTTTTACCATTTCTCCAACATTTTTATTGAAGGGTTATGGTGATTAACGGTTCTTTTAAAATGAGATATAGTAAGTTTTTTAATGTATTGCAAATAAGGCATCTTTGTTTCTATGTGCATTTTAAATAAGATAAAATTTTGGGTATCTATCGATTATTTTAATGCATTAGTTTAATATGACTTCTAAGTAATAAATTTTATAAATTACAGTTAACTGGCAAGTTCCAAGTCGGGCAAGTACATGTCATAACCAGTCTGATTAAAAATTTGTATATAAGTGGTTTCCTTTAATAATTTAATTTTGAACTTCAGTTATAAATTGGAAAAATAATTTTTAATATTTTATAAGTTTTATTTATTAATGCTTTAAGATTTAAAACGAATAATTAAGCATTTATGCAGTTTTGTTCTTGTCCCTTTTTGTCCTGGTAAGCCACGTTCGAATTTTAAAATAAATATTTTCCTGTTTTCCAATTTTACTTCCAATTTATAGGAAGTTTCTTATTAACTTCCAGTAAATTTGTGTTTCGAAAGTTACGCCCATTAGGCTAATATGTATCGTAGTATAATTTAAGTATGTATTTTGTTAATTACAAGAATTGCGAGAGAAAGGTGATGTTTTTTTTTTTATAGAATCTAAATAAAATACAAGTAACCGAAGAATTACTAAGGTCCTAGTTACGATTTAAGCTTTATAATTACAAATATAGAGTTGTCAGTATAACATTTGACCATGAAACATAATAGACCATTGCTCTACAGTCGAGAAGCAGACGTCTCAAGTATCATTTTAATGGCGGAGTCACAGGCAGTGTTGCTAGATGTACGATTTAAATCGTATTTGTACGATTATTTTTGCATGTGTACGATGTACGACTTCTTGGTATCAGATGTACGATTTTTTTGATGTTTTTATTGATGAAACATATTTATTTATATACATTTTTAGTAAGTAAAATATTAATATTATATAATGCCATATATTGAATATTTTAGCCCTCGGATTTCAAATCGACGCGCTCTTAAATAGAATGGTTTATCTCGCTAAGATCGGGAATGCTCGGGCATATTCGAATATTCAAAAATATAAAGCTCACTCCTCATTGGTTAGAGTACTGTACTACAAACGCCTATACATATTTATTGTATGTATAGGCTATTACAAACCTTTACGCGGAACTAAGTGCAATTTAAATTTTCTTAAGTACTCATTAGTTAATTTTTTTATAGATTTAAGTAGGCTGTCCTAAACAAAATAATCAAAAGCTTCAATCAATCGGTAAAAGTTACTAGATTTGAAAATCTAGTTCCGCTTAAACCAATAAAACCGCCAATACATATTTATTGTATGTATAGGCTATTACAAACCTTTACGCGGAACTAAATGCAATTTAAATTTTCTTAAATTGTCATTAGCTATTTTTTTATAGATTGAAGTAGGTTGTCCTAAACAAAATAATCAAAAGCTTCAATCAATCGGTAAAAGTTACTAGATTTGAAAATCTAGTTCCGCTTAAACCAATAAAACTGCCTATACATATTTATTGTATGTATAGGCTATTACAAACCTTTAAGCGGAACTAAACGCAATTTAATTTTTTTTAAGTTGTCATTAGCTAATTTTTTATATATTGAAGTAGGCGTACTAGATTTGAAAATCTAGTTCCGCCTACACCAACGAAACTACCTATAATTCTTATTATGTATTAATATATACTCTATCTCAGAAAGACTGATAGTAATGAAATTTATTATTTGTAAAAAGTTATTGTTTTTTCACACAGAAGCGGCAAAACAAAAGCGACAAAATATGAATGGTTCGAAAGGAAATATTGTTAAAAACAACCGAGTATGCCGCACATATTATATGGGAATACGAACTAGGGTTAAATACAATAGATCATAAAAGTTTGACCCTAAAATTTTGAGGAAAAATATGGTCACAGCGGTGTGTTTAATGATATGATAAATATGGTCACAGGCGTGCGTTTAATAAAATGATAAATAGTAATATAGAAATACACAAAACCAATTTAAACGTGTTAAAATGTGCACGCCACTGGTAACTGCCTGACAAAATGATTTATTACTATCAGTCTTTCTGAGATAGAGTATAGAGATATGTATTTCCCTGAGAGTACTCTAATTTTACTAAAATACCTTGTGATTTTTATAAAATGAAACAAGAGACTGATTTATATATATATATATATATATATATATATATATATATATATATATATATATATATATATATATATATATATATATATAATAAATGTGTTTCTTCTTTAATCGTCAAATAGGTAGGATATGTGTATGTTTTATCCTACCTATTTGACGATTAAAGAAGAAACACATTTATTATCCTGACTCGTCAAGATCGTTCACTCATATATATATATATATATATATATAATAGGAAATTATTTGGGAAAAAGAAGTAAAGCGAAGGATAATGCAATTATTTCATAATTGATCTAATATTTCGTTTATTCTTCATAAACTTTATCAAGGATTTCTATAACAAAATGAACCGGTCATAAATGCAAACACAAACTGTACAAATTCTTACCGAAATAGTTAAGCACGTCGCCAAGATGTTATAAAAGTAAGTGGAGCTAGACCCATGGTGTCCAAAACAGTAAAAGAGTTGTTAAGAAACACTTGAATACATCAAAAATTGAAGAAAACAAGTTAAAGATGTTAAGGCAGATATGACGCCATTTTAGTTACTGAGTCACATGACCCTATACGCAAGGCATTGTGGTAATGCTAGTAACAAGAAGAAAACTTCCTACTTCTAACCCCGGGAAAATATGAATTGTTTGACATCTAGTAGATGTAAACAAGTAAAACTCCAACGAGGAGAAAAGTATAAAGTGTAAAAAAGTACATTAAGAAAAATAATATATAGGAAGGTAGCAAAATAAGGATGGAGATAATCCACTAAATGTAAAAATGGAAGAACCGCACCAAAAATTCACCTGACATTTTTAAAAGTTAACAAATACGAGTAAATGTCATGTAAGCTTTCCGTATCGGTTCTAGCATTTAATACATTATGGAAGTGGTTAATGTAACACATTTCATAGAAAAATCTTTTAGAGTCGTTGGGAAATCTATCCAACACCTTAGGATTTTCGAAATCCACAACATGATTAGTGGAAGCTACATGTGTAGCTAAGGTACATTTCTGAGGATTGACCCTGCAGTCTGATTTATGTTGTGTGACCCTATTTCTAAGTTTTTGGATTGTACTTCCCACATATACTCGTTCACAAGAACAGTTTAACAGGTAAATAGTGTTTTTAACCGATAAGTGGTCAATCTTCTGTTTTAATTTGGTATTAATAACTGAGAGTTTCTTTAAGGGTTTATCGGCTATTATGAGGTTATCCAATCTAAGTACTTTTTTGATACTGTTAGACATATATCCCATGTAGGTTAATGCCCTATACTTAATAGGTTCTTCAGAAGAGGTACCGGACCCCTGTATACCAGGATTCCTATTATGTGAACTGGGTTCATCTGTATTTATGTTGAATAAAAGTTTGTAAATTAAATGTTTGGGATAAGAGTTTTCTATAAAAATTTTTGCAAGCTTAAGTAAGTTTTTATGTATAAGAGATTCATCTGAAATTTTAATAACCCTGTATTTCATGGTTTTAACCAGTGCAATTTTGTATTTTAAAGGATGAAAGGAGTGAAAATTTAAGTAACGCCCAGAAAAAGTTTTTTTTGTGTACCAATCGAACCTAAGTACGTTTTGAGGATCTCTAAATGCATAGGTGTCTAAAAACGGAACCCCTTTTTTTAAAACATCTTCTCTTTCTACAGTGAACTGTATAGAAGGATGGTATTGATTAAATACGTTTAAAGTAGCATCTACCTTGTCTGCAGGGACTGCTAAAAGTAGATCATCTACATATTTTTTTATGAAAGGGATTTCAAATTCAAGTTTTTCAGTCACCTTTTTGAGTAGAGTATCCATAACGAATTGTGATAAGATTGGACTCAAGGCTGAACCCATAGGTAGCCCTTTGTTTTGCAAGAAAAATTTATTGTCGTAAACAAAATAGCAGGAACGATATAGAGTTTCCATGATCTCTATGAATTTAGATTTACTAATTTTAGTAACTTTTTTAATCTTTGGCCACCTAAGTTGGATTTCTTTGGCAATAAGGTCCCATGTAATGCTTGGGAATAAAGAAACTACATCCAGGCTAATGAGCCTGTAGTTATCAGGTAGAACAGTGCCTTTTAAGTCCCTAACTAGGTCAAAGGAGTTGTTGACATAATATGGATTGTCTATATCATAAGTTTTTTTAAGAATGTTAGTAATGAAAAAGGTAAGGTTTTTATAAGGTCCGTCAGAACCGTCAATTATATGCCTTAACGGCAATTCATCTTTATGAATTTTAACGTTAGCGAACACTCTAGGTGGTAACGCGTTATGTTCTTTGAGTTCCCTACTCTCCGTATCTGAAATGTATTGTTTTAATTTTAACGTCGAAATAATTTTGTTGTTAGAATTTTGAAAGGAGGTGGTAGGGTCTCTAGGAAGTAAAGAGTACGTACCCTCTTCGCTAAGAATCCCTTCCAATTTGTTTACGTAGTCTTGCTTATTCATTAAGACAGAAGTTTGGCCTTTATCGGCTCGTAACAAAATGACTTGATTGTTATTTTTAAGAAAGGTTTTAGACCGAATGTATTGTTGGTGTAAAGTGTTAAATTTACTGTCCACTACGTTGTGAGTGCCCTTAAAATAGTTGGTGAGTAGGTTAGTGACTTGTGCCCTCTTAGTATTCTTATTATTCTCTTCATGGAGAGCTAATATTTCTTCAACCTCACCCAATACTTTAAAGACATCCACCTCGCCGTGGTCAATAGGTAAAGAGAATCTACTACCCAAACTTAAAAAACTGGAAATTTCTGTAGGAACCTCCGTATCTGAAATGTTCATAAACCAGCTATCTAAAGTGTCTAAAAACGGAACCCCTTTTTTTAAAACATCTTCTCTTTCTACAGTGAACTGTATAGAAGGATGGTATTGATTACCAATCAATATTCTAATCATTACCATCCTTCTATACAGTTCACTGTAGAAAGAGAAGATGTTTTAAAAAAAGGGGTTCCGTTTTTAGACTTAATCAATACCATCCTTCTATACAGTTCACTGTAGAAAAAGAAGATGTTTTAAAAAAAGGGGTTCCGTTTTTAGACACCTATGCATTTAGAGATCCTCAAAACGTACTTAGGTTCGATTGGTACACAAAAAAAACTTTTTCTGGGCGTTACTTAAATTTTCACTCCTTTCATCCTTTAAAATACAAAATTGCACTGGTTAAAACCATGAAATACAGGGTTATTAAAATTTCAGATGAATCTCTTATACATAAAAACTTACTTAAGCTTGCAAAAAATTTTATAGAAAACTCTTATCCCAAACATTTAATTTACAAACTTTTATTCAACATAAATACAGATGAACCCAGTTCACATAATAGGAATCCTGGTATACAGGGGTCCGGTACCTCTTCTGAAGAACCTATTAAGTATAGGGCATTAACCTACATGGGATATATGTCTAACAGTATCAAAAAAGTACTTAGATTGGATAACCTCATAATAGCCGATAAACCCTTAAAGAAACTCTCAGTTATTAATACCAAATTAAAACAGAAGATTGACCACTTATCGGTTAAAAACACTATTTACCTGTTAAACTGTTCTTGTGAACGAGTATATGTGGGAAGTACAATCCAAAAACTTAGAAATAGGGTCACACAACATAAATCAGACTGCAGGGTCAATCCTCAGAAATGTACCTTAGCTACACATGTAGCTTCCACTAATCATGTTGTGGATTTCGAAAATCCTAAGGTGTTGGATAGATTTCCCAACGACTCTAAAAGATTTTTCTATGAAATGTGTTACATTAACCACTTCCATAATGTATTAAATGCTAGAACCGATACGGAAAGCTTACATGACATTTACTCGTATTTGTTAACTTTTAAAAATGTCAGGTGAATTTTTGGTGCGGTTCTTCCATTTTTACATTTAGTGGATTATCTCCATCCTTATTTTGCTACCTTCCTATATATTATTTTTCTTAATGTACTTTTTTACACTTTATACTTTTCTCCTCGTTGGAGTTTTACTTGTTTACATCTACTAGATGTCAAACAATTCATATTTTCCCGGGGTTAGAAGTAGGAAGTTTTCTTCTTGTTACTAGCATTACCACAATGCCTTGCGTATAGGGTCATGTGACTCAGTAACTAAAATGGCGTCATATCTGCCTTAACATCTTTAACTTGTTTTCTTCAATTTTTGATGTATTCAAGTGTTTCTTAACAACTCTTTTACTGTTTTGGACACCATGGGTCTAGCTCCACTTACTTTTATAACATCTTGGCGACGTGCTTAACTATTTCGGTAAGAATTTGTACAGTTTGTGTTTGCATTTATGACCGGTTCATTTTGTTATAGAAATCCTTGATAAAGTTTATGAAGAATAAACGAAATATTGGATCAATTATGAAATAATTGCATTATCCTTCGCTTTACTTCTTTTTCCCAAATAATTTCCTATGATAGTGCCTCAACAGAAGATCAAAAAATTCTCCGTGCTGGTATATATATATATATATATATATATATATATATATATATATATATATATAATGTTATATAATTATTATCTAAGTATTTTGTTATTCAATAAAATTCAATAAAAAATGTATAAAAAGAACTTTGCTGTATTCTACATTTTTTATCCTTTTCTGCTACTATGATTGTACAATAGAAAAATATATACCTAATAATTTTTAAATTAATTACACAGCAAATTTTTTGTTCGATTATTTAAAAAAAAATACGATTGTTTGTACGATTTTTTTCTTGAAAATACGATCATTTTGAAGTGTTGGTACGATTTTTTCTTTTTCGCCATCTGGCAACACTGGTCACAGGCGCAACAGGGGTGAGAGGCGTGGTGTTATATTTGAAAGTTCGTATTTCATGGTGGCGTTATAGGCGTGATAAGTGCGCGTTCTCGATTCTCATAGCAGTTTATCTAACCTAAAAGTTTATTCAAGAATTCGGAGTAAACAATATAAAATAAATAAATAAAATAGGTATGTTGTAAAAATTTCTCGATATATTTTTTTAAATCTACCAAAGTAGATTCATCCATTTTGTATGCATACATAACGCCCATTCCACTTATTTGAAGTTATAAAGAGCGGTGATGTTATTTCAAAGGTTTTTGTAAAACTGTGTGCCGTTAGAAGAAAGTCGAAATTGGTTAGTGAATTTTAAATACTTGTAGCTTCGAAACATAGCTGCTCGAGCAGAGCTATTATCTCGTCATCACCGGCCTACTTGGCAAACTGCCCCAATAAAATAAACAAAACAATAGACGGGTAGAAAAACAATAGATCACTATCCATATATTGGCTGCGGTGTCATGCGTATGGGCATGCATGACACCGCAGCCAATACGGCAAAACATTCTGTTATGTTCAATTTGAATAATTTTGAAAATCAAATAATTGTGTCACAATAAAAAGACTTAAATACTAATTTCGGACATTTTCCCCATTTGCCAGCCCGGTGATACTGGTGAGAAAAAAGGAAGGATCTTACCGTATGTGTGTCGACTATCGAGAGTTGAACCGACATACGATTAAAGACCGCTACCCATTACCCTTAATCGATGGCCAGTTAGACCGCTTAGGTAAGGGACATTTCTTTACATCACTTGATATGGCGTCCGGATTTTATCAAATACCAGTACATGAAGAATCCATTCAACGGACGGCTTTCGTAACTCCGGAAGGTCTCTACGAGTTTCTTCGCATGCCATTCGGTCTGGCTAATGCCCCAACCACATTTCAGCGGTCGATTAATAAGCTTTAGGAAGTTTGAGACACAGTGTTGCCCTAGTGTATATCGACGATATTTTAATTCCTTCAAAAACAACTGAAGAAGGATTGGAATCTCTTTGTTTAGTACTGGACGCATTAAAAGAAGCTGGATTTTCATTGAACATTAGAAAGTGTAGTTTTCTTCAAAGCTCTGTTGAATATCTCGGGAGGGAAGTATCAGCAGATGGCATCAAACCAGGGAAAGGGAAAATTCAAGCATTAGTGGATTCTCCAACACCAAAAGACGTTAAGGGTGTCAGACAGGGGTTTATGGGGCTAGCCGGATTTTTCAGAAAGTTTGTTCCCGATTTTGCTAGACGCACGGCGGTGATTACGTACCTCACTAAAAAGGGTATTTCCTTCCAGTGGAAGAAGAAACATGATCTGGCTCGCAACTATGTAATTTCATGTTTGACCTCGCGTCCGGCTTTGGCAATTTATGATCCGAAACTCCCGACTGATTTACACACGGATGCAAGTAGTCTTGGTTTAGGAGCTATTCTTTTCTAAAAGTGTGACGGAGGATCGCGAGTAATTGGCTACTATAGCCGAAGGACAAATTCATATGATGAGAAATATCATTCCTATGAATTGGAGACGTTGGCCATCGTAAATGGTTTGAAACATTTTCGTGTGTACCTTTTGGGTATACGCTTCACATTGGTCACCGACTATAACGCAGTGAAGTGTACGGTAAAAAGGATCTTGTACCGCGAGTTGCTAGGTGGTGGGTGTACATGCAGGACTTTAATTTTGATATCACTTACAGAAAGGGAACTTCCTTGCCTCATGTCGATTTCTTGAGTAGAAATCCAATTACTATCCGAAGGGTTGCGAACAAGAGTTGGTTATACATTAAGCAAAAGGGCAATGAGGAAGTGCAAGGAATGTTGAACGATTTGCGTGAAGGAAAGTTGGACAAAAAACAATATGCAGAAAAAGATGGTCTACTTGGACATAAACATACAAATCAGGATGGTACTACAAATCTTCAGTGGTACGTACCTCGACAAAGTCGCTTAGGTCTTTTCAGAATTTTCCACGATGAACAATGTCATATTGGTGTTGATAAAACGTATACTTCGGTAGCGGAACATTTTTGGTTCCCCAGAATGCGAAACTTAATTAAGAATTACGTTCGACATTGTTTAGTCTGTGCAGTAAAGAAGACGCGAACGGGACCTTTGCAAGGTTCCGTATATCCAATTCCAAAACCATCTCAACCACGTTGGTGGATGCCTTTAACAAATATTGTTTGTTACTTCTAATGAAGTCGACAACAACTGTGGAAACAAGGGAGCAATTCCAATCGGTTATTTCCCTTTTTGGAACAACAAAATTACTTATTATGGACGTAGGATCGAATTTTAAAAATAACACATTTCCAAAATATCTTGACGCATGGAAGTTTGAATACCATTACGTCACTCCTGACGTCCATAGGGGAAACGGTCAGGTGGAAAGGTATATAAGGACCATTATGAATCTCATTAGAATAGAAACCAAAGTTAAGTCAGAATGGTCGAGTGGCGTATGGAAAATTCAGTTGGTCTTGAATACCACAATACAAAAAACCACTGGTACGACACCTTTGCAACTGCTCCTCGGAGTAGACAATTCCAGCCCTTTAATTCAAGCTCTTTTGCGCGATTTGTCGCAGGATTTAACACCACTACGGAATCGAAAACTTGATCGCGAAAGAGTTGAGAGAACAATGAGACATAATCGCGACTTTGAAAATGCTAAATGAAAAAGGCGAGATACTTTACAGTTTTCGCCGGGAGATTTTGTGTATATGCATAGGGACTCCAAAATGCACATCAGTAAAACAGATTACGAGTTTTTGGGTCCCTATGAAGTACTCAAATGTTTAGACAAAGGTCGATACAAGTTGATGAAAATTGGTACGAAAATCATCACTAAGGCAGCAAAAGAACAATTAAGACGGTGGCCTGTCAGTTGGGTGGTGAGCTGTGACATGGAATACCTCATCGAGATGTTGGAATCTGATGAGTCAGGTAACACTAAATGCCAAGTATTAGTTGATCAGTTGTATTTTGTCTTTTGAGGGTGGTTGGATTACCACCGGCAGATTAGTCAGTTTCTGGGATAATAAAGCAGAAACTGGTCTAATAAGTTTAGTTAAATCTCGGGCCCAGTGGAGGCAGAACCGAGGGCGTGGTTGGATTACCACCGGCAGATGAGTCCGTTTTTGGCATGTTGCGATAGAAACTGGTCTAATAGTTGATCTCTTACGGCCAAAGTTGTGCCGTTGGAGGAGACTCCTCAACAGTAATTGTTTTATTTTTTAGAAAAACTGCCCTCGAACTTCTTACAGCAGTCGAGTTCTGCAAACCATGTTCCTGGAGAAGACTAGGAGATGACGTCAGGCAACGCCCCGACATCAGATAGATGGTGCAGTTTTACGGTTGTGCCGATTCCGACGGTTGTGGCCGTGTTAGAAGTTAACAAAAAAGGAGAAGAGAAAAGAAACGAAAATCATTATTTTAGAAATATTATTCCATAAGAAATTTAATTATTAATATTAAATCTTCTTCTTCTTCTTCTTCTTCTTATTTTGTTGGCTTCGGTTTAACACCATTCCGCCAGCGCATAGCTAATGGAGAACCTATTCTACATATCTTTCTTGATTTCCGTTAAAAACCATAATATTTTGTCACAAAAAGCTGGAGTGGGATTAGAAAGAATTGTTTTTACGTTAAGATGCTGCGGTATGATTTCGACAGTTAAAAAGTATGTGTTCCGTAGTTCCAGGTTCTCCACAACTGCATAGATTTGTTTCTAATGCCTTGATTCGGTTGAGGTGTTGATATGAGTGGCAATGATTGAATCTCATGCAACAGACTGTAGAGATTGTTTTTTTGGGTAAATGAAGGTTGTGGAACCATGGCCGAGTTGCGATGAAAGGTGTGATGGTATGAAAAAAAGAGCCTTTATCTTGAGCCGTGGTGTCCCACTCTTGCTGCCATCTAGCAAGGATTGACTGGTATATTAGAGGTAAAACATCTTTGTGTGGGACCGTCTTAATATGAGGCTGACCGGGAAGCAATGCGCCATTTTTTGCCAATAGGTCTGCAATTTCATTTCCTCTTATTCCACTGTGTCCTGGTATCCAGACTAATTGAATGTCAAAACCACTTCTTTTTAGGGAATAGATTAATGCTTTTATATTTAGCACGATTTTCATTATATATACCAGTACGTTTGAGTAACTGGAGTGCACTAAGGGAGTCTGTCAGTATTATGGCTTTCTTAATATTTAGTTGTGGTATTAATGTAAGAGTGTTCATAATGGCCAGCAACTCGACAGTCATTATTTGAAGGAATCCCGTTGTCTTCTTGGAGATTCTTATACCCCTGGCCGGGATATATATTCCATATCCTGTAGCTTCTGTGGAGGCGGATTTACTTCCATCAGTATAAATGCTAGTATATTCCTTGAATTTAGTTTGTAGAATGTTGTTAAGAGTTGCGTTACATTCCATACTGCAAGTGTCGTAGGACTTGTCAACACCTATATTCACATGGATAGGAGCTAGTTCTATTTGTGTAATATTAAATCAATGTTAGAATACGTTTATTTTAATTAGAATGTTTTGTTAATTAAATTAGGATAATCAATTCTTGATAATTTGATAAGGTAATGATACTAATGAGTTATATTATGTAACTAAGCGAGCCGCTACTGGCCGACTGTTGTCTGAGTCCTCATTGATGGACAAGACTTCACGCCGTTCAGATCAAGTGCCGCTTGGGAGTTTTTGGTTGTGAATAAATTGTTTAAAACATATTATGTTATTATATTTTTTTTATGTGTATGAAATTAAGTTTCTAATAATATACATTATAATATATGTTTAAATATTACATATACTAGAGCCACGCTGACATTTGAGAGATACAAGAAGTCAGTCAGTTTTTTGTTAGGTTAAAAATTGTCAAGAGATCTCGCATAGCCAGATATGGGAAGCACAGAGGATATTTGATTATTTTGACGATACTAATTGCTAGAAACTTGTTGACAGACAATTCTTCCAGCCATAGGAGAGGAAGCGTTATCGTAGTGAATCATTAAACCTGTAACATTTAGTTCCTAAAACAATTCTGGCAGGCATTTTTGTGCGTAACAATTGACTGTGACAGTCTTTTGTCCGTGTAACTTGATAGCATTGACAAGCTCCGTACTCTTGAAGAACACGGCACACATGACTTTCTTCGCTGCTCGATAGTCGGTGTAGAGCAGGCTCGTCTTCAAACACACATATTCGACTTTTTTGACGCATTAGAATCGAAAAATGGTGTATACGTACCGTCACCTGTTTATTAGTTTAGAAATGATATAGGGGCGCCATCATTCAGTATTTTTTTTTTTTTTAGTTTTCTTACCGATTCTAACCCTATCTGCCTTTTGATGTTCTGTTAGGTTATGCAGAATTCAACGACAAACTATTTTTCATACGCAGACCACAATGAAATATTTTGTGTATAGCCACGGATCTGATACCAAGAGTCTTGAGATCTTGAATTATAATAAACATTCGATTTGTACGGCTTCAGTGCATTATATTAAAATTAAAGGACATATCATTTTGTAACTAAAGAACTTAGAAAAGACGAACGTATACAGTAACTTAGAGATTAAATATAATATCATAAGTGATTACGAAATTTAAAAGAGTATTAAAAATGTCATTGTATTCAATTTCCACAGAATTTAGGTAGCCTTCTTCATTATTTTTTTTGTTCCTTTTTTCCTTTAACGATATCTGCATAGGTTCTTTGTTGCTGGGGAATCAATGGTGGTAGGTCACTTCTCTGTTCCTGTCCGAATAGTGAATTTATAGTTCTGCTTCTGGGAGATTCCCCGTTTTGGCCATTGTTCGAATGATTGTAGACGGGAAATAGTCCACTCTGAAAAATAACCAATGTTTAGCGTAAAATACAAACTTGTTATACTTAAAAGGACTCTGTTCTGTTTCCTGAAGGGAATAATTGTATTTATAAATAATTTATGAAGAGAAATGAATTAAAAAAATAATAACAATAATACAACTCAATCAACAAATAATGTCTTAGGCTATATATATATATATATATATATATATATATATATATATATATATATGTATATATAAGGTATGTCGGAGTTTCTCAACGAATAATTATTATAATAAAACAATTTCTCATGATATTCGTCAATATTTATTTATTGAAATAAAGGACACTCCAGACCAAAGGTCCCAACTGTGCCCGTAGTCCCATACAAGTTTTACTACATTAAGTTTTATCTTATACTATAATATAATAAAATAACGTTATGTTCAGCTCATTTGGTTTTTGAATACATATATAAATCAAATATACAATTACATTACATATTCAGTGCAGTAGTATGATGTATTATGAAAAGGTTTCACATATTATACAAAGTCTTTTTGAACAATGCGAAATTCATATAAAATAAGTCTAATTCTCCAATTACTTCCAGACTTTCGTTATAAAGGGTTGCCATTCGATTATGTGGACTCATTTTGTGCTGTTCGGTTCTGGCTTGCTCAATTTGGAATAAAGTATTTCTTTTTCGTACTCCAACACGCGGTACTCTTAAACAAATTTGGGAGAGGATATCTGGACATGACAGGTCGCCATTCCATATTTTGTGTAGTATAAGTAAACTAGTAATATCGCGTCTGGTACTAAGTGACACTACAGAATATTGTGTTAGCAACAAAGTATGTGAAACATACTTAGGGTAAATACCTGTCATTCTGAAGTCCACGCATCGTAGAAATTTTGTCTGCACCGACTCTATAAACTTTATATATTTTAAGTGGAATGGCGACCAAACCACAGATGCATATTCCAACTTGCTTCTTATGAGAGTATTAAACAGTGTTTTATATGTCTGTGGTTTTCGGAAATCCTTCCCCATCCTTAGTACCAGCCCAACCATTTTGAAGCTGTCGTTGACCAGTTTCGTTATATGTGCATTAAAATTAAATATATTAAAATCACAATACAAATTTACATTTGAGATGTTTCGTGTGCAAAGTCAGACATCTTCAGTCTGAAAAAAGTGTACAGTCACATTATAACAAGTATTTATACAAAACTAAGGTCAAGACAATAAAATCTCCTAAATCTACTGTCCAACGGACATCACAAATTAAAAAACAGGTACGTCACAATATAAAAAAAAAAGAAGAAAAAGGAAAAAACATACTTTTTACCAAAGATGTGATGGTACGTTAGAATTGGCGTGTAAAATTATAATAAAATATATATATATATATATATAATAAATAAATAAAAAATATTCGTAATAAAATTACAATCTAGTCCAAATATTAAAATACTAGCAAAAAACCATTAAAAAAATCAGTAAGTGAACTCAATTAGAGATCAACCGACCTTACCTAGTATGAAAAAATATCAGCAACGTAAAGAACTGGCGGGGCACGTCACTCTCCTACCATCGTCAAGCCGTCTATGAAGTGCGATAGCGCTCGAACACGTCAGGCTTGAAATGACGTGAAAGGTCACTGACCGCCAAGCAGGAATGAACCAAAATACGTAATATATCGATAAGCGAATGTATGTCAAATAATAAGATGTAAAAACATACGGAAAATTCCATAATTTATTACTACAACAAGGTCTTATAAACCGGGTCTAATTCTAGAGTATCTGTTTTACGGTTTACACATCCCTTCCTCTCTGTTTGTATGAACAGCATCTCTGACATTAGACGTCTTCCCCTATGTGGTTCATTATCTAGAATCTCCACGCTGTTGTAGTTAAATTTATGTTTTGTTGTGTTGGTATGTACAGCCAGTGCCATGTTCTTCGGTTTGTGCGTGCAGTCTGACTTATGTTGACATAATCGCTTTTTAAAAATCTGGTTTGTTGTCCCTATATAAGACAGTGCACAATCCCGGCACGGAATTTTGTATACCACATTAGATACTTCTAACTTAGGAATCGCCGTTTTTAATTTTGAGAAATTCCGCGCCTTTTTGTTATTAGTGGAAAATGCCACGCTGATGTCGTGTTTTTTAAAAATCTTTCTATAATTTTCAGCACTCCCGTTGTGATACGGGAGACTGACATAGCATCTTCCCTCTGTGTCGGCCATCTCCTTGGGGGTTCTATTGTTATAAGCTGCCTTAGTTCTTCTCCGGATCGATTCATTAATAACGTGTGCGGGATAACTATGGTCTAAAAATGCTTTTCTCACCTTTTTGAGGTTTTCACACCTGTACCGCGGATGTGAGAGCTAATCGCTCTATCTAACACATTATTAAGGGTGTTTATTTTTAGGCTCCGGGGGTGATCGGACCAAAAACTCAAATATCTCCAACTGTGGGTAGGTTTTTGGTGCCAGTTTGTGATAATGCTGTTGTTAATGTCAGACCTTATTAAAGGTATGTTGCAAATTATCGATTGTCCTTGTGATATACTAATACAATATCATCAACATACCTGTAGTAGAATAACGGTTTTTCAGTTAGGCTACCTAAACACGTGGCCTCCAACTCCTCCATAACCAAATTGCCCACTACGCTACTAAGTAAACTGCCCATAGCGCAACCATGGTTTTGTGCGTAAAACTTCCCCATGAAATCAAAATAGGTGTTATTGAGGCAAAAGTTAGCACCGGCTAAAAATTCCGCTTTCGTCATGACTGTGTGTTCCTGCAAGACGTCCCATTTTCTCTCGATGATACTTAATGCTAGGTCTGTAGGAATGTTGGTGTACAGGGACTCTGCGTCAAACGACAACATTAAGTGGTCTTCCGGGATCTTCACACCTCTTACTTTCTCGACGAACTCAAAACTGTTCTTAACGTGATATTCGTTACGCCCTATAACATTGGATAGGATTTTTGCCAGGAACCGTGATATTTTGTAGGTCGGCGCGTCAATACATGAGACAATAGGACGAAACTGGGTACCGTGTTTATGGATCTTGGGTAGGAAATAAATGCGTGGTGCCCTTGCATTGTTTATCGTCAGCGCATTTTTAGTTTCAATGTTAATCGACTTATTGTCATACCAAGATTTTATCAAACTGTTATTTGTCGTTTGCAACCTACTAGTTGGGTTTCCTTTAAGTTGCTTATAGGTCGTAATGTCGTTAAGCAGCTCTGTTGCCTTTTCACGTAATCACTTTTGTTTTGGATAACCGTAGTATTCCCTTTGTCAGCTTTCGAAATGATTATGTCGGGATGATTTTTTAGAAACTGTCTAGTTTTCGAGTTCATGTCATTGAAAAACCTCTGGTGACCATTATTCCCTTTTTTGTTCTTGTTTTGGTTTATCATCGTTTTAGTGTAACTCGTCACATCCTCCCGTAGACTATGTTCATCCTGTATGTTGTGCTGCTTTATGGCCATTTCTGTCCCCTTAATCACATTGTGCACCGTTCTTTGTTGGATGTGCGGTTCTTCAAAGTTGAAATCCGGTCCTAAGCTCAAACAGAATTTGACCTTTTCCGGCAGATCTTGCGCACTCATGTTAACTAACCAGTCCTCCCTGGTTTTGATTAACGCGCTCAACCCTTCCAGGTCTAAAAACTTTTTAACATGCTTATCTTTGATATTGCAGAATAACCTTTCGAACTTGTTGTTAGCGTGCTGCATGTAACTATCGGGTACAAATATCTCACAGGCTAGACCATAAATGACGCCCGTGGCTATGCGCAACTGATTTTTTAACTTACAAATATCGGCAATACTGTCTTTGATCTCATAATTTCGGATAATAAAAATATAAATAAAGTCTCCATACGTCAGTAGAATTAAGAAGGTTTTCTACAGAAAAACACTCCGCTGCCTGCTGATGAAGGCATGTCCTGAAGCACGAACCAAAAGAGCAGAAGGTGAAGTCAGACCTGTTAGATAGACAATCAGCAGGAGAAATAAAGTCCGGTACATTACTTTCAAGCCACTGCTGCGCAGCCTTCGTATTATAGGATCGGGCTGAATCTTGCTGGAAGCTCCAGTGGTGACCAGTGAAGAGGGCGTTATTCAGTTCTTTAACTATCAACTTTAACACGGTTTTGTAGCACCGGCGTTTTTGGGTGTTGTCATAGCTCCAGTGGCGTAGCTGGAGGGGAGTCCGCCCTGGGCGCCAGCTACTTAGAGGCGGCAGAGAACGTCAGTAATGTATTTTCTTTTGTGAATTACTTTAAATGCAAGGCCTTAGGGTGCTGCCAAGTGAGGGGTTTTTACGTTTTCACTTGAAATTTAGAAGTGAGGCCTTTTTTTAAGTCTTCACTTGAAATTTTGTCCTGTCTAGGGACGCTCTATTCAATTTTGCAGACGGGCGCCAAAGACCCTCGTTCCGGGCCTGCTAACAGCTTTTTTCTTTTTTTTTTGGAAGGGGTGGGGGTAAAATTTTTCACCGCCCCGGGCAACATAACCTCCAGCTACGCCACTGCATAGCTCCCGCCCCATCAAACCGTTACTGAAGCAGACTACTGGCCCCTCAAGATCGTCGGCACTTTCGCACAAGATTCTCGTGCACTAGTAGCTTACATCAGGTCGTACTGTCGGTCGAAAGCCTCCTCAATATTATAAAATATTTCATGAAAATCTTTTCAAGAATCCCTTGAGAACTTTTATTGACGAGTGGCTCCTGAGACTTAAGAATACTGTAACGGTCAGAGTTGTTCATTTTGAAAAGTGATTAGTGTCTCTTGTTTAAAATGCATCTATGTATTATGTACTAAAAGAATATTAAAATATCTTTAGGCATCTTGTAGAGTTTCACTGTAAACTTTGTAACAGTATTTATGGTGAGACAAGGTATAAAGAAATCAGTGCCGTAGCTAGGCGGCGTAATTTAAGTAAGGTATACTAATTCAGTCTGTGAATATTCTTTTTTTTGTCCTTCTTATGTAACCTTGCAGGGCGCCAAAAACTCTCAAAAAACACAGTTTTACTTAGGCCGGCCTCCAGCCACCGGCCCACCGGGTTGGTGTCCTGATGGCCCTAACCGCGCCGTTTACTAAATACAACTGATCTAAATATACACAAAAATATATGTTAAGACCCAAGATCGTGCGAAGTTTCATTTCTATTTATTTTAATTCCTTACTCTTTATGAATTATTTATAAAAATATTGATCTTGCGATTAAAGTGCACCATCCTCTTAAATTAACAAACATAGCTATTAAAAAAATTTAAGAGAAATGTGAATTTTCACACATTTCAGAGTTTTGCAGGTATTTAATAGGTGTAAGAAGTCAACGTAATACTGGATGTCTAGGTATATTTATCACATCAAAATCAACAGTTATTTTGATAATCACTTTTATTCATTATTTGAGAACTATGAGCTTCCATTTAATTTTTTTAAACAAAATTTAAATAATTTGCCAAATATCCCTGTTTTTTTCTGCATTTGCTTAGTATTCAAGTCTTCATTAGATTAATAAGAAATATTTTACAGTGTATAGTGTAGTGTGGTGTGGTGAATAACTCAGTTCGAAACTATTAAAAAAATGTATTATTTTTTTAATATTTTTAATTAAAAATACATGCACTATCTTCTAAAAAATCCATAAAATTATTAGCCATAATTTAACCATGTATTAAAAAAAATAATAATTTTTTTCAGAAACACAAAAACTGCCATATTCCTCTCGTACGTTTCCGGCTTAGATCAATATACATTACCTATAATTTTTTCAGGTTTTTGGTTTAACCCTTTTTGGTAAAAAGGTGCGGGACAAGAACTTTTGCACATTTTTAGATAAATTCGTGTTAAAAGAAACGAATTTCAAAACGTCTTAAGTGCTTTCTTTTGATACCACACAATCAACGACACAAAAAAATCGACATTTTTCGAAAAATTTGTCTGATGAAAAATTCCTGTTGAAATATTTCAGTTCTTATCAATTTTCATTACGGAGATTTTTTTTAGATTTTTAGATCAATCCCTTTGAGAGATAGGGTAGGAGACAAAAGTTTTTTGACACCATTTGGCAAAAATTAAAAAAAAAAAAAATTATTTTTCAAAAATAAAAATTTGTTTGTGGATCCACGCATTAAGAGGTTTCATTTAGTATGCCACTCAAAATTTAAAAAAAAATATATATATTAATTTTTTATTAAATACATATTTGTTTATATTTATCCCGCGCTGTATTTTTTTGAACTCTCTATAGTTTTCATATATGTGGGTCAAAATTCAACTTTATATGTTCAGCCTGTGACGGTTGGGGAATTTGTGTACTGACCATTTTATTCGTCTTGCCCTACGTTGTGTTTTTTTTTAGGATTATGAAGTCGGTTCGTTCTTGGAGCGGGAAGCTATGTCTACAAAGAAACGCCGGGACACATTCAAATCAAATAGTTTATTAACGGTCTAGTCATTCAGAAATAGTACAAACATGTTTATTAATGCGTCTGATTGTGATGGCTGTAAGGTAAATTCAGATTAACACATTTATAGTGATAACGTAAGTTTCTACTCAAATATTACTATCAAATCTACACTTCCAAACTAAGCATGCGGTCCATATCATGTCATACCATTGTTAAGATCACTAGCGTTGAATAGGATCTTATACTTAATTATTTGCAATCAATAATGAGTGGCTGTTTTATCCAACACGGGTTTATTACTCGTGTAGATATAGTTTGATCACCTAACCGCTGCTTTCTGTGCAAGACGGTGTATTCGGAGTTGTTTCGACGGACGGGTCTGCTACCCGCAAATACAGTTTTGTTGGGTCTGTCAACCCTTGTGTGTGTATCGGTTTCTACGGTTGTGAATCGTAGAGAACCGGTCAGGCGCCGCGGACCCCTACGGTTGTGAGGCGCAGGGCCAGTATTACCTGGTCGTCCTCCCCCATAGCGTGCCGAACATGGGCGTACCACGGTTCCACACTGTCCTATGAGTTAGACGTATACGAGAAACGTAAATATGATACGGAGTGCGGGGATACGTGGACGTCTAACACATAGCGTGCCGAACATGGGCGAACCACGGTTCCACACTGCCCTATGAGTTAGCCGTATTCGAGAAATACGTTAATATTACACGAAGTGTGCAGATACCTGGACGTCTAACACATAGCGTGCCGAACTTGGGCGAACCACGGTTCCACACTGCCCTATGAGTTAGCCGCAGGCGAGAAAACGTTAATATTACATGAAGTGCGCGGATACCTGGACGTCTAACACATAGCGTGCCGAACATGGGCGTACCACGGTTCCACACTGCCCTATGAGTTAGCCGCAGGCGAGAAAACGTTAATATTACATGAAGTGCGCGGATACCTGGACGTCTAACACATAGCGTGCCGAACATGGGCGAACCACGGTTCCACACTGCCCTATGAGTTAGCCGTAGGCGAAAAAACGTTAATATTACACGGAGTGCGCGGATACCTGGACGTCTAACACATAGCGTGCCGAACATGGGCGAACCACGGTTCCACACTGCCCTATGAGTTAGCCGTAGGCGAGAAAACGTTAATATTACACGGAGTGCGCGGATACCTGGACGTCTAACACATAGCGTGTCGAACATGGGCGAACCACGGTTCCACACTGCCCTATGAGTTAGCCGCAGGCGAGAAAACGTTAATATTACATGAAGTGCGCGGATACCTGGACGTCTAACACAAAGCGTGCCGAACATGGGCGAACCACGGTTCCACACTGCCCTATGAATTAGCCGCAGGCGAGAAAACGTTAATATTACATGAAGTGCGCGGATACCTGGACGTCTAACACATAGCGTGCCGAACATGGGCGAACCACGGTTCCACACTGCCCTATGAGTTAGCCGTAGGCGAAAAAACGTTAATATTACACGGAGTGCGCGGATACCTGGACGTCTAACACATAGCGTGCCGAACATGGGCGAACCACGGTTCCACACTGCCCTATGAGTTAGCCGTAGGCGAGAAAACGTTACTATTACACGGAGTGCGCGGATACCTGGACGTCTAACACATAGCGTGCCGAACATGGGCGAACCACGGTTCCACACTGCCCTATGAGTTAGCCGTAGGCGAGAAAACGTTAATATTACACGGAGTGCGCGGATACCTGGACGTCTAACACATAGCGTGCCGAACATGGGCGAACCACGGTTCCACACTGCCCTATGAGTTAGCCGTAGGCGAGAAAAACGTTAATATTACACGGAGTGCGCGGATACCTGGACGTCTAACACATAGCGTGCCGAACATGGGCGAACCACGGTTCCACACTGCCCTATGAGTTAGCCGTAGACGAGAAACGTAAATATGATACGGAGTGCGGGGATACGTGGACGTCTAACACATAGCGTGCCGAACACGGGCGAACCACGGTTCCACACTGCCCTATGAGTTAGCCGCAGGCGAGAAAACGTTAATATTACATGAAGTGCGCGGATACCTGGACGTCTAACACAAAGCGTGCCGAACATGGGCGAACCACGGTTCCACACTGCCCTATGAGTTAGCCGCAGGCGAGAAAACGTTAATATTACATGAATTGCGCGGATACCTGGACGCCTAACACATAGCGTGCCGAACATGGGCGAACCACGGTTCCACACTGCCCTATGAGTTAGCCGTAGGCGAGAAAACGTTAATATTACACGGAGTGCGCGGATACCTGGACGTCTAACACATAGCGTGCCGAACATGGGCGAACCACGGTTCCACACTGCCCTATGAGTTAGCCGTAGGCGAGAAAACGTTAATATTACATGAAGTGTGCAGATACCTGGACGTCTAACACAAAGCGTGCCGAACATGGTCGAACCACGGTTCCACACTGCCCTATGAGTTAGCCGTAGGCGAGAAAACGTTAATATTACACGGAGTGCGCGGATACCTGGACGTCTAACACATAGCGTGCCGAACATGGGCGAACCACGGTTCCACACTGCCCTATGAGTTAGCCGTATTCGAGAAATACGTTAATATTACACAAAGTGTGCAGATACCTGGACGTCTAACACATAGCGTGCCGAACATGGGCGAACCACGGTTCCACACTGCCCTATGAGTTAGCCGTATTCGAGAAATACGTTAATATTACACGAAGTGTGCAGATACCTGGACGCCTAACACATAGCGTGCCGAACTTGGGCGAACCACGGTTCCACACTGCCCTATGAGTTAGCCGCAGGCGAGAAAACGTTAATATTACATGAAGTGCGCGGATACCTGGACGTCTAACACATAGCGTGCCGAACATGGGCGTACCACGGTTCCACACTGCCCTATGAGTTAGCCGCAGGCGAGAAAACGTTAATATTACATGAAGTGCGCGGATACCTGGACGTCTAACACATAGCGTGCCGAACATGGGCGAACCACGGTTCCCCACTGCCCTATGAGTTAGCCGTAGGCGAAAAAACGTTAATATTACACGGAGTGCGCGGATACCTGGACGTCTAACACATAGCGTGCCGAACATGGGCGAACCACGGTTCCACACTGCCCTATGAGTTAGCCGTAGGCGAGAAAACGTTAATATTACACGGAGTGCGCGGATACCTGGACGTCTAACACATAGCGTGTCGAACATGGGCGAACCACGGTTCCACACTGCCCTATGAGTTAGCCGCAGGCGAGAAAACGTTAATATTACATGAAGTGCGCGGATACCTGGACGTCTAACACAAAGCGTGCCGAACATGGGCGAACCACGGTTCCACACTGCCCTATGAATTAGCCGCAGGCGAGAAAACGTTAATATTACATGAAGTGCGCGGATACCTGGACGTCTAACACATAGCGTGCCGAACATGGGCGAACCACGGTTCCACACTGCCCTATGAGTTAGCCGTAGGCGAAAAAACGTTAATATTACACGGAGTGCGCGGATACCTGGACGTCTAATACATAGCGTACCGAACATGGGCGAACCACGGTTCCACACTGCCCTATGAGTTAGCCGTAGGCGAGAAAACGTTACTATTACACGGAGTGCGCGGATACCTGGACGTCTAACACATAGCGTGCCGAACATGGGCGAACCACGGTTCCACACTGCCCTATGAGTTAGCCGTAGGCGAGAAAACGTTAATATTACACGGAGTGCGCGGATACCTGGACGTCTAACACATAGCGTGCCGAACATGGGCGAACCACGGTTCCACACTGCCCTATGAGTTAGCCGCAGGCGAGAAAACGTTAATATTACACGGAGTGCGCGGATACCTGGACGTCTAACACATAGCGTGCCGAACATGGGCGTACCACGGTTCCACACTGCCCTATGAGTTAGCCGCAGGCGAGAAAACGTTAATATTACATGAAGTGCGCGGATACCTGGACGTCTAACACATAGCGTGCCGAACATGGGCGAACCACGGTTCCACACTGCCCTATGAGTTAGCCGCAGGCGAGAAAACGTTAATATTACACGGAGTGCGCGGATACCTGGACGTCTAACACATAGCGTGCCGAACATGGGCGAACCACGGTTCCACACTGCCCTATGAGTTAGCCGCAGGCGAGAAAACGTTAATATTACATGAAGTGCGCGGATACCTGGACGTCTAACACATAGCGTGCCGAACATGGGCGAACCACGGTTCCACACTGCCCTATGAGTTAGCCGTAGGCGAAAAAACGTTAATATTACACGGAGTGCGCGGATACCTGGACGTCTAATACATAGCGTGCCGAACATGGGCGAACCACGGTTCCACACTGCCCTATGAGTTAGCCGTAGGCGAGAAAACGTTACTATTACACGGAGTGCGCGGATACCTGGACGTCTAACACATAGCGTGCCGAACATGGGCGAACCACGGTTCCACACTGCCCTATGAGTTAGCCGTAGGCGAGAAAACGTTAATATTACACGGAGTGCGCGGATACCTGGACGTCTAACACATAGCGTGCCGAACATGGGCGAACCACGGTTCCACACTGCCCTATGAGTTAGCCGTAGGCGAGAAAACGTTACTATTACACGGAGTGCGCGGATACCTGGACGTCTAACACATAGCGTGCCGAACATGGGCGTACCACGGTTCCACACTGCCCTATGAGTTAGCCGTAGGCGAAAAAACGTTAATATTACACGGAGTGCGCGGATACCTGGACGTCTAATACATAGCGTACCGAACATGGGCGAACCACGGTTCCACACTGCCCTATGAGTTAGCCGTAGGCGAGAAAACGTTACTATTACACGGAGTGCGCGGATACCTGGACGTCTAACACATAGCGTGCCGAACATGGGCGAACCACGGTTCCACACTGCCCTATGAGTTAGCCGTAGGCGAGAAAACGTTAATATTACACGGAGTGCGCGGATACCTGGACGTCTAACACATAGCGTGCCGAACATGGGCGAACCACGGTTCCACACTGCCCTATGAGTTAGCCGCAGGCGAGAAAACGTTAATATTACACGGAGTGCGCGGATACCTGGACGTCTAACACATAGCGTGCCGAACATGGGCGTACCACGGTTCCACACTGCCCTATGAGTTAGCCGCAGGCGAGAAAACGTTAATATTACATGAAGTGCGCGGATACCTGGACGTCTAACACATAGCGTGCCGAACATGGGCGAACCACGGTTCCACACTGCCCTATGAGTTAGCCGCAGGCGAGAAAACGTTAATATTACACGGAGTGCGCGGATACCTGGACGTCTAACACATAGCGTGCCGAACATGGGCGAACCACGGTTCCACACTGCCCTATGAGTTAGCCGCAGGCGAGAAAACGTTAATATTACATGAAGTGCGCGGATACCTGGACGTCTAACACATAGCGTGCCGAACATGGGCGAACCACGGTTCCACACTGCCCTATGAGTTAGCCGTAGGCGAAAAAACGTTAATATTACACGGAGTGCGCGGATACCTGGACGTCTAATACATAGCGTGCCGAACATGGGCGAACCACGGTTCCACACTGCCCTATGAGTTAGCCGTAGGCGAGAAAACGTTACTATTACACGGAGTGCGCGGATACCTGGACGTCTAACACATAGCGTGCCGAACATGGGCGAACCACGGTTCCACACTGCCCTATGAGTTAGCCGTAGGCGAGAAAACGTTAATATTACACGGAGTGCGCGGATACCTGGACGTCTAACACATAGCGTGCCGAACATGGGCGAACCACGGTTCCACACTGCCCTATGAGTTAGCCGCAGGCGAGAAAACGTTAATATTACACGGAGTGCGCGGATACCTGGACGTCTAACACATAGCGTGCCGAACATGGGCGTACCACGGTTCCACACTGCCCTATGAGTTAGCCGCAGGCGAGAAAACGTTAATATTACATGAAGTGCGCGGATACCTGGACGTCTAACACATAGCGTGCCGAACATGGGCGAACCACGGTTCCACACTGCCCTATGAGTTAGCCGCAGGCGAGAAAACGTTAATATTACACGGAGTGCGCGGATACCTGGACGTCTAACACATAGCGTGCCGAACATGGGCGAACCACGGTTCCACACTGCCCTATGAGTTAGCCGCAGGCGAGAAAACGTTAATATTACATGAAGTGCGCGGATACCTGGACGTCTAACACATAGCGTGCCGAACATGGGCGAACCACGGTTCCACACTGCCCTATGAGTTAGCCGTAGGCGAGAAAACGTTAATATTACACGGAGTGCGCGGATACCTGGACGTCTAACACATAGCGTGCCGAACATGGGCGAACCACGGTTCCACACTGCCCTATGAGTTAGCCGCAGGCGAGAAAACGTTAATATTACATGAAGTGCGCGGATACCTGGACGTCTAACACATAGCGTGCCGAACATGGACGAACCACGGTTCCACACTGCCCTATGAGTTAGCCGTAGGCGAGAAAAACGTTAATATTACACGGAGTGCGCGGATACCTGGACGTCTAACACATAGCGTGCCGAACATGGGCGTACCACGGTTCCACACTGCCCTATGAGTTAGCCGTAGGCGAGAAAAACGTTAATATTACATGGAGTGCGCGGATACCTGGACGTCTAACACATAGCGTGCCGAACATGGGCGAACCACGGTTCCACACTGCCCTATGAGCTAGCCGTAGGCGAGAAAAACGTTAATATTACACGGAGTGCGCGGATACCTGGACGTCTAACACATAGCGTGCCGAACATGGGCGAACCACGGTTCCACACTGCCCTATGAGTTAGCCGTAGGCGAGAAAAACGTTAATATTACACGGAGTGCGCGGATACCTGGACGTCTAACACATAGCGTGCCGAACATGGGCGAACCACGGTTCCACACTGCCCTATGAGTTAGCCGTAGGCGAGAAAAACGTTAATATTACACGGAGTGCGCGGATACCTGGCCGTCTAACACATAGCGTGCCGAACATGGGCGAACCACGGTTCCACACTGCCGTATGAGTTAGCCGTAGGCGCAGAGAAAAAATAATTGATAAAGTAACCTACCAGCAGCTAGTATCTGAAACCAACTGCCTTTTCTGTTCTCAAACTCCAAGATTATATACCCCAAACTCTAGACAAAGAACTTGTCTTCTCTCTCTCTCTCTCTCTCTCTCTCTCCAGTTCCCATAGAATTGTACATAAAAACATTTACAAAAACCAGACACATAAAATGGTCACTAATTTCTCACGACACAGACCTGTTAACTCTATTTTGACACATTTGGGTTGTAACCCTCACAAAAATGGTTTCTTAGAATTTTAAGTTAAACACTAGACATATTTAAAAATAACCAATATATCAATCGGTGAACAGATGCAAAATGTCAACAGTTGTGGTCAACGTTTTATGACGCCTACTTATATAGTTTTTGTGTGTATAATACTCGAGAAACCCGAACCTTTGCAATACCGCACATCTGGTCGTAGGTACTAGCGGAAACTAGAGGTATAAGAAACCCACTTAAGATAATCTGTTTCTTTTACTATTTTGGAATGCGTGATAAATGATAAAAATGAAAAATAAAAATTAAATGGGGTACCAGTGGCTGTACCATCACAGTCTCCCCCTTGCGAATTGTGGCGATAGAATGAGGAAAAGTTCGCAACATCCCTTTCCCCGTAAATGTATTCGATCTAGTTAAAAGAAGTAAATTAATAGAGAATTTTCCAAGTACGAGCGCCACAAACGAACAACTAAAATTCTGTGGTTTCAAATGTAGTTATGTAGTCAAATTAATAAATTATTATTATTATTATTATTATTTTGACTGTCCCATTTTGCAAAATAAAGTTATTAAATCTCTTTCCAGTAATTCCGCAAGTGCACAAACCGAAAGTTTTTGTAACAAATTAAAAAAATGCTCACCAATTAATATACTTTTTTTTTTATTATAAAATACTCTTTATTCCACATTTTTATCTACATTTATCTTAAACCATTATATAATACATAAAATTATATAAAAACTATTTTTCTCTAACCTAACTTAAAACAATAATCATGTTTGCATGTGTGTATGTGACTGTATGTGCTCACACTCACACCCACACACACACATACAAATCACTCTCTCCGTTTTTTTTTCATTTTTTTTTTTTTTATATCCTATTGTTAAATAGTCTTCTTCTTTGACTGGGTGATATATTTCTTCTCTCTTCATTCAGTCTTGCGACGAAGTGACGGGTGTCCATATTCTCTCCGAAAAAGTTGAAAATATGGTCTATATAGAAGCCTATTATCCACATTACTGAATTGTGGACCTCTTTGTTACAGAAGTGAAAATCGGGGAAAATAACAAATTTGAATGAGAAGACTTTGCGGTCGATTCCGGTTAATATGGATAGGAGGTCAATAGCTGTTTTCCACATCTTTTTTGTGATCCTGCATTCTATCAGTCTATGTTTGACATCATCTACTGAAAAGGGACAGAAATCGCAGAAAGGATCATTTCTTCTGTTAGTTCTGTGTAGCCTTTCGTTTGTGGGGAGAATATTGTGAATTATTTTCAGCCAAATACATCTCTGATTTTGGTTGAGTATTTTCGAGTTCACATTTCTCCAGATGTTGGACCAATTTACGTTAGGGTTTTCAGTCTGGAATTTGTGGACTGGAATATTCTGCCTCAGTTGTTCATATATTTCTTTCTGATTGGTAGTTGATTGAATTTCTGCCGGTAATTAAGCCATGGTTTGAGTAAGATATTTTATGTGTTGTAAATCTTTTGAGAAGTTTTTTATGAAAGGCGGGTTTTGCAGGCTGTAACTGTTTATATAATTTTGAAGAAAGGATTTACAGAAGTCATCACCCTGTCCGAATATGTGTAGATTGGTTCTTTTAATAAAGAGTGCTGCTGTTTTGTTTTCAATATTTATTATATTTAAGCCACCGTTCCTGTAATGAAGTGTGGTTTGAAGTCTTGGTATTCTTAGTATCTCTTTGTACCATAAGAACCAGCCAATAGAGGAAATAATTTTTGTTTGATATATTTTTTGGAGTGGTAATGTTTGCGCTAGATACCATAATTTAGATAAAGCATACATGTTGATAAATTGAGAGCGCTGGATGATGTTTAGTTTTCTTTCTTTATTTATCAACATAAAGGCTTGGATCGTGTTGGTGGCTTTCTTCCAGTTTTCAGTCATGGTTTCTCTAATGTTTTTATAAAATTCTATGCCTAGAATCTCTAGTGATTCACTTTGAGTCATCCAATGATAATTTTTGTTTTCGTTAGTATTAATGACCATGAATTTTGTTTTTAAATTATTCAGTTTTGAGCCTGATATTGCACAGTACTTTTTGATTTCTTTTTCTATTTTATCTATATTTTTTGGTTGGGTGATGATTGTGACGTCATCTGCATGTGCTCTAATTGCACTATTTGTGTTATTAAGTAGATTAATAAGATTTCTTACTAGTGGTTCTATTGCCAATGCGAATAAAATCATCGATAGTGGGCAACCTTGTCTTACAGAGCGTTTTATTTTGATAAGGTCCGTTAGCTTGTTATTTATTATAAGTCTTGATTTTGCATCTTTTAGACAGCTTGTTATAAAATTAGCAATTGCGTTGTTTAGTTTTATGTGTTTTAATACCTGTTCTAAATATGTATGTGAAATTCTGTCAAAGGCGTGATCGAAGTCCAGCGATATAATAACTGTTTCTTCTTTTGTTATGTTGGCTTCTGCTATTTTATCCCTTATTGCATTTGTGTTATTTACTATGCATGTTCCTGGCCTTGCACAACTTTGATGTTTTCCAATAATATCGGGCAATATTTGCGTTATTTTGTTTTTCAAGACTCTCATAAGTAATTTGTAGTCGACGTTTAATAAAGATATTGGTCGTAAGTTTTTTATTGCATAACTTTTTGGTACTTTGGGAATAAGAATAATATTACCTTCTTTGAATGCGTCTGGGATGTTTCCGTTGCTTAAAGCAGTATTTATTACTTCAGTAAGGTCCTCTTTTATTATATCCCAGATCCTTAAATATAATTCTCTTGTGAAGCCGTCAGGCCCTGGGGATTTCCTTGCTTGGCTTGCTTTTAAGTGTGAGCGTATTTCGTCTTCAGTGATTCTGCGGGACAGATATTCTTGATCTTCTTCTTGTATATTTGGCAAATTTACTAAAAAGTTTTCCTGATCTATAATCGGTTCTACGTCATAAAGTTGGGTGTAATACTTTTTGATGGCTTGGGAAATTTCTGCCTCTCCAGAGATAGTGGAATTTTCATCGGTTGTTATCTTAGAAATATATTGTTTCTTTTTACGCTTCTCCAGATTGATTAAATGGTACAGAGACACCTCTTCGTTTTGAATGAAGTTTTTATCTGCATAATTTTTAATTTTATTTAGATTACTTTTGTGTAACTTGATTAATTTAGCTTTTATCATTTTAATTTTAATGTAGTTTTCTTCCAAATAGGGGTTATTGTTATTAAGTTTATATAGGGTAAAATTCCAAAATTGAATGGTGTGATTTATTTCTCTGAAGTATTCGCTAGTTTTCCATTTACAATATTTCTTTAGTTGTGGTTTCAAAAAATTGACCCACCAGCTAATGATGTTATGGTACCTGTATTTGTGGTTTTGCCAGTATCTATACTTATTTTTTAAAACGTCCAAGTCTATATTATTAGAGTTCATAAAATTCAAATTTACTCTCCAGGAATATTTCGACGGTGTGAATTTTCGATTTCCAATACGAATTCTACCAATAATTCCATTGTGATCCGAAATTTCGGATACCAAAATTTGAACTGAACTAATTTTATCGTTTAAGTTCATAGATGTGTATATTCTATCAATTCTAGATGCAGAGTTACATCTGATGAAAGTAAATCCTGGATCGTCTGGCTTAACATGTGGCCAAATATCCAATAAATTAAGTCCACTTGTGAGAGATTTTAGACTCTGACAAAAGTTAAAGCTGTTAAGAGAATCTTGTGGTCTGAGTACACAATTAAAGTCACCACCTAAAATGATATTTTCCGCTGGTTGGTCGAACAGGGGTGCAATAGTGTGAGAGAAAAATAAATCCCTTTGTTGTTTTGCTTGTGACCCAGAAGGAGCGTACACATTTATGATTTTAGTGTTTCCTATTGTTATGGCAATAGCTCTCGAATCTGGCGTTTTGATTTCGTCATTAAATAGAATTCCTTCTCTTACTGCTACTGCTGTTCCTAAATTTTCAGTGGTATTGTTGATAACATGATAACCAGATATTGTTAGATCTTTTATCGCTACCTCTTGGAATAATGCTATGTCGATGTCGTTGCTTTTCAGTACATTCTGTAGTATGTTTATTTTTAAATCTGACTGTATGGAGTTTATATTTAAGGAGAGTATTGTTGTTATTGTAGTTGTTAGGTTGTTGTCCATAATTAATTATTTAAAGTGGTAATTTGAGGCTGCTTGCCTCTTCTGGCACGTTTTGATTTTTTCCTTTGGGGTTGATTGTGGCCGGTTTCTTGTGAAGAGGATGTGTCATATTCGGATGTCTCGCTTAGCTCCATTTCTTCCTGAACATCTTGCTTTTTACTGTCTTCTTCTATAGTGTGTTCTGGGGGCAATTTTGTATTCATGGTGTCTTCTTGGCTGTTGTTTGTTTCGTTAGATTTTTTTGAATTTATTTGATCTAATAATTGATTTTCTGTGTTCGGTAGTTTATTTATATTAGAATTTGAGGATTCTTCCCTTATTGGCATTATTATTTCTAATGTCTCCTTTCTGGGGATACTATTTATTTCTTCGTTGTTTTCTCTTCTATTTTCTGTATTTGTGAGGGTTGAAGTTATCTGCCCTGGATTATTTTGCTGTGGAATATGGCTGTTAGTAGCTTTGACACGATTAGCGTATGATGCTCTAAATTTTGGATCATTTAAGTCTTTTACATGGCTAATAGATTTTTTAGGACACATCTGAGCAACATGGTCGGCTGAGTTACAATGGAAACACGTTGGAGTTTGGTTGGGGTAACTTACCAAGGTTTTTATGTCTCCTATTGTTAAAAAGGACGGTATTGGTTTGTTAAGTAACATGTTAACAATTCGTACGCCACTTGAAACTTGGAACTTTACGTTATTACTCCATTTTTCATTAATAATGGAGTGGATCTCTCCAAACTCGGCCAGAACGTTCTTTATTTTCTCATTTTCTAACTCCGGTGGCAGATCATAAATTTTTACATCTACCGCACCATCCGCCATAGCGATTTTGACAGGAAACATAATGCCATCTTCATCCATATACCCCAGGTTTTTGTGCACTACGCATGCGTCAACTGCTGCTTGCAAAGTGTCCATTTTTATAAATACCTGCTTGTATATATGATCTATTTGAATAGTGTTCATTTGTTGGAAATTTATATTGAGGTTTTCAAAAATCCATTGGTGTATGCTAGGCGGCGATGGTTTTTTTGGTAAGGCTCGAAAGTTTATAACAAACGTATTTATTCTTTTAATTGTCATTATTACAGAATAAGACTGCGAATTTGAAACAGATTATTAAGTTAATGAGGCAAACTAATTAGCGGCTCAGCTATTACTCGCACTGTCACTAGTTAGATGTTGACTCAACGACTGCCACAGGCAGACTCACAAATATACTTGTACATAACAAAATGACATAGATAGAAATCAAAATATTTTATCCGAATTAATATCCTTGTCGGTTGTGGGCCTGAAGATACGGAGTTGACGGCATCATCATAGGCGGAGGTGGGCTCCCCCCGGCCGATGAGTCCTGGTGCGAGATGCTGTAGCTTTGCTTCCATCCAGGGTTGCGTGGTGTTTCAAGATTCTCGAATTATACACGACTGTAGCTCGAGCATATTGTACTCGCTTCTGGCTATCTTAGGGTCATGTAAGTCTGGAATACTATCTCTAACGGCATGAGAGCTGGGGACACAGCTGTCTGAAGAAGGCGATGGTGGTGTTCAATCAGCGGTATCTGCTGTGTTGCGTGCGATTGTTTGACAATTCCTTGTTCTCTAGCAGAGTTAACTGGCTGAAAGGCAGCTTCTCCAGTAAGTTGTCGTGACTTTATATGTACATGTCACTTGAAGCCTCTCCTTTTCAATATTTCAGCTTGGCTTTGCTCTTGAACATGTAAGGCTAGTAGAGTCCAAGGTAGCTTGTAGTGATGTCTTTTTCAGATATTTATTTTGTATATTATAGGTAATATTTATGTGTTGCCGGAGGTGTAACAGAGTAAATTATTACGTCGGTAGCCCAGTTATTGTGAAGATCTTACTTAATTCAGACCTAAACCTGAGTAACCGCTGGTAATAAACTGTTACTAACCTTCTTCTTCTTCTTGTTTAATTATTTCTCACTCGTATCTAACTGTTTGTAGATAACAATAGTTGGAGAGGATTTTTCCATGATTATTTTATTCCGGCCAGTCCGGAAAATTGTGCAGATGGGAGGATCTCTCCCCCGGTTACTAATTCTCTGATACGCCGCTGTATTCTGGCTGCAATAGCTCGGTATTCCGCATTTCTCATCAAGTAGTCCGTATCAACAGGAACAATGGTTTCACTTCTCCTTCGGAATAAAATAGAGTTGCTGACTCTCCCCCAGATCCATGACTATTCTTAGGTTCCAATTTGTCTCTTTGGTGTTAGTTTTCATCTTACTAAGATGTAACTAAAATAAAACAAGTGTATTACTAAATATTCTCACCTTTACTTCTCATTCTTGAGATGTTATTTTAAATAATACTGTCCTTGTTCAATGGCGTATTTCTTCTCGTTTTTTCTATCAATTTTGACATGTTCCTTAGACATAGCTATCCTGCTTAGAACTCCAAGGCTCCTGGTCACGGCACCACTGTGACGGTTGGGGAATTTATGTACTGACCATTTTATTCGTCTGGCCCTACGTTGTGTTTTTTTTTAGGATTATGAAGTCGGTTCGTTCTTGGAGCGGGAAGCTATGTCTACAAAGAAACGCCGGGACACATTCAAATCAAATAGTTTATTAACGGTCTAGTCATTCAGAAATAGTACAAACCTGTTTATTAATGCGTCTGATTGTGATGGCTGTAAGGTAAATTCAGATTAACACATTTATAGTGATAACGTAAGATTCTACTCAAATATTACTATCAAATCTACACTTCCAAACTAAGCATGCGGTCCATATCATGTCATACCATTGTTAAGATCACTAGCGTTGACTAGGATCTTATACTTAACTAGCTGAGTACCCGTGCTTCGCTACGGTAAACTGACGGACGCATTAGTGTAAAATCCTCAGTTTGTTTTTAAACATGTGTATGGGTAACCTTTGTAAGCAAAAACCTAGTCGATATCTCATCTGTCCTATGAGATATTGAGGAAACCATGAAAAAACATTATACCCTTTTACACTATATAGGGCTCGAACTACTTAGTAAAAAAAAAACTGTAAAACTTTTTAAACATTTTAGAAAGACATATATATGTTAAAAGGAATATTATAACTCAACAAACGAAGAAAATGCGAAGAGTTTTATAATTCTTCTCTAGGGGTTGATTAGGGTATAATTTTGACATAACTTTATATTTTTATGGGTAACCTTTGTAAGTAAAAACCAAGTCGATATCTCAATGGTCCTAAGAGATATTGAGGAATCCGTGAAATCACATTTCAGCCAATTTCACCCCCTTAGGGACCAAATTTTGAAAAATTCCATATTAGTGGGTGCTTACGTCATGGAGGGAATATATTTCCCGAATGTCTGTATGTCAAGGGACGTTCTATCGAATAAAAATACCAATTTACCCCGTTAGGAATGAAATTAAAAAAACTGTAAAAATGCTTTCTAAATATTTTGAATAGAAACCTATGTACCAGAATGAAATGTTATAACTCAGAAAATACAAAGGTTTCTATAATTCAACCCGAATGTAGATTCACCCGTTTAGGGGTTGATTAGGGAAAAATCCTGAATAAAAAAAAATGTATGGGTAACCTTTTTAAGCAAAAATCAAGTCTATATCCCATTAGTCCTAAGAGATATTGAGGAATCCCTGAAATCAAATTGCATCCCTTTTCACCCCTTAGGGCTGGAATTTCATAAAACACCTTCTTAGTGGGTGCTTACATCATGGACGGAATATAATTACCGAATTTCATGTCTCTATGTCCAAGAGATGTTCTATCAAAAATGAGTGTTATAACTCAACAAAGATTGGAACTAAGAAACTAGAAATACGAAGGGTTCAATATAGAGGTTAATTAAGACAAAATTCTGAATTTCTATGTTATTTAAACATTTGTTTAGATAACCATTGTAAGTAAAAACCAAGTCGATATCTTATTGGCCCTAAGAGATATTGAGGAATCCTTGTGAATCATATTTGACCCCCTTTTTAGACCCTTCGAGGTCAACTTCGAAAAATCTCTTATTAGTAGGTGCTTACGTCATGGAAAGAATATACTTTGCGAATTTCATGTATCTATGTCCAAAAAACGTTCTATCGAATAAAAAAATACCCATTTACCCCTTTAAAGGTTAAATTTTAAAAAACTGTCAAAATTATTTCGAGGTATTTTAAAAAGACACCTATGTGCCAAAAAGAAACCTTATAACTTAACAAACACAGGAAATACGACGGGATGTAAAATTCACCCCGATTGTAGATTCACCCCTTTAGGAGTTGATTAGGACAAAATCCTGAAATAGGTTTTTCGGCATTTGTATGAGTAATCTTTGTAAGAAAAAACCAAGTCGATATTTTATTGGTCCGAAGAGATATTAAGAAATCCTTGAATTGACATTTCACTCCTTTGCACCCTTAAGGGATGCAATTTTAAAACACTGTCAATATTATTTGGAGATATTTTAAAAAGACACTTATGTGCCAAAAAGAAAACTCAGGAAATACGACAGCATGTTTAATTCACCCTGATTGTATATACACCCCTTTACGGGTTGATTAAGAACAAAATCCTGAAATTAGTTTTTCGGTATTTGTATGGGTATTTTTTGTAAGCAAAAAGCAAGTGTATATCTTATTGGTCCTAAGAGATATTAAAGAATCCTTGAAATCACATATTACCCCTTTTCACCCTTTAGGGGTGAAATTTTAAAAAACTGTCAAAACCATTTCGAGATATTATAAAAAGACACCTATGTGCCAAAAAGAAACCTTATAACTCAACAAACACAGGAAATACGACGGGATGTAAAATTCACCCCGATTGTAGATTCACCCCTTTAGGGGTTGATTAGGACAAAATCTGGAAATAAGTTTTTCGGCATATGTATGTGTAATCTTTGTAAGCAAAAACTAAGTCGATATCCCATCGACCCGAAGAGATATTATAGAATCCGTGAAATCACATTTCATCCCTTTTCGCCCCTTAGGGGTTGAATTTCGAAAAATCCCTTCTTAGTGGGTGCTTACGTCATGGAGGGAATATACTCTCCAAATTTCTAGGCCCAAGGGTTCGGGCTGGGTGGTGATGAGTCAGTCAGTCAGGACACTTGCTTTTATATATATAGATTATTTGCAATCAATAATGAGTGGCTGTTTTATCCAACACGGGTTTATTACTCGTGTAGATATAGTTTGATCACCTAACCGCTGCTTTCTGTGCAAGACGGTGTATTCGGAGTTGTTTCGACGGACGGGTCTGCGACCCGCAAATACAGTTTTGTTGGGTCTGTCAACCCTTCGGTGTGTGTATCGGTTTCTACGGTTGTGAATCGTAGAGAACCGGTCAGGCGCCGCGGACCCCTACGGTTGTGAGGCGCAGGGCCAGTATTACCTGGTCGTCCTCCCCCATAGCGTGCCGAACATGGGCGTACCACGGTTCCACACTGTCCTATGAGTTAGACGTAGACGAGAAACGTAAATATGATACGGAGTGCGGGGATACGTGGACGTCTAACACATAGCGTGCCGAACATGGGCGTACCACGGTTCCACACTGCCCTATGAGTTAGCCGTATTCGAGAAATACGTTAATATTACACGAAGTGTGCAGATACCTGGACGTCTAACACATAGCGTGCCGAACATGGGCGAACCACGGTTCCACACTGCCCTATGAGTTAGCCGTATTCGAGAAATACGTTAATATTACACGAAGTGTGCAGATACCTGGACGTCTAACACATAGCGTGCCGAACATGGGCGAACCACGGTTCCACACTGCCCTATGAGTTAGCCGCAGGCGAGAAAACGTTAATATTACATGAAGTGTGCAGATACCTGGACGTCTAACACATAGCGTGCCGAACATGGGCGAACCACGGTTCCACACTGCCCTATGAGTTAGCCGCAGGCGAGAAATACGTTAATATTACACGAAGTGTGCAGATACCTGGACGTCTAACACATAGCGTGCCGAACATGGGCGAACCACGGTTCCACACTGCCCTATGAGTTAGCCGTATTCGAGAAATACGTTAATATTACACGAAGTGTGCAGATACCTGGACGTCTAACACATAGCGTGCCGAACATGGGCGAACCACGGTTCCACACTGCCCTATGAGTTAGCCGCAGGCGAGAAAACGTTAATATTACATGAAGTGTGCAGATACCTGGACGTCTAACACATAGCGTGCCGAACATGGGCGAACCACGGTTCCACACTGCCCTATGAGTTAGCCGCAGGCGAGAAAACGTTAATATTACATGAAGTGCGCGGATACCTGGACGTCTAACACATAGCGTGCCGAACATGGGCGAACCACGGTTCCACACTGCCCTATGAGTTAGCCGTAGGCGAGAAAAACGTTAATATTATACGGAGTGCGCGGATACCTGGACGTCTAACACATAGCGTGCCGAACATGGGCGAACCACGGTTCCACACTGCCCTATGAGTTAGCCGTAGGCGAGAAAAACGTTCATATTACACGGAGTGCGCGGATACCTGGACGTCTAACACATAGTGTGCCGAACATGGGCGAACCACGGTTCCACACTGCCCTATGAGTTAGCCGTAGGCGAGAAAAACGTTAATATTACACGGAGTGCGCGGATACCTGGACGTCTAACACATAGCGTGCCGAACATGGACGTACCACGGTTCCACACTGCCCTATGAGTTAGCCGTAGGTGAGAAAAACGTTAATATTACACGGAGTGCGCGGATACCTGGACGTCTAACACATAGCGTGCCGAACATGGGCGAACCACGGTTCCACACTGCCCTATGAGTTAGCCGTATTCGAGAAATACGTTAATATTACACGAAGTGTGCAGATACCTGGACGTCTAACACATAGCGTGCCGAACATGGGCGAACCACGGTTCCACACTGCCCTATGAGTTAGCCGCAGGCGAAAAAACGTTAATATTACATGAAGTGTGCAGATACCTGGACGTCTAACACATAGCGTGCCGAACATGGGCGAACCACGGTTCCACACTGCCCTATGAGTTAGCCGCAGGCGAGAAAACGTTAATATTACATGAAGTGCGCGGATACCTGGACGTCTAACACATAGCGTGCCGAACATGGGCGAACCACGGTTCCACACTGCCGTATGAGTTAGCCGTAGGCGAGAAAACGTTAATATTACACGGAGTGCGCGGATACCTGGACGTCTAACACATAGCGTGCCGAACATGGGCGAACCACGGTTCCACACTGCCCTATGAGTTAGCCGTAGGCGAGAAAAACGTTAATATTACACGGAGTGCGCGGATACCTGGACGTCTAACACATAGCGTGCCGAACATGGGCGAACCACGGTTCCACACTGCCCTATGAGTTAGCCGTAGGCGAGAAAAACGTTAATATTATACGGAGTGCGCGGATACCTGGACGTCTAACACATAGCGTGCCGAACATGGGCGAACCACGGTTCCACACTGCCCTATGAGTTAGCCGTAGCCGAGAAAAACGTTCATATTCCATGGAGTGCGCGGATACCTGGACGTCTAACACATAGCGTGCCGAACATGGGCGAACCACGGTTCCACACTGCCCTATGAGTTAGCCGTAGGCGAGAAAAACGTTAATATTACACGGAGTGCGCGGATACCTGGACGTCTAACACATAGCGTGCCGAACATGGGCGTACCACGGTTCCACACTGCCCTATGAGTTAGCCGTAGGCGAGAAAAACGTTAATATTACACGGAGTGCGCGGATACCTGGACGTCTAACACATAGCGTGCCGAACATGGGCGAACCACGGTTCCACACTGCCCTATGAGTTAGCCGTAGGCGAGAAAAACGTTAATATTACACGGAGTGCGCGGATACCTGGACGTCTAACACATAGCGTGCCGAACATGGGCGAACCACGGTTCCACACTGCCCTATGAGTTAGCCGTAGGCGAGAAAAACGTTAATATTACACGGAGTGCGCGGATACCTGGACGTCTAACACATAGCGTGCCGAACATGGGCGAACCACGGTTCCACACTGCCCTATGAGTTAGCCGTATTCGAGAAATACGTTAATATTACACGAAGTGTGCAGATACCTGGACGTCTAACACATAGCGTGCCGAACATGGGCGAACCACGGTTCCACACTGCCCTATGAGTTAGCCGCAGGCGAAAAAACGTTAATATTACATGAAGTGTGCAGATACTTGGACGTCTAACACATAGCGTGCCGAACATGGGCGAACCACGGTTCCACACTGCCGTATGAGTTAGCCGTAGGCGAGAAAACGTTAATATTACACGGAGTGCGCGGATACCTGGACGTCTAACACATAGCGTGCCGAACATGGGCGAACCACGGTTCCACACTGCCCTATGAGTTAGCCGTAGGCGAGAAAAACGTTAATATTACACGGAGTGCGCGGATACCTGGACGTCTAACACATAGCGTGCCGAACACGGGCGAACCACGGTTCCACACTGCCCTATGAGTTAGCCGTAGGCGAGAAAAACGTTAATATTACACGGAGTGCGCGGATACCTGGACGTCTAACACATAGCGTGCCGAACACGGGCGAACCACGGTTCCACACTGCCCTATGAGTTAGCCGTAGGCGAGAAAAACGTTAATATTACACGGAGTGCGCGGATACCTGGACGTCTAACACATTGCGTGCCGAACACGGGCGAACCACGGTTCCACACTGCCCTATGAGTTAGCCGTAGGCGAGAAAAACGTTAATATTACACGGAGTGCGCGGATACCTGGACGTCTAACACATAGCGTGCCGAACATGGGCGAACCACGGTTCCACACTGCCCTATGAGTTAGCCGTAGGCGAGAAAAACGTTAATATTACACGGAGTGCGCGGATACCTGGACGTCTAACACATAGCGTGCCGAACACGGGCGAACCACGGTTCCACACTGCCCTATGAGTTAGCCGTAGGCGAGAAAAACGTTAATATTACACGGAGTGCGCGGATACCTGGACGTCTAACACATAGCGTGCCGAACACGGGCGAACCACGGTTCCACACTGCCCTATGAGTTAGCCGTAGGCGAGAAAAACGTTAATATTACACGGAGTGCGCGGATACTTGGACGTCTAACACATAGCGTGCCGAACATGGGCGAACCACGGTTCCACACTGCCCTATGAGTTAGCCGTAGGCGAGAAAAACGTTAATATTACACGGAGTGCGCGGATACCTGGACGTCTAACACATAGCGTGCCGAACATGGGAGAACCACGGTTTCACACTGCCCTATGAGTTAGCCGTAGGCGAGAAAAACGTTAATATTACACGGAGTGCGCGGATACCTGGACGTCTAACACATAGCGTGCCGAACATGGGCGAACCACGGTTCCACACTGCCGTATGAGTTAGCCGTAGGCGCAGAGAAAAAATAATTGATAAAGTAACCTACCAGCAGCTAGTATCTGAAACCAACTGCCTTTTCTGTTCTCAAACTCCAAGATTATATACCCCAAACTCTAGACAAAGAACTTCTCTTCTCTCTCTCTCTCTCTCTCTCTCTCTCTCTCTCTCTCCAGTTCCCATAGAATTGTACATAAAAACATTTACAAAAACCAGACACATAAAATGGTCACTAATTTCTCACGACACAGACCTGTTAACTCTATTTTGACACATTTGGGTTGTAACCCTCACAAAAATGGTTTCTTAGAATTTTAAGTTAAACACTAGACATATTTAAAAATAACCAATATATCAATCGGTGAACAGATGCAAAATGTCAACAGTTGTGGTCAACGTTTTATGACGCCTACTTATATAGTTTTTGTGTGTATAATACTCGAGAAACCCGAACCTTTGCAATACCGCACATCTGGTCGTAGGTACTAGCGGAAACTAGAGGTATAAGAAACCCACTTAAGATAATCTGTTTCTTTTACTATTTTGGAATGCGTGATAAATGATAAAAATGAAAAATTAAAATTAAATGGGGTACCAGTGGCTGTACCATCACAAGCCGTTTGGCAACAATTTCTACCGTACAGACAGACAGACACATGAGTGACGTTATAAGGGTTTTTTTGGTGGTCATACCTACAAAACCCTAAAAATATTAGATACTAGATATTAAATTTGTAGGTATCTAGTATCAACCCTGAAATGGGTGATAACTCACGCTTCAAATTATTTTTTCTCTTTGACTGTACATTATTTGACTTCGACCAGAAATAATTAAAACCTAATTTAAGAATGAAATATCACTTACATTTTCATGTATAAAACCTCTTCCCAAATAATGGTATGGGAAATTTCCAAATCCAGGGGGAGGAGCTATCCTACGTCCATCTACAATTGGCAATTCTCGTCCAGAGCTACTTTGGGCACGTAACAAGCCGGATGATGACGGTACGACTGACTGAGGTACCGAAGAACCAGATGGTGGAAATACCATGTTGTTCTAAAAATTTAAAAAATAAATATAATGATGCTATACGAGGTACGGCTATTAAATAACAAGGCTGGGCTTCTGTAGATCAAAACAATTCACGCAGGCCGGAACTGGGTAGGCAGCTTCGACCTTAGACATGCTTTGGCTCCGTGACGATAGCAGGTCACTGAATGCATTAACGAAATTTGTCGGCCATCCGTTAGTGCTTCAGTAATGCCTGTTCGTCCTTCATAAAAAATCGAATCCACTCTAACAGTTTTCGAAAAAAAAGCAATTCAAAATGGACGGTTAACTTTACGCTTCGTTGGAAGCACTAACGAAAATTCGTCGGCCATCCGTTAGTGCCTCGTTAGTGCCTGCAAGTGCTTCATTAAAATTGGAATCCACCCTAACCGTTTTTGAAAAATTGAGCATTCAAAAAAATAAGCGTGAAGTTAGCAGATCACTAAAAGCACTAACAAAAATTCGTCGGCCATCCGTTAGGTATTCGTTAGTGCCTGTACGTGCTTCATACAAAATCGAATCCACCCTAACAGTTTTCGAAAAAAAAAAAAAAACAATTCAAAATGGACTGCTAACTTTACGCTTCGTTGGAAGCACTAACGAAAATTCGTCGGCCATCCGTTAGTGTCTCGTTAGTGCCTGTTAGTGCTTCATTAAAATCGGAATCCACCCTAACCATTTTTGAGAAATTGTGTTTTCAAATGATCGACGGATCGATGGAAAGCACCAACGAAAATTCGTCGGCCATCCGTTAGTGCCTGTTAGTGCTTCATTAAAATTGAAGTCCACCTTAACCGTTTTTGAGAAATTGAGCGTTCAAAAAAATAAGCTAACAGGTCATGGAAAGCACTAACGAAAATTCGTCGGACATCTGTTAGTACCTGTTAGTACTTCATTAAAATCGGGATCCACCCTGGCCCATTTTGAGAAATTGAGCTATCAAAAATTAACGTTAAGTTAGCATGTCATGAAAAGCACTAACAAAAATTCGTCGGCCATCTGTTAGTACCTATTAGTACTTCATTAAAATCGGGATCCACCCTGGCCCATTTTGAGAAATTGAGCTATCAAAAATTAACGTTAAGTTAGCATGTCATGAAAAGCACTAACAAAAATTCGTCGGCCAGCCGTTTGTTGCAGGAGATATCTCGCGTTTCTGTCGATATCTCGTGTGGGGTGCCTCCCACTCCACACTATCACCTATCGTTGGAATCGTCATGATTCGCGCCATCGATTGAGACCCACGGATCAACTTAATTCCGCGTAATTCACGGTCTTTACCGCGAATTGCGCACTTTGAACTGCGCATTCCGCTACCCTACCATATTTTTCCAAACCAATCACGTTACTTTCCCTTTCTCTACCAAAACTTGCAAATCGTATAAAATAAGAGTGATTCTCTATCATTCCTCAGTTTCTAACAAGCTCACCTCATCAATAGGCTATCTGCCTCTGGCTATACGCCGAAAATCAACAATAGGCTATCTGCCTCTGGCTATACGCCGAAAAACTGTTCAGTGTGTCTCGATTCTGGGACTTATATTTATTTTATGTATGTTTTTGTAATTGTGTTTGTTGTTTTTCAAAATATAAAAATAACTTCATTTTTGTTATTTTCATCTACGACTTAGAATCATTTTGTTATTTTCATCTACGACTTAGAATCATTTTGTTATTTTCATCTACGACTTAGAATCATTTTTACAACGGAAAACTTTAACTTCAGTCATCCTACCTCGAATCCTACAACATCTCAAAACCCGCCGTCGCGACGCTTCGTAGAAGACTACCGCTCCGACGCTCAACCAACACGACGCTCGCCGTCCCAAAGCCACCCACGCTGGCACCAATCCGACGTCGAGGCAGGGCGGCTCACCGCCGCTACGTTGAGCGATGCTACTACCGCCGTCATCTATACACGATAGACGTCGTTAAACCGTACGCGTTCGTCAGCGATAAGGTACAGGCATACCTCTATCAAAGTGCGGACCCCAGAGCTCGGCTATTTCCACGCATAAAGCCGGCGCTTACCAATCCGACGCCTGACGTCCCGACGCTACCCAGCGTAATGCCTACCAAATCGACGCCCGCCGTCCAAACACAGCGACGCCTGCCGTCCATCCACAGAGACGCCCGCCGTCAATCCAGATCAACACTCAACGCAAAAACGACGCCCGATGTCCCGACGCCCACCGTCGCGACGCCGATCGAACCAGTGCTTGTCGCACCTCTAAATTCTCAGCTCCTCGTGAGAATTCCGTGGGAACGAGTCGCCACCGACCAATACCCACCACCAGAGACTTCCAGTCGGCTACCATCACTATTTTCACCGCCGAGGACGCCTCCTACGCTTTGTCGGACGGTTTATCGCCTAACGCCGTCAACGCCATACCAACTAACATTCTCATCGGCCCCTGTACGTGCCGTACAGACAACGACGTCCAGCGTCGCAACATCTACACGACAGAAGATCACACGGCTTTTCGTAGAACTGTTCGGCGCCGAGACGCCCAAACGGAAGAAGACGCGAAGACACGCGGCGACACCTATCGCCTCGCCGGCTTCCAACTTCTCCTTTTCCCCTCTCAATCCTCATCTTCAACCTTTACCTCAGACGTCTCGCAAACGTCTGAGTTTCTGACTTATTCTCTAATCATTCAAATCGCTTTTGTTATATTCTATTGTTCTCATATTTCATTGTCTGTTTTGTTTATATTTTGTCATTCGTTATTCATGTCTTTCACTATTGTTTATATTTGTATTTCATTTCTCTATATTTTAACTTGTTCAATAAATCTCATCTAACTTTATCATGTATTTTATCTTCGTCAACACCTTCATCATCGTTACTTTTCAAAGCGCTTAAGTTTGACCGGTGCTTCACACCGAGCTGCATAGTGGACGGAACCCGCGACTGAGCTAGTCTAGGGTAAAGTGCGCACGAGTGAGGACATCACCGAGACGGTTTTGCACTACCACTGTCTCGTCCTCCTGCGGGTGTACCTGCGGAACTTTTCCGAGGGTTCCCCCCCGTGACACGTTAGTACCTCGTTAATGCCTTCCTAAAAAACTACCCTAACCGGTTTTGAGCAATTGAACTTAAAAAAAAAAAATGAGTGCAAATATAACAGATAATAGAACATAATAACGAAATTAAAATTATTATTTTTAAAGTGTCATAACAACGTAAAAAAGGTTACGTAACGGGCTGAAGATGTGTTGTCTTATTAAACACGAAACGTTCCTACATATTTTGTTTTATTTCATTTTAAAACTATTCTAAAAAGACGATTTAAGAATAACCTTTTTACATTGTTATATATATATATTAAATTTTCGTTTGTATGCTATACCTGCTGACCCCAAACCACTTGGCAAACTACTACTATCATGTAAAATATTCGAAGTTGAACAAAATGTACTAATAAAAACTTTAATTTCTGAACAAATAACTCTACCTACCAACATAAAAATTACATGGAGTCTTCATAAAAAAAAAATGAAGATGTAGCCACATATTTAGAGTCTACAAATATTAAACTATGAAGGACTATTATTAATATAACATATTTGATTATTATAGAAATTTGTTAAACTAGCTAAATTAAGAAATGTCGCACTAGGAAATCATATTCAGTAAATAACATACAAACTCTATTGTTAAACCTTCCATGGCCCCCTTTCAAATAGTGCTACCAAAGTCCTGCCGTAAAGGGCCTCACTGGCAAACCCCCTTTTTCCCGTCCACCTCCCCCCTCTTGTCTAATTCCCAAATTATACTTATCATTCTTAAAAGACAAATATATAATTAATCGTAGCTGGCAATGGAGAAATCTAAAAGCCAATTTCATCACAAAAAAATTTTCATTTGTCCAAATAATATTGAAAAACATTTTTACTCAAATAAATTCAGTTGAAATAAAATATTCAAAAATTAAAAGAGAAAAAAACCATATGCACGTCAATTGAATATCTCTTTAATTTTATATCTTATAAAATTTTAATGAGCTACAGTTATCCAGTTATGTAATGTGATTGATACGTATTATGATAATTCAAATTGGTTGTAAGTTGTTATTACAATAGACCACTATATGTAGCATCATTTCAATTTCTTTGAATTGCAGTTAATTAAATCTAACACTAGAAAAGTCAATAAAAAATACAAATATTTTTGCAGGCTCCTAAAAATGAAAAATTTAAAACGAACTAATTTCCTAGAAAAACTTTTTTTGACCGGGCTTTACTTATAATGTAACAAACTCAGAATTTATTTAAGTAGGCAAAATTAAAAACAAAAATGTTATTTAATTATGTAAATTATATTCACATTGCAAGGTAAGATAGTTTTAAATAAAAACAGGGCAGCCCGTTTGTATTCTTAAGACAGCCCTTTGCTAGAATCGGACCCAAATGCGCAGGTGTGCAGACTTTCATTAGATCATCCCAGTGGCGCAGCCAGTTGGGCGCGGGGGGCCGGGCTCCGCCTAAGACGGAAGGAAATAAAAATAAAAACACACAAAACACACTAAAATTTTTAAAATATAGATGAGGACCTTTTTTTTAGGTCGTCACTTGTATTTAAGAAGTGAGGATCTTTGTTTTTACGTCATCATTTTGTATTTCCGAAGCGAGGATCTTTTTTTTTAGACCATCACTTGAAATTTAGAAGTGTGAACCTTATTCATAATTTAAACAATTTTGTCTTCCAGACCCCCCCAACAAAAATTCCTGGGTGCGCCACTGGATTGTCCTGTACATATATTTAAATAAAATCGATCCAAAATGCCACCAATAAATTATCAATTTAATCAAAAACGTGTTTTGTACCATCTAAAGCTCGCAAACAAGAAAAGATTTTTTTCTAAATTTTTTGCTGAACGTGAAAAATGTTATAAATAATTAACACGGACCTTCCATCTACAGAAGTTTCCCAAAAGAGGATTTATCTGTGGCGTAGCGATGGGAAGCAGGGGGGGGGACATATTACCTAGGCGCCGGCATTCAGGGGGCGCCGAAATTAAGAACGATAAGGTGATTTTTAATTAGGGGCGCTGATTTACCTGGTTTTCCCCGGGCGCAGCCCCCCTGTTTTTTTTCTTTGTATCTAGATTGGTTAAAAAAAATATTTTTTTGTTTTTTCATATAAAATAACTGTCCAAATATTCAGAATCAGTTTTTAACAAGTTTTATTACGTCATTAACAAAATTTAATCATTACAGTTCAAGATTCTAATTAAGACTACTAAATGATAAGCAAAACATGTTAATATAACTGAAAAGAAAATGCTGATTATTAAAAAGTGTCAAGTACGTCTTGGGAATATGTTATAAAAGGGTGGTGTCTTATTTTGTGGAGTCAGCGGGAACTGTTGAGGTAACTTCTCCCCTCTTGGACGAAGGCTTCCTCCGGAAGGCTGTTCGATTTTCTTGGGAATTTTCCTTTTCATTTTTTTGATTTTGTGGCTTCTTGGATATCTTGTTTTTTACCCATTTTATGAGAAGGTAAAAACTTCCAATGGATAGAATGACGTACAGCGTGATTGTCCAAATATTGGCATGGTATTAGATAATGTTTTGATCTTCTCGATTGATCACAGCAGGATTTGCTGGTATTTTTTCGAGTTTGAGCGTATTTAATTTTATGGTAAAATTTGATATTTTTTATTTGTTTAATACCAAATTTAGCGGGCTCATTATGAGTGGTGTGCCATATCTTCTGTCGTTATAGCTTATCTCTTGTTGATCGAGTAGTAATTTGCAGCTATCTTGTTTTATTAGATATATCCCATTCAAGGATTTTGTTTCATCTTGATCATGGCATTTGATTGTGAATTTTTCTGTCTTCGGAAATACACCCAAATATTGGTTGATTTCAGTAATGAATTCCAGTTGATTATTGGCGATGTTTAATCGTGTGTATTGGCAGTGTCTTGGGTTTCCTTGACGAATGATGACTTCTTCGCAATCAGCCTTGTAGTTTGTTAACAGATGACTGGGACATTGATACACCTTACTCTTGGTACAGATACCAGTCAGAGGTATTATATTATGTTCGGATTTTAAAACATATTTAATATTTGGAATTATGGTCACAAAATCTTTTTCATGCTCAGTGGGTATTCGTTTTAAATAATAAAGTTCATAATTTTGTTCAAAGTCAATAGGCACGCCTAAGAAGTAAATAATTTGATATGTCTCAATTTTGCAATCTATTGTTATTAGAGATTCGAAATCAAGTATATTTTCATATTTTAGTTCGAATGGCAGTTGATTTTTGTAAAATTTCGAATTTTTTTGAAGCTCAGAAAACAAGTCTGTTGTTTTTATAATACTCGGGTGGAGTATTTTTAATTTGCAAAATGTAACTGAATTTTCGATATCTTGTAGTACATTTAATGTTGTGTTGTACAAAATTATTAATTGGTTGAAAAGGTCTTTGGCAACCAAAATATCTTGTATTTGGATCTTTTTCTGTATCATACTGTGGAGTTGTAAAATTCTTGATTTTAGGATAAAATGATTATGTTGAATGTCTTGTATAGTTTCGTCACAGATTAATACTACTATCAGATACGAAACTCAACGTCGGCACCTTTGAAGTAGCGGGGCATAATTTGGTGACCTTCAATCACGGCTGCCATTTTGCGGTTGGTGTTGGTCGGGCGGGAATTTTAAAGTTAAATTTTAAACAAAAAAAATCTATTTTACGTTTTTTTACACAATAAGTAAGAAATTAGTAGTCAATATTGGATATTTAATTATATATAATTTTTGTAACAACCAGGATTTAAAAGGTATTAGGAAAAAATATTAAAAAAGAGAAATATTCAAAATATATATTTGCTTATTTATTTGAATAATTATTATATTTATATTAACATTTATTATTACTTACAAAATAGGAGAGACGTACATAATCATAATGAAAAAAATAATAATACATTGTTTTTAAGGTTTTGTAAATACGACAAAAAAAAAAAACTTATACCGTCATTTTGTGGACTGTCTGTTAGAACGGTAAAAATTATAGCCAAAAGGCTTGCCTTTTTTTAAATATAGGTAAAATTCTTTTATAGGCACCAATATTGGTAGTGTCGGACTCACCATACACTGGCATGGTATACCGACTAAAAAAACCTGTTTGCCACTTGATTCCGCCAAGGAATTATGCTAAAAAGGAAACAGCTGGGTCTAGAGAGTTGAAATTTGGCATGCTTATACAGCTTTTTGACCCCCATATAGGAAAAGTACTAAAACTTCTAAAAAAACATATCAACCTAAAATTATAAACAAATATGTGTCGTAGTCCACAGGGTTCAATCTAAAAATCTGAAAATAATTCTAAGTAATGAACATTGACGTGAACCGGAATAGTACAAAAGGAATTTTTGATAAGATTTTTTTCGGAAAATAACGCATATTTTGTGTTTTTAGAAAAAAAAAATATTATTTATTATTTGTAAAAAATTATGGATAATAATGTAACGGACTTTGTATTTTTGACCAGGGTAGAGATGCATCATTACTACTTCCTTTGAACTTAATAAAATAAAAGCCTAAGGTGCTTTTACTTTTGGTTACGTTCGATTCCGGATGTTGGCTACTAATGAATGAAATTAATTTTGATTTTATGAACCTGCAACAATTCTTTTACGACTGAATTTTTGAACTCGAGTCCGTTATCAGATATGACTTGTTGCGGTATGCCATGGTGGGTAAAGAATTTAACTAGGTTATTTACTACTTCTATCCCTTGTGCTGAATTTAGTTTATATACCTGGGCATATTTTGAAAATGAATCTATGATGGTGAGGAATTTAACGTTTTCTAATGTTAGGCTATCTACATGTACGATTTCAAATGGTTTTGTAGCTGTGGGGGTTATATTGAATTTTAGTTTCAGGGGTTTCTATCGTATTTCTCATCTGACATAACTCACAATTGGTAATAAAGGTTTGAATTGATTTACGTTGATTGGGCCAATAATATCGTGTTTTAATTTTTATTTCGGTCTCGTTAAGACCTCGGTGGTCTTGTCTTACTTTCGTGATAATTTTGAATAACTTTTAAAATTTCATCCTCGTTTTCTACATCTACTAATTTTTCTGTACATTTTACAAAATTAAGTTGAGTATTTTTGAAATATTTTTCAATGACTAGACTAAACTTTTCGTAAACGGGATCTTTGAAATAAAAATGATACTTAATTTTTGGTACTATGTATTGTTTTATAAAATTTATGACATCCTGTTCGAAATTGCTTTTTGAATTTTTGAAAAGAACTCGTTGTTTATTATTAAATAATTTTATAATTGAAGGGACTGGTGGGTCATAGTTTATTTCTGATACTATGATTTGATTCATACCGTGGTTAACTGGGGAATCAATTATCGGTAGTCCTACTATAGGGTTATCTATATTAGAATGTATACACTGATCGTCTGAGTCGTCGTCAATGGTTATAGTTTCTAGTTCGGGTTCACCTATTTCTACAAATAAGGATTCATTGTCCGCATTATCTTTTGATGTTCCGGGTTTGTCAAATTGTTTATTAAAGTCTTTCATAAATTTATATAGTTCTTCGTCTTGGTCTACAGTCTCGTGCATGTTAATTTGTATACGGGATAACGCATCTGCATTGCTGTTTAGTAAACCTTTTTTATAAATAACAGTGTACTGGTACTCTTCGAGCTTGAGACGCCAAGGCATTAATTTTGAATTAGGTTCATTGAGTGAGAATAACCATTCGAGTGGTTAGTGATATTAAATATCTTAGTGAAGTCAGGGTATTGCAGTAGCGGTTCGTTAATCAGGAGATTTTTGCACATATTGAAACAATTGGCGTATTCTTTGTCTTTGATATATATGATAGAGTCTTTTTTGAGGCATGTGGTTAGTGGTTTTGTTATCTTGGCAAAGTCTTTGATAAATTTCCTATAATAACCTAGTAAACCAACTATTGCAACTATCTTATCGGGATTGGGTCTTACGCCATCAGGTGTTACGATATGGCCTAAATATTATACTTGTTTCTTTAAACCTCCGATTTGTCAAGTTGTATCGAAATTATAAATAAATGTCTCTCTACAGGATATTTTCCCCATTCATTCAAACTTGCAATAGTCAGACCAATCCATAAAAGTGGTGGTTTAGATAATATTAGTAACTATAGACCAATATCTTTAATTTACACATTCGCCAAAATATTTGAAAAAATAATTAATAAAAGGTTGCTTTCCTTTTTAGAATATCATTAGCGATAAGCAATATGGCTCTATGAAAAATAAGGGCACCGACGATGCAATATCAAGACACGTTAAATCCGTATATGAAAACCTAGACAATTTGAACCCATGTAGTGCAGTATTTAGTAATAGATCTAGCTAAGGCTTTTGATACTGTTGATCACGATCTTTTGCTAACAAAACTAGAATTATATGGAGTTCGAGGATTAACTTTGAAACTTTTCAAAAGCTATCTCTGTAATAGGCAACAGATAGTGAAAGTTGGTGGTTCTAGCAGTTCAAAAGAAATACTAGACAGTGGCGTACCACAAGGAACGGTCATTGGGCCAACATTATTCCTAATATATATCACTGATCTTCTACAACTTCCAAACTTATCCGGAATTTTAATTGCTTATGCTGATGATACGGTATTATTCGTAAAAGGGCGTTCATGGGACGATGTGAAAAAAACAATGGAGAAAGATATGGCAATCATAAAAAATTGGCTTGACAAAAATTTACTAACCCTAAATTATACTAAGACTCATTTCATTCCATTTTCTCTAGTAGACCGCAACCAACCAATCTATAACGCGATAACACTACATACAAATTGTAAAATAACAGATGGCTGTCGATGCTCTGTAAAAATTAAGAAAACTGATAGAGCAAAATACTTAGGTATAACTATAGACAAATATCTCCGATGGAACGAATACACAAATAATTTAACTTCTAGAATACGTAAAACTTTTTATATATTTAAAAAATTAAGAGATATCATGCCAATCAAAACTTTATATAATTTCTACTACGCTCTTGTACAGTCAATATTGTCGTATGGGTTATTAGCTTGGGGTGGCGCAGCTAATATATACCTCAATAAAATTGTTATAAGTCAGAAACTTATTTTGAAAATAATAGAGAGAAAACCTGCACAGTACTCAACAGACAAACTTTTTAATGAATCTAAAGTCATGAACTTATACCAACTATATACCTTTGCGATATTAAAATATTTAAATAAAAATAAACAAGAAATAACACTATCTACCCACTGTTATGACACTCGTAACAATCACCAAGCTAAATGTAAAAAAAAAAACAAAGAAAGTTGGACAACGATGTTTTACTTATTTTGCACCTAAAATACATAACAGCTTTGAACAATTTATTAATTCAAACAATCCCCTTCTAAGTAATGAATATACTTTTAATTTCAAAACTTGGGCAAAAAGATATTGTAAGCACTTATCACAAGCCGACCTAAAGGTTATCTATAGCTAAACAATATGTATATATATATATATATGTATGTATGTATGTATATATGTGTATGTATGTATGTCTACATGTATATGTGTATATGTATATGTATGTATATTATGCATGGACATCATTACATGTTTATCTATGCATGTGTGTATCTGTATATACACATATGCATGGATATAGAGTTAGATAGGTATATATGCAGATATTAAAAAAAAAAACACAGATTTCACAGTATATTGTATTGGTACCTGCATGAATATACGCATGTGCGTATTTTATTTCGTTTACATTTTTTGTTAATGTGTCTTACAACTGATATTATGTTCTTCCTTTTTTTATGTATATACATAAAAATATATATAAGTCTATACGCATTGTAACAAAATATAAATAAAACCACGCACAGACTGGTCTCAGTTCTTGTGGTAGCATACGTTTTTTCTTATGGGAAATACGTATGCATTCTTTATTTATCTTAGGTTTATGTTTTTTCACATATTTTTATGTATTTACGTGTATCTTTTTCTTTTGATAAATAAATAAAATAAAATCTTAAAGTTCGCGTGTCTCAAACGGTCGAAGACAGATCGCAAATTTTGAACCAGTTCCTCGAGGCTTGTACTAAATATGATAATGTCGTATAGGTAGACTAAACATTTATCGTTTAAAAGACCTCTCAAAATAGCTTCCATGACACGTTGAAAAGTCGCGGGCGCATTTTTAAGCCCAGATGGCATACGAAGAAATTCGTAATGTACATTTTCCGTATTGAACGCCGACTTTTCTATATCTTCGCTATCTAACTCTATCTGATGGAAACTTGATGCCAAATCAAGTGTCGTGAAGTGTTGGCATCTCCCTAACTTATCTAGAAGGTCATTAATGTTAGGCAAGGGATACCTATCACCGATTGTTTTATCATTAAGCTTTCGATAATCTACCACGATTCTCCATATCTGATGACCTGACGCGTCTAGTTTTTTGGGGACAATCCATATCGGGGACGACCACGGACTGTGGGAAGGCCTAATAATATTCTGGTCCAACATCTTTTTTATTTGGTTTCGTACTTCGGTTCGATGGATTTCCGGGTACCGATATGATATTGTGTAAACGGGAATCTCGTCACTAGTTCTTATTCTGTGTTTTATTTTATTTCTAAATGAAAGGGGTTTATCATCTAAATGAAATATATCTGCGTATTCTTTGAGTAGTTTACAAATTTCATTCTCTTCTTCCGGGTTCATATGTTCCGTTCTAATTTTGGAAACATCGAATTTTATCTTGTCGGTATTAAAGTAATTTAAGTTTTGTTCAACTGAATTTTGCTCGTTATTCTCGAATTTCTCGGCGTGAAAGTTATTATCCAAATTTAGTGTTATGTCGGATTCTGTTGGGTTCAAAATAGTACAAATAGTTTGATGATTATTTACTTTAGTTAGACATTGTGGGATCTCTGATTTATTGAATTTTGAGTAGAGAATCATAACATCACCGTTTTTTATATTTTTTACGTTAATTTTTATTACTTGTTCAGATTTCGCTTGGGTTTGGATATTATTTACGGTTGGTTTAGAACAAAGGAAATTGATTTTTAAGAACGTTTCAGGAGTGATCAATTTATTATCAACCAAATAAATTTTTGCGTTTAGTAATTTAAGATTATCTAAACCTAAGAGGCAATCAAAGTATTTGTGAAATTTAAACAAATGGAATTTTAAAGGCAAACTGTTTGTTTTAATTATTTTGGGACTTGGCATAGACATACTGTAGTACTCTGTTGAATAACCGTGTGCCGATGATATTTGAAAAGGATCATTGACTATTGATTTTTGAAAATACTTTTTTGCAATTTCGGGATTAATGAATGACTTAGTGCTGCCTGTGTCTAACAATACTTTAAAATTATTGTCAGGGAATGCAATGTACGGTAATTGGCTTTTGTTATTGTTTAAATTTAGTAATTCAAACTGGGGTCCGAGACTATTTCCTCTAAAAAATTATGATCGTTTGAATCATCAATTTGTTCTACAGATTGTTCATAATAATCATCTGGTTCGAGTTTTGAATGTATGTGTTCTGTTTCTAAATTATTGTCACCAATATTGAACAGTTCTTCAGATAAGAATTTTGGTTCGTTTTGTCTAAAGTTGAAATTTTGTTGAGGTTGTGGTCTCCGGAAAGTATTCTTTGTGCAAACTGACATGGGAGTTGGTTTGGGTAGATTTTGATTTGTACCTGGTCTAAAGACGTTTTTGTTAGGTGGGTTAGTGTTTTTATGATTGTTGAACGTTTGTGAAGTGGATGCGGGTGAAAATCTTGATTGTTGGTATTGAGAACGTTGGAAGGGTTGTTGGTATTGAGAACGTTGCGAGGGTTATTGGAATTGCGTTCAAAATTTAGTTCGCATTGAAGGTTTGTAAGTTTGTGGAATGGTTTTTTGTGGTTTTACATTACACGGTTTTTTGTCGATTTTATGTCTAGTTTCTAAATTAAAATCGTTTGTAAGAATGTTAAGGGCTTCCCTAAGATCTGTGGGATTTTTGGTTCTCATCAGAGAGCCTATGGGTTCTAGATTTCTTAGAAATTCGCTAAGGGCTGGTCTACAACTAGGAGTATAATGACTTGTTAAATAAGATATTTGTAAGTTTAATAATTTTGTGTTTGTTTTAATTCGGATATTTCTATACATAACGTATACACATCTCGTTTATCGCTATACGCGTCTAGTAGGGCAACTTTTAATTCTGTCCAATTTGTTATATGGCTAGAGGATATGTTTATTGCCGCTTCGCCTTTTATTTTTGAAATGAGACTGCACAAGAGATATTCGTTCTCAAAGTCGTCTGGGTTGCTATTATTATAAAACTTAGTGACTAATTTTTCTGAGATTTCAATGAATCTCGTTAAAAGTTCCGGTTGACCATGGAATTCTGGGACCATAGCCAGATGTTCCTTTCTAAGGGTCGGACGAACCGTTGGATTTACGGGGTCTGGTAGTGCCATTTCTTTATTCAAGTCTAAACTTGTGTTAAAAATATTTACTAAATTTTCTACTAAGCCAGAATTAGAATTATTGTGACTGTAATTCGGGTCGCTATCCGAAGAGTTGGATAAATAACCTCTGAATGACATCAATACTCACAAGAATAGTAGTGTCCACCTGTCCATCGATTGGAATTGGCTGGAATCGGAATTGGCTGAGAGAAGTCTTCGATCTACGTTCGGAGAGTCTTCTACACACGTTCTCTGCACTATGTTTTTGTGGCGAAATGTCTTTGTTAATGTTCACGTTTTTATTGTTTCTATTACTTTTAAACTGTTAAAACAGACCGATATTATATTTGCTAATACCGTTTAGTGATTCTACCGACTGCGCCAAATAACTGTCCAAATATTCAGAATCAATTTTTAAAAAGTTTTATTACGTCATTAACAAAATTTAATCATTACAGTTCAAGATTCTTATTAAGACTAATAAATGATAAGCAAAACATGTTAATATAACTGAAAAGAAAATGCTGATTATTAAAAAGTGTCAAGTACATCTTGGGAATATGTTATAAAAGGGTGGTGTCTTATTTTGTGGAGTCAGCGGGAACTGTTGAGGTAACTTATATCCATATATTTTTTGATGCTCAGATCATTCAATAATCTATGTACAATGATGAATAATATTTATGTAGCATTAAAGTAAAACTACGTATCATTTTAAAATAATTAAACAAGTAACATGTGTTATATTCGGCTGCTTTTCGCGGCCCCCTTATAATAACCACCACTTTAAGAAACCCCGGCCTAAAGATAATGTCCCTGCTTCACGGGCTGATGGTCCCGGATTAAAACTCCGGTCAGGACATAGTTTTTTGTATGAACCACTTACCCAATCCGATGTCACAGTGTAAAAAATTTTGTCGCATAACTCAGGAGGGTTAATCTAAAAATTTGAAAAAAACCCGAGTAATGCATGTTAAGGTGAATGGGAATAGTACGAGCCCAGCTCTAAAATAATTCGGTCACTGTTGCGCCCGCCTACGTTTGGTGGTAACCGTAGAACAAGACAGCGTTACACAGTGGTCGACAATTAAAAAACTCGAAGGACCGATATATTGGTAGCGCAGCGCGCCGGAAACTAGAGTGGTTTATTGTGTCGCAGACGTACGCGCAGTGAGTTGAGTAACCGCCGGTTTCAACCTTAAGGAAAGAAAGGGGATTTTAACTCTTCTGCTCCTAGAGGCAAATCTAGGAGACTGCACAAAGGAGTGGTAGCCCTCGCTGGGGAGAGAAGGGTTAAAGTCCAGGCCCATAAATAAGGTGAAAGGAGGAGCCAATACTTGATGTTTCCCTCGAAGACTCCTACCGACGATGTACCTAACACGAAAATATCGTAGACTCAACCCACTGGATGTAAAGTACACCTGGCAAGATACGGTGCAATGTAAACTGGCCAGTGTACCTTGTCGGACACAATACAAATAATACACAGTACAAAACTTATAATTAACACTATATATAATTGTGTTTTGGTGAAAACCAAGCTTTAGTTCAGTAATAGAACTACAAATAAATTTGCAACAAACAAATGGTTAAATTGTTTTAATAATTTAAGAAATATCAGCTGAAGGCACGTGAAAATAAACTACAATTAATTGAATACTAGGACAATAATATCTGCAAATTAACAATAATATGCAGTATTATTGTTACTAAATTATATTAGCTGAAGGCTATACTAAAGAATTTAACAACAATAATAAATTGAAACCTGAAAATGAGTAAGTTCGGAATGAACTTGCTCCAAAGTAAACAATATTTTGATATAAACAAAATTCTAAATAGAATATTTTCAAATACAAATAAACAGAATAAAACTACAGTGTACGACACTTAGCTGGATTCTGGATCTTCCTGAGGAGACGGAGATCCCTTCTGGAGCAGATAACAGCTGATCTGGTTTTCACTAATTTATAAGATGCACTATATAATTTTGTCAGGTTGTAAATCTGACAAAGGCGGTTTGAATAACACTGTTATTTCTGGTCGTAAATCCGAAATAAACACGGCATAAAAAATAGCCGGGAAGAAAAACACTGATTTTAGGTTAAATTACCATGCGGTCAAGAAAAACGTTAATTAACGAACAGGTTAATTGATAATGAACAATCAGCGACCTGTTAATTGCGGTTAATTAATGAATTAGAATTGCATAAAACTGCAAGGAAAAATTTGTAGATGGCCCTAGTTGGCCTAAAACATAGAAAATATACGAAAATTATGTATTGAACATTTAAATTAATTAAAATTACAAAATAAGGAACTTGGGGCGCCTAGCGGGCCCAACATTCCGCCGGCCAAAACGAATGTTTTAGAACCAAGAACAACAAATTATGATTGTCAAATGGAGTGGCAATCAACATACTGGAGGACAATAATCGATTGGAAGGGGAGCCAGTTTCACTACTGGCCTGACCAGGGTGCCTTTGGCGGTCTTGACGGTGGCGACTCTCACCACGTCGTCTCCTCCCGGGGAGACCTTAATCACTCGCCCCAACCTCCACTGCAAGGGGGGCAGGCAGTTGTCCTGGACCAAAACCAACTGTCCTACCTGCAGCGATAACGCAGGTTTGTCCCACTTCTGGCGTTGTTGAAGCGTGTTCAGATACTCATTGTTCCAACGCCTCCAAAAATCTTGAACAATTTTTTGCGTGAGTTTCCATATCTTTAGTATCGCAATGGGTTCACCTTCAAGGTTGGGTTCTGGGACAGATACGGCAGGTTCCATTGTAAGGAAATGACTGGGCGTGAGCGCCTCACAGTCCTCTGGGTCCGTGGACAATTGGGTAAGCGGCCTCGAATTAAGGACAGCTTCTATTCTGGCCAATACAGTTGTCATTTCCTCATACGTGAGCACTTGTTCGCCAATAACTCGAGCCAAGTGAAATGTCACGGATTTAATAGCAGCCTCCCACAATCCTCCAAAGTGTGGGGCTGACGCAGGGTTAATGTGCCACTCGACACCATCCACTGCCAACTTATTGGCCAAACAATTGTTGTAATTCGAGGAAGTTACAAATTTCTGGAGCTCCGAAAAGTGAGCTTTAGCTCCAATGTAATTTGTTCCTCCATCGCTGTAGATTTTGGAACATCTTCCTCGCCGGGAAATGAATCTATGGAAGGCGTTCAAGAATGTGTCAGTGGTCAAATCAGATGCAAGTTCAAGGTGTACTGCTTTAGTGGCAAAGCAGATAAACAGGCAGAGATATGCCTTATGACACTTATAGCCTCTACCTTTATACGACCATATAGGGTCCTCCGTAATCAGTGCCTATAATAGCGAACGGTTTCTCTGGTCTGACTCGGGGTTGAGGCAGGTCTCCTATCATGGGGTGCATAAAGGTCGGCTTGTTTCTGAAACATCTAACGCACTTACGACAAACTCTAATTAAGTTCCGTGCACCTTCTATCCAGAATGCGCGTTCAACGATAGCTTGGATGGTTCTCGGCGATGCATGTAAGTGTTTGTCGTGGTAATACTTCACTAACATGTCGGTAAGGATGTGTTTTGAGGACAACAGTATGGGGTGCCTATGATCGTAGGTTCTCTCGGTAAATCTTAGTCTCCCACCTACTCTCATCAGGCCGTGTCGATCGAGGAAAGGGTCCAGCTTCCTTAGTGGTTTGGAAACGGGTTTACGTTCAGCAAGACATTTCAACTGCGGTCTGAATGCATCGACTTGAGCCATTCGTGCCAGCCGCATCTGGGCTCGACTTAGTTCGGCAGTTGAAATGAATCCATAACACTTGTTTCCTCGGGGTCGCGAATTATTGATAAAACGCAGGCATAAGGCAGTAATTCTCATCAGTCGGGAATATGATGAGTACAAAAGAAACATCTCATTTACTTGCTCGTTCTGCTGAACGAGGCATATAGCTGGTTTAGTCTCAGCTAGTACATCTTCCTCAGACGTTGGGGAAATGGTACTGGTATTTATTGGCCATTCTTCAATGGGTCGGTTCAGCCAAATGGGTCCAGACCACCAGAGTGGGTGCTCTGGCAGTTTAGAGGGTAACAGCCCTCTGGACGCGCAGTCTGCGGGGTTGTCCGTTGTACTAGGAGCAGGTCCTCACCAGGTGCAGGTGCGGAAATGTCCACACTAGGTGCAGGAGCGGTAGTGTCCTCACTAAGTGTAGGAGCGGTAGTGTCCTCACTGAGTGCAAGAGCGGTAGTGTCCTCACTAAGTGCAGGAGCGGTAATGTCCCCACTAGGTGCAGGAGCGGTAGTGTCCTCACTAAGTGCAGGAGCGGTAATGTCCCCACTAGGTGCAGGAGCGGTAGTGTCCTCACTAAGTGCAGGAGCGGTAGTGCCCTCCCTAAGTGCAGGAGCGGTATTGTCCTTACTAAGTGCAGGAGCGGTATTGTCCTTACTAAGTGCAGGAGCGGTAGTGCCCTCACCAAGTGCAGGAGCGGTAGTGTCCTCACTAAGTGCAGGAGCGGTAGTGTCCTCACTAAGTGCAGGAGCGGTATCGTTCAGCTCCTGAACCACCGATACGTGGAAGGACTTAACTTTGTTGGTTGGTCCGGGAAATGGACCGGTAATTAGTTAGTTGAAATTTTTTTGGCGCACAGCAACAAAGGCTATTTGCGCCTAACGCAGCCCATCTAAATGACTAGACTATATATTAAAAATAAAAATTTAGACAATAAATAAATAAATAAATAAATAAAATCATTAAAAATATGCATACTCAATAAAAGAAATCTTGCACTGACAAACACAAATAAATAATATAAAAAGTCTGTTCGAAAATTTGAACAGACTCAGGGTGATGGTAAGAGGCTGTAAAGGGGCCAATTACCATCAAATATCACAGTCAATAAATAGAAACACATTAAAATAAGGTGCAAGACTTCACACATAAAACAGTAAGTTCGATTCTCTCAGGAAGAGTATCAGCCTGTCCATGAGTACTCTGTCGTCACCTAAGGCAACTGACAGGTCATAGCACAGGCCTAACCTCTCCCTGACATCCTCGAACTGTACACATTCGGTTAAAATGTGTAACACAGACAAATCTGTGTTACACGTCTCACAGACAGGGGACTCTTCACCTCGAAGGAGGTGTCCATGGGTCCACCAACAGTGACCTATACGAAGGCGTGTGATGGCGGTTTCCTCCCTGCGGTTAATCCTGCAGGAAGAACCCCATGGTTTAACGTCTCCCTTAATCTGTCGTAACTTAACGTTCTGTGTGCGGCTCCACTCATGTTGCCACATGTCTAAACCCAGATGTGTCAGATGACTCTTTGCGTCATCTGGAAAAACGAAACTCACATCAATCATAGGTCTGTGAGAGGCGGCTTTTGCAGCTGCATCTGCCGCTTCGTTGCCTTTAATACCAACATGTCCCGGTATCCAAAACAGCTCTACCCTCACATTCTGAGCATTCAGGTTGTGGAGTAGCAACCGGATCTTTAGTACAAGAGGATGCACTGGATCTGGATCTTGGATACTGTTCAGAGCGCTCAGCGAGTCCGTCAAGATAACACTTGACCGACTTTGCTCTGACGAAACAAAACACAGGGCCTTGAAAATAGCGTACAGCTCAGCAGTGTACACACTCGTTATGGAGTGCAGACGGTACTGAAACTGTTGGCGTGGATTCAAAACAACGAACGCACACCCAACCCTGGTTCCGGATTTTGATCCGTCAGTAAAAATGACAGTATCCTCGAACCTAGGGACCAGTGTTCTTTGTAACTCATGTTGGTATTCGATAGGCAACGTAGTATCTTTATCAAACCTACTTAATGTGAGGTTCACAAGTGGACGCGGTAGCGTCCATGGTGGAACAGCACACAAAACGAAACTTGCCATTTCAGGCATATTAAAATCAATATCGCCCAAAATGTCAAAAGTCCTCAGACCAAAAGGCCTATTGGCTCTTGGTTTTCTGTCATATATTTCTGTATGCCTATTTTGTAGAATAGGGTCATACGCGGGATGATCTGGCTTGGCACTGAGTGCAGCCATATACCGCAAGGATAGAATTTTACGACGATTGTACAGTGACGGTTCGCCTGCTTCACACAGCAGGCTTAGTATTGGACTGGTGCGAAATGCACCTGTGGCCAATCTAACCCCAGTGTGATGTACAGTGTCAAGAATTCTTATCTCTTGGTGTTTAGCTGACCCATAAGCTAGACATCCATAGTCCAGCTTAGAGCGCACTAGAGAACGATATAAACGCAACATGACAGTGCGGTCTGCACCCCATGTCTTGTGACTGAGGACCCGCAACAAATTGAGCGACTTTTGGCATTTTTTCTTGACGGACAAAAAATGTGCCCGCCAAGATAGACGGCTATCGAACACGAGACCCAGAAATCTGGCAGTATCGGCAAATGGTAACTGTGCTCCATTTAGTGTGAGTGTAGGATTGGGATGTACACCCCTTTTCCTACTAAAATGGACACATACAGTTTTGCTGGTCGAGAATTTAAAGCCATTTTCGGTTGCCCATGTATCGAGACGATTGATAGTCAGCTGAAGCTGACGTTCGATTGTACTAGTCTTTTGTCCGGCGACAAAGATACCAATGTCGTCGACAAATATCGAACTCTGTACAGGTAATCGAATACATGAAGCTGCACCGTTAATGGCAATTAAAAATAGCGTAACGCTCAGTATGGAGCCCTGTGGGACCCCATTGTCCAGTGCGAACATTTGTGACAAGGTATTTCCGATCCGCACCCTGAAGCGCCGGTTCGACATGAAGTCTTTTATAAAGACCATCAAGCGTCCCCGGAGACCCCAGGAATGCAGAGTACGGAGAATACCATAAATCCATGTAGTGTCATAGGCTTTCTCAATATCGAAAAACACAGCTACCAGGTGTTTGTTTTCAACGAAAGCATTCCTGATAGCTGTCTCTAGTCTGACCAGATGATCTGCTGTTGAGCGGTGACGGCGAAAGCCGCACTGTGTGTTGGCCAGCAAGTCGTTTGATTCTAAAAACCAAATCAGACGCTTGCTGATCATTCGCTCCATGAGCTTGCAGAGACAACTGGTCAGTGATATTGGTCTATAGCTAGAGGGCAAGTGTTTATCTTTCCCGACTTTGGGGATAGGAATTATATGAGATTCCTTCCACTTGGTCGGGCACTTGCCCTCAGTCCATATCCTGTTATAGACATTCAAAAGCCTAGACTTAGATGATTCCGGAAGATTTCGGATCATACGATAATGTATCGCATCTGGACCAGGAGAGCTATCCTTACACTTTGACATCGCGCTATCTAGCTCTTCACGAGAGAAAAGCAGGTTGTATACCTCGTCATTCCTAGAAAAGAAATTTAGAGGTATAGATTCGAGGCCTGCTTTACGAGTTAGAAACTCGGGTGAATAATGTTCAGAGCTAGAATTGAACGCAAAATTAGATGCCAAAGTGTTAGCAATTTCGACCGCTCAGGTAACTACGTTACCATTTACCGATAGACCAGCAATGGCTGTAGCTGTATTTAGACCGGATATTTTCCGGACCTTCTCCCAAACTTTGGCCACTGGAGTGGCAACTGTAACGGTGCATACGTATTTGCGCCATGATTCGCGCTTGCTTTCTTTCACAATCCTCTTAGCACGAGCTTTCGCTCGTTGGAAGGCTATCATGTTTGTCTCTGTTGGACAACGACGGAATGTATTGAAGAGGTGTCTCCTTTCACGTAGCGCCAAGTCGCATTCCTCGTTCCACCAGGGAACGGGAACTCGACGGGGCTGAGTGGATGACAGCGGTATGCTGCTTTCAGCCGCGCTCGTGATGGAATCCGTGAAATGATTCACCTCTTCGTCTACGCTCAAGTTCGGAGTATCCTCGTGAGAGAATGATTCTGCGAACTTGGTCCAATCTGCTTTCCGAAGAACCCACTGTGGCCAGCGGGATTCGGTAACAGTATTGAACAGAGGCCTTAAGAAGATTGGAAAGTGATCACTACCGCACAGGTCGTGATGCACGTCCCATTTGAACAACGGAGCGATGGCTCCTGAAACGACGCTAAGATCAATGGCACTGAATGTACCCGTTGCTGCACAGAAGTGCGTGGGTCTGCCGTCGTTCAAAAAGCTCAAACTCAAATCGTTCAACATAGTCTCCAGGTGACGTCCCCGTCGATCGTTCCGCACCGATCCCCAACATACATTGTAGGCGTTAAAATCGCCTAGTAGTATGAAGGGTGGTGGGAGTTGATCGATGATGTTCACGACATCTCGGATGTCAGTTCGAACACCAGGGGGAAGGTAGATAGAACAAATCGTCACCTGGAGGGGAAGCGCAACACGAACTGCTACGACCTGCAACTCAGTGTCAATGTCTACAGGATCGTGGTACAATGTGTCTCTAACGAGAATTGCCACGCCGTCACATGCTCTTAACCCCGTAAGGAAATCCGTGCGAAACACGGAGTATCCCCGAGGAGAGAATGTGTCGGTTTCGTTGAAGTTTGTTTCCTGCAGACAAACACACGAAGGCGCAAAATCTGACAATAAAAGTCGCAGTTCTTCGTAGCGCTGGTATACACCGTTACAGTTCCACTGGATTAGTGGACCATTCATTTTTGTTTAGGGGAGTTACCCCGCAACCTAATGATCTTTGGTTTACCCTTAGGTTGCGGGTCAACAGCCATTTTCTCGGCGACGGTTTCACTTGTTGGTCCAGGTGCTTTCGTGGACACACTGGACTCTCTTTTGGATGGTTTGGCTCTCACTGGTATCCATTGAGAGCCAACAGTTCCCTTATCAGTCTCCGATACTGGAGTGGCTGATGAGGGTTTGGCAGAAGCGACCACACTCTGGTCGCTTCTTGTTTTTGGAGAAGTTTGTGGAGACTTCTCCTTAGGTGGTGGGGAGAACTGAGATGGTGTGCGTTCTCCTTTTGATTGGGGGGGTTTATTCAGACCCGACCCCCCGGGTTGTGGGGTCTGAATTTTGGTCTCAGGGACCGATTCCAACACCTTTTCATTTCCGGATTGTTTGGACGCAAGTATACTTTTCGCTAAAGTCGGACGGGGCACTGTCTCCGTCTGAGTCTGGACGCTTGCTTTTCTTTTTGCTGCTACCTGCGCGAAGGATTTCGCGAAAGTAACAGGCGCACTTTCTTTATATTTCCTCTTGGCGTCATAATATGGTATCTTGTCCTGCGTCTTGATCGTCTGAATGGCCTTTTCCTCCAAGTACGTTGGGCAGTGGCGTGAGGTGGATGCATGCGCACCTTTGCAATTCACGCAGTGTGCCGCGTTTGGACAGGTTTCAACTTCATGTTGATCCTGTCCGCAGTTGGCACAAATGGTGTGCTTACCACAACGACTTGAGGTGTGCCCATAGCGCTGACACTTGTAGCATCGCATCGGGTTGGGATAGTAGGGGCGAACGTTGCAAACGTTATACCCCACCCTTACCGATGCTGGACACCCAGTGCCGGCGAAGGACACCACCATTGAGATCGAGGGCTTTCCATTTCGGGGTTTGAGTTTTCTGCATTCAATGACACCTTGCGATGCCATTTCCTGCACGAACTCTTCCTCCGTGACGTAAGCAAGATCGCGATCTGTTATGACGCCTCGAGTTGTATTAAGAGCCTTGTGTGGCAGAACAGAAATACGGTATTTACCAAATACCTCGCATTTCTGCAGCGTCGACGAAGACTCAGTCTCTGCTTCGACTAACAACGTACCGTCCGACAATTTGCGTACTGACTTAACACCAGTTGGGCACGTATTCCTCAACGTTCGGGCAACAAAGAAGGGGGACATCTCCTTAAAAGATATACCCTCTTCTTGCACCTTCACGACGAGAAATCGTGGTACTGGCGCACAATACTCAACCAACCTATCTACCTTCTTAGGAGAAGGTCTTACACATCCCTCGTCTGATGATTGGACATCTGGACGAGGTCTCTTGTTTGATTTTTTACGGAGTTTACTCTCAACCTTGGCGGAATTTAAAAAGTTTTTATCCTTCCGGGTAGTCGCCATACCCGTATAAAATGTTTCATCAACCTGCCATGCCCACCCACCAGGGAGCCCCATACCGGGGACGTTGGCCGCAAACCGGCTCATTGCGCCAGACATGTCAGGATGATATAGCATCGGAGGAAGTAGTCACGGGCTGCTCGACCCGCTCGAGAACCAGTAGTCGCCAACTCTGGAACCGGGCGAGCTGCATCCGCTCCCACAGACCCCCGAATACTTGTCTAGTGGCACGGCATTACCCCGGCATCCACGATCCAGTAGTGGAGCCACTCTATTCATGAACCGTGACACCAGCCGATTGACTGAGCTGACCAGACTCAGCCTCCCGTTTTACCGAATCCGAGGCCAAAGAAGGCGTGTTGGGATCGTACTGTCCGCGGGCAGCAGTCTCCCTCAACCGACCAGGATCCTCTTCTCCGGCGTTACGGGTCTCCACGCACGGCAAACACGTGGGTAGGAATTTAAGTGGGAGATAAAAGAGACAACAGAAAAGCCTATTCCTACAATCGGCTTCTCTGAACTGTCTCCTCCCAAATGACATGTGATTCAGGGTACGTGGGATCATCAGGCCCAAAAGCTCTATACGGTCAGGTGATGCGACCATTATGAACTTCCCTTGTGTGATTGAGGGTACGCGGGATCATCAGGCCCGAAAGCTCGACAAATGGCCAGGTGTTATGGCCATTATGAACTTCCCCTGCGGGAGGACCGGTAATTACTACGCCCAAAGCGGTTTCTATCGCGTATGGGCCTTCAGGTAATTTCACTGGTTTTCCTTTAACCAAAGAAAAATAGACATCAGCTCCCAGTAGCATGTCTACTGGGGCGGTTTGTAACTTGGGTCTGCCAGTTGCACTCCTCTCAACATGGATCAACATGTGAATGGATGGAAAGTCTGGGCTGGCAAGCAGGCAGCAATGTTCTTAACTACCAGGGCATTGGTAGAAAAGTTGTTCCAGTTGTGACACGGGCGGAAGTGACATTTAACAACTCCTGAGACCGCGTCTACCTCCACATTGGAAACTCCAGATATGCAGGTCTTGGTAGGCTTCAAATCTAGGCCTAGTTTGAGACAGCAGCTATCCGATATCAAGCTGGTCTCACTCCCGCTGTCAAGGAGTACTCTAACTTCCTTCCAGCGTTGTTGGGAGTCTCTCACTTGGATGCGTGCGGTACTCAATAAAACACGCGATAATCTCGGTTGAGGTGTGGTCCTCGTATTGTGTACTACTACGAGAGTTGAAGTTGAAGGCTTTTCCTTGCTAACTTCACTGTCAGGTTGGCTCTTTGGACGGAATGGTTTAGCTTGGGAGACATCATGTGCTCTTCCTGTTGGGAGGTGTTCCCCAATATGAAGCAGTGTATGATGTCGCTGGTCACAATGCCTACAATTGTACTTGGAGTTACAAGTCGGTGCTTGGTGATTTGGCGAAAAACAATTGTAGCAGTGATTGTGTTTCCTTATGAGAGAACGTCTCTCATACGGCATGAGACTTCTAAACTTCGTACAAGAGTGCATAGGATGTGATGTTTTGCACTCTAAACATGTTATCGTTTGGTAGGAAGTGGTTACAAAGCCTTTTTCTGCCTTTGTGACCTCGGGCTTGCGCTAGCTCTCGGGTTTGAACTAGCTTTTGCTGAGGGTTCTATTATCGGATCTTCTTGATCCACAGTCTGCCACTGTTGGGAGGTAACGTATGTGCTCAAGAAATCTAACAATTCAGACAACGTTGGTAAGGACTTCGGATTCAGATGGCGCTCAAATCTGTTCCTGGTCTGAGTGTTCAGTTTCCTGACTAGGATGCAGGTGAATATTTGAGACCAGTTGTCCACAGGCTCTCCCTGAGCCCGTAGAGCTTCTACATGGCTGGTGATCGATGATACAAACCTTGAGACGTTATGGAAAGACATGTTGGTTAGAGAATCCAAGTCCAATAGTCCGTCCACATGATGTCCAGAAATCAGGCGAGTGTTATGATATCGCTTTTTCAGGACGGCTAGAGCTGGTTCGTAGTTAGCATCAGTGAGCTTGAGATTTCTTACGAGTTCTAATGGTTCTCCAGCCAGACTGGCTTTCAGGTGCTGAAATTTCTGTACTGGAGCGAACGATTCGTTGTTATGTACTGTGCTCATAAACATGTCGCAGTAGGAACTCCATTCGGAAATCTTTCCGGTAAAAGTAGGCAGATCTAACTTCGACAATCGCGTATGGGTTGAAGTGGATTGGATGCTGCTTTGGAAGGCAGTGTTAGGCAGATCAGTTCTGTCACATGACTGAGGAACGTTCTCAGCGAATGGTGACTGATCACAAGTAGTGACGACCTCGGTGACTCTCTCACAAAAATCATCATATTCAAGATTCAGTTCCTCCTGTTTGTCCACAGTTTCTGGAAGAGACAGTAATTCCAACATGCACTCTTCATAGGTACTCCTTCTTGCTGGTAGCTCCTTGAGTTGAGTACGCACGCGAGGGAGTTTGCTTGGATCGGTCAAGGCATCCTGAATGGACCTTTCTAACGTGTCCAAATACCTGACGCAAAATCCCTTTTTTACTGTGAGCCTTGTGACAGCGGCCATGTTGAACCGATGGGAAATCTTGGTCAAGTATAGAGCGATCGTGGGATCAATGGTAGTACAAATTTTAGTATATCACAAATACTAAATTCTTGCCGCGCAGACTGGAGATGCCGCCGGCCTTGGGGTAATCGGACGCACAAATCAGACTGATATGTGATCCTGGCGTTGAAAGAACCAAAAGTCGGATAATAGAGCGTGTCGAATAATCCAAAAATTCTTCCAACTAACGTAAACAGGGTTAACATCAACGTTAACTTGTTGTGGGATCAAAACGGTTGATCGGAGATCGGATAATCCAAACGCCGGATAATCCAAATTGGCAATTTATCCTGGAAAACGGCCTATTAGGTCCGTGGAGCTGCCAGACACATCTAGCAGGCGTAATATGAACGATTTCGAGATAAATCGGACAATAAAAATTCGGACTTACAAAAATCGGACTTTCAAAAAGTCGGAATATTCGTAAATCGGGCAAAACGGAGGTTCTGTATCCGAAATGTACAACAGTCGGACAATAAAAATCGGACTTACAAAAATCGGACTTGCAAAAATCGGACTTGCAAAAATCGGACTTGCAAAAATCGGACTTGCAAAAATCGGACTTGCCAAAATCGGACTTTTTAAATCGCGCAAAACGGAGGATCAAATCCGAAATGTACAAGATCGGACTTGCAAAAATCGGACTTGAAAAAATCGGACTTACAAAAACTCGGAATAATTGTAAGTCGTGCAATACGGAGGATCAAATCCGGCTCGAAGCTGACCATGAAATGTAGCGCAAGTCGGACAATAAAAAATCGGACTTACAAAAATCGGACTTGCAAAAATCGGCCTTGCAAAAATCGGACTTTGTAAATGTCGCAGAACGGAGGTTCGCATCCGGCTCGAAGCACCATGAAATGTAGCGCGAGTCTGACAATAAAATATCGGATTTACAAAAATCGGACTTGCAAAAATCGGATTGCAAAATTCGGACTTTGTAAATCGCACAAAACGGCGGATCAAATCCGGCTCGAAGCAGACCATCATATGTAGCGCCCGCCTACGTTTGGTCGTAACCGTAGGACCAGACAGCGTTACACAGTGGTCAACAATTAAAAAACTCGAAGGACCAATATATTGGTAGCGCAGCGCGCCGGAAACTAGAGTGGTCTATTGTGTTGCGGACGTACGCGCAGTGAGTTGAGTAACCGCCGGTTTCAACCTTAAGGAAAGAAGGGGGATTTTAACTCTTCTGCTCCTAGGGGCAAATCTAGGAGACTGCACAAAGGAGTGGTAGCCCTCGCTGGGGAGAGAAGGGTTAAAGTCCAGGTCCACAAATAAGGTGAAAGGAGGAGCCAATACTTGATGTTTCCCTCGATGACTCCTACCGACGATGTACCTAACACGAAAATATCGTAGACTCAACCCACTGGATGTAAAGTACACCTGGCAAATACCACCATCGAATATCACAGTCAATAACTAGAAACACATTAAAATAAGGTGCAAGACTTCACACATAAAATAATAAGTTCGATTCTCTCAGGAAGAGTATCAGCCTGTCCATGAGTACCCTGTCGTCACCTAAAGCAACTGACTGGTCATAGCACAGGCCTAACCTCTCCCTGACATCCTCGAACTGTATACACTCAGTTAAAAAGTGTAACACAGACAAATCTGTGTTACACGTCTCACAGATAGGGGACTCTTCTCCTCGAAGGAGGTGTCCATGGGTCCACCAACAGTGACCTATACGGAGGCGTGTGATGGCGGTTTCCTCCCTGCGGTTAATCCTGCAGGAAGAACCCCATGGTTTGACGTCTCCCTTAATCTGTCGTAACTTAACGTTCTGTGTGCGGCTCCACTCATGTGCCACATGTCTAAAACCAGATGTTTCAGATGACTCTTTGCGTCATCTGGAAAAATGAAACTCACATCAATCATAGGTCTGTGAGAGGCGACTTTTGCAGCTGCATCTGCCGCTTCGTTGCCTTTAATACCAACATGTTCCGGTATCCAAAACAGCTCTACCCTCACATTCTGAGAATTCAGATTTTGGAGTAGCAACCGGATCTTTAGTACAAGAGGATGCACTGGATCTCGGATACGGTTCAGAGCGCTCAGCGAGTCCTTCAAGATAACACTTGACCGACTTTGCTCTGACGAAACAAAACACAGGGCCTTGAAAATAGCGTACAGCTCAGCAGTGTACACACTCGTTATGGAGTGTAGACGGTACTGAAACTGTTGTCGTGGGTTCAGAACAACGAACGCACACCCAACCCTGGTTCCGGATTTTGATCCGTCAGTAAAAATGACAGTATCCTCGAACTTAGGGACCAGTGTTCTTTGTAACTCATGTTGGTATTCGATAGGCAACGTAGTATCTTTATCAAACCTTGTTAATGTGAGGTTCACAAGTGGACGCGGTAGCGTCCATGGTGGAACAGCACACAAAACGAAACTTGCCATTTCGGGCATATTAAAATCAATGTCAATCAAAATGTCGAAAGTCCTCAAACCAAAAGGCCTATTGGCTCTTGGTTTTCTGTCATAAATCTCTGTATGCCTATTTTGTAGAATAGGGTCATACGCAGGATGATCTGGCTTGGCACTAAATGCAGCCATATACCGCAGTGATAGAATTTTTCGACGATTGTACAGTGACTGTTCGCCTGCTTCACACAGCAGGCTTGGTATTGGGCTGGTGCGAAATGCACCTGTAGCCAATCTAACCCCAGTGTGATGTACAGTGTCAAGAATTCTAATCTCTTGGTGTTTAGCTGACCCATAAGCTAGACATCCATAGTCCAGCTTAGAGCGCACTAGAGAACGATATAAACGTAACATGATAGTGCGGTCTGCACCCCATGTCTTGTGACTGAGGACCCGGAACAAATTGAGTGACTTTTGGCATTTTTTCTTGACGGACAAAAAATGTGCCCGCCAAGTTAGACGACTATCGAACACGAGACCCAGAAATCTGGCAGTATCGGTAAATGGTAACTGTGCTCCATTTAGCGTGAGTGTAGAGTGTAGTTTGTTTTTTTTTACCGTGTTGTAAATTTATAATTTTTATTAGTTATTTGTGTATTTTAATTTCTCACTTTCTGTGTTTCTTACAGTTTATAACCTTTGGACGGAAACAAGTTGTAAGTTTTAAGGAAATATCTTAATTTTCAGTAATTTTTTATTCAATTTTTTGATCTACTCTTGAAGTTTCAAATCAGGATACTTGTCATTTTTTTTCTGTATTGGCCCAGTGGCTCTCAAGCTTACTCTAAATCACTGTCTAATAAATTGTATTTTTATCTAATTTAGACCTATAATTATACATTTTACATGATTAACTCTCCATTTTATCCAAATTTTGACATATACTTATATATTTTTGTAACAATAACCTTACTTAATATATTACATAAATTTTTCTATTAAATTTTAACATATTTACATCATAGAGATATATTTTATTTTTCTATCGTTTTATTTATTTATCTATTTATCTTTTAACGTTTTTTAAATTTTATTAATTTTATATCTCTACGATATTTTATTAAAATTTTTTAGATCTATTAATTTTAGATCCCGACAATATTGTAATTTCAAATGTGATACTGAAAACTGTGATTCTAACCTGTTCATGAATGTCTATGCCTTTCATATATGTATATTTAAATTAACATTATATTCACTTCTGTATATATTTATATAAGTTTCATTTAGTTTCATTTAGTTTCATTTAATTTATTTATTTTACACAATTTGTTGCATTATATTATTTATAATTTTAATTACATATCCATTAACTTTATTTCAATTACTATCATTTTCTTTTACTGACATCTATCTTGCAGTCTTTGAACTATTTATTTTTACAAACATTTTACAACACAAAAATAATAATTAATAAACTGCAGTGCTTGAATAACTCATTTTAAATCATACTTTAACTTAACTCGTATGTGACTTCATCTATTTTAATTTTATTTCATTAGTAACAATTTATTAACATTTTAGATATCTGACGTCACTTATACAAACTACGTTTTTTACCATAGATGTTTTCTATTTCTATAAATTTAAACAGGATTTCTTGATTACTCACCACAGATCATATTTTGCTTATTTTACCTATTTTTATTTAATTACCCATTTATTTATATATTTATTATAATTATTATTTTAATTTTTTACAATCATGACTTCGTATGAAAACTGCAACTTGAAAGAACTAGAATATCTATTATGTAAAAAAGGTTTGATAGCAAAAAATCTCAGGAAATCATTATTAGTCAGCCTATTAACAAATATTGATTTCGGTAATATTACTGTCCAACCAGTTTACGAAATCAATGAATTTGAAAATAACACCGCAGCTCTACAGGACCGTATCAGTGAACTAATGCTTGATCTAAATGACAAAACCATACATTTAAACAGAACTAAAGAAAGTCTTGAATCATTTCAATCTCTAGCAATTGAGTTAGATGAAGAGCTAAATAAAAGAATAAATGAGCAAAATGTAATTATAGACAATTTAAAGTCGAAAGTCCCAAACAAATCACAGGACACCTGCAGCTGTGAAAACAACAATACCGCATACGAAAAGACAATCTCTGATCTCAATAAATCTCTCCAAATCAACAGCCTCGAAAAGTCCAGTCTGCAAACTGAGATCAAGAAATTAAAAGCGAAATCTACCTCCATTCACAGAGCCTCAAATCTTCCATCTACTCCGGCCTCCCAGAAAAGCACATCAAAAGATACAACCAAAAGGAAGATCTTACTAGTTGCGGATAGCCAAGGGCGACACGGCGGCTCTATTTTACGCGACATCTTGGACACAAGAACTTATAACCCTCTGTGCCATGTTATGCCAAATGCCTGCTTCGAAGACGTCGCAACTGCTGCCTACAAACTGGGCCATAATTTTGGCAAGAATGATCTCATTATTCTACTTGCCGGATCAAATGATGCACTCTGCAACAATAAATTAACAAGTGATATTCTTAACCATTTGAAAGACAAGTTTTCCCATACTAATTTAAAAATTATTTCTACACCTTTCTGGCATAATAACTCTGCATTTAATTCTGCCATACTGCAAAATAACTTCCAAATGTACTCTGTATTTAAGAACCAAAAAGATATTATTAACTCCAGCGCAATATTATCTGTCACTGATTTTACCAAACATGGCTTACACCTGAATTTCAGCGGTAAACTGAAACTACTAAACCATATTAAATACAGATTTCTCCTGCCGTCCTGTGAAGGAAACAGCTTAGGTAGTCCAATGTCTTTTCTCATCAAATGATCATCTGGTTTCTACCGACTTGCTGTACATGAACATGCAGTCAATTAGAAATAAAACCGAAATAATGGAAGCCTATCTAATTGACACCTCAATCAACATTTTCTGCTCGACTGAACACTGGCTTAAAGAAGAAGAGACAAACTCCTTCCAACTATTGGATTTTGAAATCTCATCGTGCACTTGCCGTAAGACTATGGACGGTGGTGGTACTATGATACTGTGTAAACCCCACTGTTGCGCTATCCCTTTACCGAAAATAAACAGTTGCAGTATTGAATTCCATTGTGAGATAAGCGCAGTATTTATCAGTAAATTGAATTTAACTGTGATCTGTATTTATAGATCGCCTTCTGCTGACCTAGCAATTTTTGTAAATAACTTACATAATGTTTTACTTAATATCGATAGCTCAAAAAATATCTTGATCTGTGGTGATTTTAATGTGAACTTCAATTTTAATACAAGGGACGTAACTAGCATCACTGACCTATTTGGTAGTTATAATCTTATTTCCTCGGTAAACTTTAATACTCGCGGCGATAACAAAATTGACAACGTTTTTCAAAATCTGAACATCCATGAAGACTGCCTAAAAAAAGTTACAGGTTTTTCTGACCATAGTGGTATTTTAGTGACCATTTTTACTGAATGCTCTACAGACTTTGTCCCAACATACCGGTTTCATAGAACGATCTCTGACGGCGGTGTTTGCAATTTGTTTAACAAACTTGTCACCACCCAATGGGATTTTCTATCTTCTACATCTGACGCCAACGAGATGTTTGAACAATTCTTTCAATTTTTTCATAAGAATTTTGAAACATCTTTTCCCCTAAAGAAAATCAAAACTTCGTCTCAGCCTGCCTTATTGAAAAAAGTAAAGTGGTTCAATGCTCATCTTCGTGAGATGAGAAATGTCCTGTCTTTCTTAAACCAGCAATACCTCAAAAATCCTAACAATGCAAATAAAGCTGCACGTAATAAATTTAAAGGCATCTATCGTAGCGAAATATCAAAGGCCAAAATCGAAGCGCACTCCAACTTTATAATAAGGTCAAATAACTTACAGAAAGCTTCTTGGAGTATTATTAATAAGAGAAGAAATAACACGAAAAAATTCCCCACTACAAACATCTCACCAGACCAATTTAATGAACACTTCTCTCACATTGCCAAATCGCTTATCGATAAACTTCCCTTATCTAACCAATCTCCAAATACCTCTCTTCTAAATTTCTCAAATCTAAACCTAAATTTTTCTTTCTCACCAGTTAGTGAAATCACTATTAGAGACATAATTTTCTCCCTTAAAACCGGTAACACTCCTGATCCTTATGACATACCCGTAAAACTATTAAAATCCATAAAAGAACCTATCATTTCTCCTCTCACAAAACTAATTAATCTTTCAATTTCAAGTAACTGCTTTCCCGACAGACTTAAATTGGCTAAAGTCCTACCTATATTGAAAAAGGGAGACAGTAACGATGCCAACAATTATCGACCAATTTCCATTTTGCCTGTATTTTCCAAGATATTTGAAAAAGTGCTCTTCAAGCAAATGATTCAGCACCTAATTGATAACGGTCTGCTGTCAAACTCTCAATTTGGTTTTAGATACGGTAAAAGTACAACAGATGCAATCCTGGAATATATATCTTTTATAACTGACGCCCTTGAATCTGGAGAATACTGCCTTAGTACCTTTCTAGATCTAAGTAAAGCATTTGACTGCATCTCGCATGATATTTTAATTAATAAACTTATATTCTATGGATTTGATGACAACAGCCGTTCTCTAATCAAATCATACTTATCAGACCGGAAGCAGTTTATACTTTTTGGTGATGTCAAATCTGAAACTCTTCCTATACACTTTGGTGTCCCGCAAGGATCTATTCTTGGCCCTTTGCTATTTCTGCTGTACGTAAATGACTTTCCTCTCTTTATAAATTCAAAATCTATTCTTTACGCAGATGATACTACCTTACTCTGCAAAAATTCGAACCTAAATTCCCTTCGCTTAGAGAGTAAATCCGTAGTAGAACACGCCGCATCTTGGTTTCAAAGGAATAAATTAACTTTAAATACTGGCAAAACCGAATCAGTGATGATTTCCACTAAGAAACACGATTTTTCAAACCCCCCGTACGTCAAGTTTCTTGGTATCCACATCGACCCACAACTTCGCTGGGATCAGCACTGTGAATTCTTAAGCCGAAAACTGAGGTCTACAGTATTTTTAATTCGCAATTTGAAAGCAGAAGTTTGCCAAAAAGTCGTGCTAATGACCTACTTTTCGTTATTTCAGTCACACCTGAACTACGGCATTCTTGTCTGGGGACACTCACCAGCAGCCCATAGAATTTTCGCTCTTCAACGCAAAGTTGTTAGGGTCATAGCTGGTGCTCCTTTTCGAGCTGACTGTCGCGAGCTCTTCATAAAATTAAAAATAATGACTTTACCTGCCTTATTTATATACCAATGCCTAATGTTCATGCACAGGAACTTATGTAACTTCCCCTCTTCCAACCACGGACATGACACACGGCAAAAAAATAATATACGTAGTAATTTTCTTCGTCTTCAAAAATCAAGAAATAGCGCAAACTACTACGCCATTAAATTTTTCAATATAATACCTGAGGAAATAAGATCCCTACCAATCAAGACATTTTCAAACAAACTTAAAGAATATTTAATGACGAATCCCATTTATGAAATTGATGACTTTAATAATGTTCATTTTTAATTTATATTATTTCATTATGTAACTAAGACTGACTGTAAACATATTTTATGTAATGTGGTCAATAAATATATTATTATTATTATTATTATTACGTTATCATTTACCGATAGTCCAGCAATGGCTGTAGATGTATTTCGACCGGAAATTTTCCGGACCTTCTCCCAAACTTTGGCCACTGGAGTGGCAACTGTAATGGTGGACACGTATTTGCGCCATGATTCGCGCTTGCTCTCTTTCACAATCATCTTAGCACGAGCTTTCGCTCGTTGAAAGGCTATCATGTTATCCTCTGTTGGACAGCGACGGAATGTATTGAAGAGGTGTCTCCTTTCACGTAGCGCCAAGTCGCATTCCTCGTTCCACCAGGGAACGGGAACTCTACGGGGCTGAGTGGATGACAGCGGTATGCTGTTTTTAGCCGCGCTTGTGATGGAGTCCTTGAAATGATTCACCTCTTCGTCTACGGTCAAGAACGGAATATCCTCCTGAGAGAACGATTCCGCAAACTTGGTCCAATCCGCTTTCCGAAGAACCCACTGTGACCAGCGGGATTCGGTAACTGTATTGAACAGAGGACTTAAGAGGATTGGAAAGTGATCACTACCGCACAGGTCGTGATGCACATCCCATTTGAACAACGGAGCTATGGCTCCTGAAACGACGCTCAGATCTATGGCACTGAATGTACCCGTTGCTGCACAAAAGTGCGTGGGTCTGCCGTCGTTCAAAAAGCTCAAATTCAAATTGTTTAACATATTCTCCAGGTGACGTCCCCGTCGATCGTTCCGCACCGATCCCCAACACACATTATAGGCGTTAAAATCACCTAGTAGTATGAAGGGTGGTGGGAGTTGATCGATGATATTCACGACATCACGGATGTCGGTTCGAATACCAGTGGGAAGGTAGATAGAACAAATCGTCACCTGGAGGGGAAGTGCAACACGAACTGCTACGACCTGCAACTCCGTATCAATGTCTACAGGATCGTGGTACAGTGTGTCTCTAACGAGAATAGCCACGCCGTCACATGCTCTTGCCCCTGCAAGGAAATCCGTGCGAAACACGGAGTATCCTCGCGGAGAGAATGTGTCGGTTTCCTTAAAGTTTGTTTCCTGTAGACAAACACACGAAGGCGCAAAATCTGATATTAAAAGACGCAGTTCTTCATAGCGCTGAAATACACCATTACAGTTCCACTGCATTAGTGGTCCGCTCATTTCTGTTTCGGGGAGTTACCCCGCAACCTAATGATTTTTGGTTTACCCTTAGGTTGCGGGTCTACAGCCATTTTCTCGGCTACACTTTCATTTGGTAGTCCAGGTGTTTTGATGGACACACTGGACTCCTTTTTTGATTGTTTGGTTCTCACTGGTATCCAGTGTAAACCAACGGATCCCTTATCAGTCTCCTTTTCAGGATTGGCTGATAAGGGCTTTGTAGAAACGACCATTCTCTGGTCGCTTCTCATTTGTGGAGAAGACTGTGGGGTCTTCTCCTTAGGTGGTGGGGAGAACTGAGGTTGAGTGCGTTCTCCTATATGGGAGAGGGATTTATTCAGACCCGATCCCCCTGGTTGTGGAGTCTGAACATTGGTCTCTTGGACCGATTCCGCCACCTTTTCCGTGTCGGACTTTTTTGGCGCAGCTGTCACTGACGCTTTTACTGTCGGACGACACACTGACTCCGTCTGAGTCTGGACGCTTGCTGTCTTCTTTGCAGCTACTTGTGCGAAGGATTTCGCAAAAGTGACCGGCGCAGTCTCTTTATACTTCTTCTTGACGTCGAAATACGGGATCCTATCTTGCGTCTTGATGACCTGGATAGCCTTCTCTTCTAAGTACGTTGGGCAGTGGCGTGAAGTCGATGCATGCGCACCTTTACAGTTCACGCAGTGTGCCGCGTTTGGACAGGTTTCAACTTCATGTTGGTCCTGCCCGCAGTTGGCACAGATGGACTGTTTGCCACAACGACTAGAGGTGTGACCATAACGCTGGCACTTGTAGCATCGCATCGGGTTGGGATAGTATGGGCGAACATTACAAACGTTGTACCCCACCTTAACCGATGCTGGACACCTAGTACCAGCGAAAGATACCACCATAGATATAGAAGGCTTACCGTTTCGGGGGTTAAGTTTCCTACATTCAATGACACCTTGCGATGCACAAACTCTTCCTCCGTAACATACGCAAGGTCACGGTCTGTAACGACGCCTCGAGAAGTATTCAGTGCCTTATGTGGCTGTACCGAGATACGATACTCGCTAAATCCTTCGCATTTCTGAAGCGTTGAGGATGCCTCATTTTCTGCTTCAATCAATAATGTGCCATCCGACAGTTTTCTTACCGACCTGATACCAGTTGGACACGTTTTTCCCAGCGTTCGGGCAACAAAGAAGGGGGACATCTCTTTAAAAGATTTACCCCCTTCTTGCACCTTCACGACAAGAAAACGAGGCACTTGCGCACAAAACTCAACTGATCTGTCTACCTTCTTGGGAGATGGCCTTACACATCCCTTATCGGATGACTGAGCATCACGACGAGGTCTCTTGTTTGATTTTTTCCGGAGGTTACTCTCACTATTGGCGGAATTTAAAGAATTTTTATCCCTCCGGGTAGACGCCATACCCGTATATTAAGTTTCATCACCCTGCCATGCCCACCCACCAGGGAGCCCCACACCGGGGACGTTAGCCGCAAACCGGCTCATTGCGCCAGACATGTCAGGATGATATAGCATCGGAGGAAGTAGTCACGGGCTGCTCGACTCGCTCGAGAACCAGTAGTCGCCAACTATGGAACCTTGCGAGCTGCATCCGCTCCCACAGACCCCCGAATACTTGTCTAGTGACACGGCATTACCCCGGCATCCACGATCCAGTAGTGGAGCCACTCTATTCATGAACCGTGACACCAGCCGATTGACTGAGCTGACCAGACTCAGCCTCCCGTTTTACCGAATCCGAGGCCAAAGAAGGCGTGTTGGGATCGTACTGTCCGCGGGCAGCAGTCTCCCTCAACCGACCAGGATCCTCTTCTCCGGCGTTACGGGTCTCCACACACGGCAAACACGTGGATAGGAATTTAAGTGGGAGATAAAAGAGACAACAGATAATCCTATTCCCACAATCGGCTTCTCTGAACTGTCTCCTCCCAAATGATGCGCGATTCAGGGTACGTGGGATCATCAGGCCCAAAAGCTCTATATGGTCAGGTGTTGCGACCAGTATGAACTTCCCTTGCGTGATTCAGGGTACGCGGGATCATCAGGCCCGAAAGCTCGACAAATGGCCAGGTGTTATGGCCACTAAAAACTTCCCCTGCGGCGTGAAAATTTTCAAAAACGCACACTATTAGTATCCCTTCAGTGACTTTAAGTAACCAAGAGACAATTTTATGCCCCCAAATACTATCAAGAGTCTCAAGCATATTGAATATACAAATAATAAATTTATTTAAAAAAGAAAGAAATATTGCCCTCTAATAATTTAAATATATTTCATATAAATTTACAAAGTGTTAGAAATAAAAAAGATGACTTTTTTTATCCATAACTATACATTAGCTTAATTACTAAACAGTTTTACATTTTATGTTAGAGTAGGAAAAACAAGTTGAAATCTACATGCCATGGTGTTTATGTTTTAGTTACTACGTCTTTGGGGTTTAGGATTAAGATTTCACTATGACACTGACACTACACTATCTCTGTCACAGTCTTTGGTTTTAATGTTTACCACGTTGATTTTATTAAAATGTTCGTTTAGGCAGTCTATAGCAAAATATGTTTTGTTAACCGGTGCTTGTATTTTTTGTATTTAAGAGTGTTGAGTTCATAATTTCCTATATTTTGTATAAGGGGACTCTCGTTATTCAAGCATTTGGAAAAGAAGTTTTCAGTTAGTTTGTATATTGTGTCTTTTAGGAATTCCATTTTTAATTCTTCATGCATTTCTGTCAGTCTTTTGTATCTGGGATAATTGCCGGCGAGTCTTAAACATTTGTTTTGTATTACTTGGAGCTTATTATAATTTGCTTGTGAGGTGTTACTCCATGCTGGACACGCATAAATCATAGTAGGTCTTATTACTGACTTGTATAATAATAATTTATTTTTTCTGGACAAACCTGATTTTTTAATAAGTAGTGGAAACAGAGTTGACATACTAGCTGTTGTTGTTTGTACTATCTTTTTGCAGTGACCAGGAAAATTAAGCCTTCGGTCCATGTGTAATCCGAGGTATTTGGTTGATTGGGTCCATTCGATAACTGAGTTCTGCATTTTTATTTGTTGATTTACACACGATCTTCTGCGTTAGTTTAGCTTCTGTTTTGGCTTCGTTGATTTTAATTTTCCAGAAAGACATACATTTCAGTAGCTTTTATGCTGCAGTATTTAGCCGGTTGATTATAGTGTCTACTCGCCAGGAACTTGTAAATACTGCAGTATCATCTGCATATAGGGAGTAGTTTACATCTTGGATTTTGGGAAAGTCGTTTATGTAAATGCAGAACAACACTGGCCCCAGTACAGAACCCTGAGGTACACCCGCTGCAACTTTTCTTGCTGTGGATTGGCCTGTATTCACTGTTACTTGGAAGCTTCTGTCCTGTATATATGAATTTATAAGTCGTACTAGATAACATGGTACATTCATCTTGGCCAATTTTAGAATGAGTCCTTTGTGCCAAACTGTGTCAAATGCTTTCTCTATGTCCAGTAGTACCATTCCGGTGTGCTTGTTTCGATTAAATCCATCTGTGATGGTGTCTATCAGCCTTGCTTATTGCATTATGGTTGAATATCCTTGCCTGAATCCAAACTGTTCGGGAACTATGATGTTGTTTTCATTTAAATATTCTTTAATTCTTTTCAGGTAAACTTTTTCGGCAATTTTGCTGAGTATATTTAATAGGCTGATAGGTCGATAGCTGGAGGGGATATCGGACGGTTGGTTGGGTTTTTTGATTGGGACAAGTTTGGATTATTTCCACGAGGATGGAAAGTAGGATAATATCATGGAGTTGTTTATGATGTGGGTTAGCAGGATAATTGCTTTGGTAGGGAGTTCTTTTATTAAACGTGGAGGGATGTTATCTGGGCCGGATGATTTCTTGCTTTTTAAGTTTTTGATGATGGATCTCAGTTCACCTGGCGTTGCGATGTTCACCTGGTCTGATACTACTGGATTATTTAGAAGGTATGTCTTGACATAGCTGCATACTTTCTTTATGTGATGGATTGTACTAAAGTCGACGTTTTGTTTATGGACTCGTTCGAACTGGTCTGACAAAACACTTGCCTTGCTTTTATCTGAATACTGGTAACTTCCGGCAGCTTGTAGAGGTGGGATGGGTGTTGATTTTTCCATTGTGGACTTGGTTACTCTCCATAAGTTACCTCTTTGGGGTTCTAGTGTTGCTAGAAACTGGCTCCAATTTAAATTTCTTTCTTTCGTGACCTCTTTTTTACCAAGCTGTTCATTTTATTATACAACCTTCGAAGATGAGCGTTTCTAGTTTTTTGAGATTTCTTTCTAATGTAGTTTTTTAATTTTATTAAAAATTTTATTGTAGGTGGTAGTTCAAGTTGGTTTATTGTGGTTGTATTGATGGGTATGTTCTTTTCAGTTGCTGATGCTAATATGGCAGTAGTAAGCGCATGTACATGAAGGTCAATATCCTGTGCCGTACGGATGTTGGGATTAAACATTATTTTGTCCTCTATATCTTTCCTGTATCTATCCCAATTTGCTTTGCAATACTGGTACATTCCCCTTGGTGGTTTTTTTCTGCGGAATGTCGCCAATCTGGATGTAAACAGGGTTGTGATCTGAACTTAGTATGCTTTTCGTCACTGGGTGAGATACTTTAAGAGTTTTGCGACTAATTGCTAAATCTATGGTACTGGGATGTCCCCTGCCATTAGAAGGGTAGTAAGTTGGTTCATCTGATGCGTGGATTTCGATATTGTTGTTCTGCATTTTCAAGTTGTGAAGCATTTTGCCATTTTTGTTATTACTATGGCAGTTCCATGATGTATGTCTGCAGTTCGTATCACCTATAACTATAGTTCTGTGGTTAACGGCTAGTAGATTTGTAATGTCAGCCGATGTTACACCTGTCAGTGGGTATTGTTTATGTTTGATGTCTTTTCTTATCAGTAATGCTGTGCCTCCACCTTCGCCATTCATGTCTTTCCTATAGGCGAGAAAACCGTTTACTTTAAATTTGTGATAATTATCTAAGTGTGTTTATGAAATTGCTAGTATGTCAACAGGGTCTGTTTGCAGTTCATGCTTTAATTCTAGTACTTTGTTTTTCACTGAGCGGGCATTCCAGTACATGATCTTAAGATACTTACCATTATTGGCCATTTTAATTAAAAATTGCAACAGCAAAGTCAATAATAACCATGAGTTTACTTACCCCGTCCGGAGCTGCATTGAATCTGCTCATGAGGTTTTTTAATTTCGATACTATATTTTGCAGGTTGAAGTTGTGGAAGACTGTTCTTATTAGTGCTAAGATTTCTGCCATTCCAGTGCTGGGATTGTTGTTGTTTGTGTTGTTTGTATTATTTATGTTGTTGGTGTTGCCTTTTCTTTGGGGCGGCCAGATTGGAGTTTTCGTTGGTATGGACGGCTGGTTGTATGTGAGGGGGGAGAAGTCGTGTCCATTGAAGTTGGCTAGGTTCTGTCTGATGTTCCTATTTTGGTTTGTGAACTCTCTTGGTTCCGGTCGTTTCTGGCACTGCCTGTAGTTTGCTGGATGATCTCCTCCACAGTTTGCGCAGGTTGCTGGGGTGGTTGGTGTTTTTTTGCATTCATGTGTTGAATGGGTTTGACCATATTTAAGACATTTTGGGGTTTTAGTGCAGTTCATCGCAATATGGCCGTATGCTTGGCCTCTATGGCATTGCGTTATTCCGTTGCTTTTCATTTTGGCCCATTGAATAATGCAATAGCAGACCTTATTGTGTTGTCTAACTGTATTGATATCTGTGTCTTTTTCAAAGGTGACTATGAAAAGCGGATATGCATGGGTGATTACGTTGTTCTCTTTCTTAGTTATTTGTACTACTTTTTTAACAGGAAGATTTTTCTTTTTTAAATCTTCTTCTATTTCTTTCGGTTCAATATTGGGTGGGAGTTTTTTTAATAACTAATTTAACTTCTCGTTCGCATAATGGTGTTTTTGTCGTATATTGAATTTGTGCTTCATCTAAGTCCTTCTTTATTTGATGATAATCAATTAAGTTTTTGGCGAGAATTATTATTCTATTTCCTTTGTATTTTAAATCGATGTCCTCGTTGAGGTCTCTTTGTAGCGAGGCAATTGATTCAACGTGGTTCTTAATGTAGTTGTGCATAACTATAGCGGGTATCTTGTTGAATCGAATAGGTTGTGTTCGTTGTCTTTCATTTTGTTCTTCTATGGACGAGTCATCTTCATCACTGAGGCTCTCGAAGAAGTTACTAGTTGGTATTGTATACTGCCTAGTAGGAAGTTTTTTATGATGCCGCTGAAGGTCATCCTCCGCTGTCCTCTTCTGTGTCTGTGATGTTGATGGAATAGAAAGGGGATCGACCCCCTGTAAGGTCGTTTTTTCCACTTGTTGTGTGTTATTTTCCATTTTCAATACAGTATTCACACATTGCTGTCTAAATTTACGTCGCACTACAAGTCACTGCTGTGTTCCTGCATGCACTGACACAAGGTCACTCTGGGTGTTTGAGGTAACTCAGTATCGCACTGATATTAACCGATGTGTTCACTGTCAAAGCTAGCACTCGACTGAATAGATGACTTAAATTGCTACCTAAGTAATAATATTAAGGCAGATATTATATGTATCTCTGAACACTGGCTTGTAGAACAAGAATTATCGCTTTATAATTGTAATAATTATGTAGTCGGTGATGCATTTTGTAGAAAAATTATTGAGCACGGTGGTGTTAGTATTTTGGTTAAAAATGACTTGGAATTTAGGGTTGTGTAAAATGTTACAAATTTATCTATTGAACTTCACTTTGAGATATGTGCCATAGAACTTATTGCTTTCAAAACTATAGTTCTATCAGTTTATAGATCAACGGCCGGCGATTTTGATATTTTTTTAAATAAATTTTGCGAAACTTTAAACATAATTGACAAAAATAATTACCGAATTATTGTATGTGGTGGTTTTAGTATTAATTTTTTAGTTAGAGACAAGTTGTATTTTGATTTTCTAGATGTGATTTCTAGATTTGGTTTAATCATTACAAATTATGAAATCACTAGATACTCATACTTAAATAACGGAAGCTGTATAGATAATGTGTTAACAAATATTCCTGAGCATAATTACTCTATTAAAACTGTCGATCCACATTTATCTGATCATTTGGGTTTATATTTCAATATTCATAACGTAATTAAGAAAAGTAAAAATATCTATAGAAGATGTAGAAATTTTCAAATAAATACTTAAAATGTTTTGTACGACTCCGACTGGTCAGATATTTATAAATACCAGAAAGTTAATGATATGGTTGACAAATTCTTTGAGATATTCTTACATGCCACAAATACTTTTTTCCCTATAGTATATAAAAGAATTATATCTGACAAGAATAATAATAAATGGTATACTAGGGAATTGTCTGATATGAAAAACCTCATTCACATATTGTCAGTTGCCTCAAATAATAACAATGATTTAAAAAAATTATATAATGACATTAAAAAAAAAAAAAAAAAATACAGAATTAAGTTAAAAATAGCCAAAAAACGATCATATGACAATCATATAAAATATTCTAATAATAAATCTAAAGCTACATGGGACGTAATTAGAAGTGAAACTGGTAGAGACAAAAAATGTACTGCAGTAAGCAAGATAAGCATTAGCGAATTTAATAAATACTTTGCTAACATTGCAAAGGATACAATTTCAAACCTTCCACAGCCTAAGATTAATATTGATGATTTAATTAAAAAAACTAATGTCAATAATTCTAATTCACTTTTTCTTTCTCCGGTTACAGAAGAAGAGTTGATTGACGTTATAAATAATTTAAAACCCAACAACAGTACTGATATCTACGACCTAAACGTTGGAGTAATTAAATTGTCGGCATTAGCATATAGTGATCACATGGTAAATATTATAAATAAATGTTTTCAGACTGGTATATTCCCGAAAAATTAAAAATTTCTAAAGTTATACCGGTAGGTATATAAGAAGGGCGATATAAATTCATCTTCTAATTACAGACCGATATCGCTGACGCCAATATTTTCTAAAATAATTGAAACCGCATTAAAAAATAGAATATTGTCCTTTTTTGAAAAATTTAAATTATTTAACGACCAACAATTTGGATTTAGATGTAAATTATCAACGACAAAAGCTGCAATAAAATTAATAGAAGAAATTTGTGAGAAGTTGGAACTTGGGCAACATATAGTGGCAATATTTTGTGATCTTACAAATGCCTTTGACTGTGTTTCCCATGAAATACTCCTTCTCAAACTCCAATTTTATGGCGTCCGCGATACAGCTTTAAATTTAATAAAAAGTTTCCTTGATGGTCGCAGTCAGCATGTATTCCATGAAAATAATATGTCTTCTGCGGAAGGAGTGGAATTTGGTGTACTGCAAGGTACAAAATTTCAAAATTTAGTTTTCAGTTTAAACAGACATGTACAGAGTACTCTTGATTACAATCAGGACAGTGCATGTTTTCTGGGATTTAGATTAGACTCGCGACTGTCATGGAAAAATCATATTAATTATGTAGCAAGTAGATTAAATAGTTGAATTTATATGTTAAGAAAATTGAAAAACTATGTAACTAGAGATACTTTAAAATTGGTGTACTATTCTCACTTTCAATCTATTCTAAACTACGGCATTATCTTGTGGGGTAATAGCTCTGATTGGAATAGATGTTTTAAATTACAAAAAGCAGCTGTACGCATAATTTGCGGAGTTGGCTAAATACATCACTGCAAAAGTTTATTTGTAAAATTAAATATAATGACATTGCCTTCTTTATATATATATATATATATATATATATATATATATATATATATATATATATATATATATATATAATTTATTAGTTTATATGAAAGAAAATCAAAACTCATTTAATACCAATTGTTCTGTACATAAATATAATACAAGAAACAAAAATGACATCCGTCTTCCACGGATCAAATATAAGGTAAGTGAGAATGTACCTGGTTTTATAGGTGCTAAATTATTTAATAAATTACCAAATGTAATAAATGATTTTAGTTTTACAAAATTCAAAAATGTTATGAAAAAATACTTAATAGAAAAATCGTTTTATACTGTAACTGAGTTTTTAGAACAAGACATCATGTTGTAACATTATTTTTATTGTGTATTGTGGGAATCTGTAATTATTTTATTTGTATTATGTACTACTGACATGTCCTATATCCTTGTATGTGATTATTTGGACCAATAAATATTATTATTATTATTATTATTAAATATTGCCAACACTTTTTGAAATGTATGCGGAGTGGTCGGGTGGTCCGAGCTTCTCGGGCGAAGGTATGGCTAGAACCTTAACTCTGCCAGAAATAAGATTTTCGACTTCGGTCAAATATCAAATACAAGTGAATAAGTTGACTTTTAAAAGAGAGTTGACTGCGAAAAGCTCACATACTTTATTTCGAAGTTAAAGTTGGAAACCAAGACAAAACATGGGCCTCTTATATATTTTGTAAGACTTGTAGAAGGTTGTTAACAGGTTAGTTGAAAAACGCAAATCGTAAAATGTGCTTTGGAAATATCAATGGTTTGGAGAGAACCAAAAGACCATATTACGGATTACTATTTTTGCCTCACTAACATAACAGGTATTGGACCAAAGTCTAAACATACTATGCAGTATCCTAATTTACCATTAGCTTTATGACCCGCCGAACATAATAATGAACTTCCTGTCCCAAAACGACCAGAATCTTGGACTTTAGATGAAGAAGAACCTGAATCAGCCGATTCTTCAAGTGGTCTCGCAGAATTCGTAAAAGAAATCGAAACTGATTCTTTATTTAACGTACCAGAAAGTTCAACAGAGCCGCATCTGATATCACAGATTGAATGGCTTAGTTCGATACTTAAATCTATCAAGAGAAATTGTGAATGAAGTACTTGATGACTACAAAGAAATGGGATGTAGGATGTCTTTAAAAATTCACTTTCTGGACTCTCATCTAGATTTCTTGCAGTAATGAAAATGGGGAACGATTCCACTAAGACATATCCGCCATGGAAAAGCGATATCAAGGTAAATGGAGCCCAAATTTGTTTGCTGAAAACTGGAGAACATTAATTAAGGATGCTTCAGAAACAAAATATCGACGTAAAACATCATAAACAACATTTTGAGGTAAGTTAAAATTAATAATAATACGTCTATCGCTATATTTCGTTAGAAACCAACATTACCTCATAGCAAAAATATGATGGGTGATAGAAAAGATCTGTGGTCAATTTCGGCTTTCAGGTCAAATTTTACGTGGGATACATTATGTTTTGTCCGTGTCACAAAAATTCAGTTCATTTTAGTTTACCGATGTTATCTAAACAGGTCGACGTTCAAATGTCAAAGATAGTACTTGTTTGTGGCGAGAAATGATACAACAAGATATTTCAGTTTCAACAACAAGATGAACAATTAGAAAATTGGGTTACAAATTTTACAAGGTGAGTTTAATATGTTTATTGCAAAGAACTAAAATGTTGTTAAATGAGCATTTAGTACTAGGCCAAAGAAAAGCCTCTGCTGACATTGAAACAAAAGAAAAACCGTCTAAATTGGGCAAAACTACATCAAGCAATGTCAGAAGAAGGCTGGAAAAATATTATTTGGGGCGAAATCCAGATTTGAACATCAAAGGAGTCGTATTACGATGATAATAATGAAAAAATTCTCAGCCTTTGTAATGATTTGGGGATGTACGTCTGGGCAAGGAGTTGGAAAACTTTACTTCATCGATGGAATTGTAAATGCAGCCAAGTACGACCAACTTTTAGATGACAGCTTTTTTCCTTCTGTTCCGCTGTGCGCGAATGCTTCAGGAGAATTTGTTTTTCAACAAGATGGTGTCGCTTGCCATACTGTAAAAACGGTTAAAAAATAGTTTGAAGAACACAATGTACCTTTTCTTCCTTGGATTTTTAGCAGTCCAGACATGTCACCGACTGAATCATTATGGCATAAAATGAAAAAGGAGTTACGAAGGAATCCCGCGAGGACAGTGGGTAAATTAAAAATAAAACTTCAAGATATTTGGAATATTATAACGCCAGAAGACTGTTTAGAACTTGTAAGCACAATGCCGAATCGTATTAAAGCTGTAATAAGTAATAAGGGAGGGGTAACCCAATATTAAAAATGTGGCCGAACTCTTTTGACGCTATTTATTTTTCTTATGTTATTGTAAAATTACAACTAATGATTTTTTTTTGTAGCCAACACTTTGCATTATTCACATGTATTACATGCACCACATGAAAATAAGAATTAATCATTTTTTTTTTTTTTTTTAATTTTAACTATACATTGCAACTATTCTGGAGTTGGGCTCGTATTAAAAGTAGGCTTACCATACGTCCCGGTTTGACCGGGATTGTCCCGGTATGAAGGTATGGTCCCGGCCAGTTTGCCATTTTGTCCCGGATATTTCGTAAAAATTAAAAAGTACTGCATCGGATAATGGTGATTAGATAGCTATAGGCTATTCCAAACGTTTAGACGGAACTAGATTTTGAAATCTAGTAATTTTTATCTATTAATTCGGACTTTTGGTCATTTTGTTTAAGCTTTATAATCATACTCACATTGCAAATTCTAACTTAAATTGATTTTCATCATAAAATGTCCTTTTCATTGCATTTGAAGTTTTTGTCATTCTTAACCCTTACGTTACGGTGTCCTTTGGTTACGGTGTAGGGTACAAATGTACCCCATTTTTATTTTATCGTAAATAAATAATTTATTAATAATTTGTATTCAGGTTTACTATGGAATGTTTTTTAGCTGAAATTACAATATTTTCAATTGCAATTTTTTCATACGTCCAACATTCATAAAATCATGTTTCATACTAACCAACTAAATGATTCTTACATGTGCATTCAAGTGTAACGGACGTGCAGTAGTGTGCAGTCTCTATCAGCTAGCTGAGTTCAGTGTTGTGTTTAAATTATTTAAGAATAAAATAAAATATGCCTCCAAAAGCATCAAAAATTACGAAGGAAGTAGAGGCTGCCGACAGTATTGGCATTAATACCTCCGAAGTGGAAAAGTTAGTTAAGGATATTTTAAAATCGCCGGCAGTCCTTAACGAGTTTACTAAAACCCTGACCAACATGATCGTTAAGCAACTGGAGTTACAGCAGGAGGAGCTTAAAAATCAGGTACAAAATCTGGAAGTCAAACTTAAAGAAAAAGACGCACAACTAAGAGGGGTGCAAGAACGAGTCCAGGAGCTGGAGCAGTACTCCAGACGTAATTCCTTACGTATCTTCGGGATACCGGAGACCCCCAGGGAAGATACCGAAAACATCATCCTGGACACTCTGAACCAAAATCTTGGCATCACCCTTCATCATAACTCCATAGACAGGGTGCACCGGGCGGGTAAGGTTCGCGCGGGAAAAAACAGAGCTGTCCTTATCAAATTTACAAGCTATAGAGCACGCGCTAGTGTGTACAGTCTTAAAGCTAAATTAAAGGGCACAGGCATAGTGATAAGGGAGGACCTAACGCCGTACAATGTCAATTTATTAAATTTAGCCAGCCAAAAATATGGACATAAAAATACTTGGTCGCGAGATGGGAAAATTTTTTGCAAGTCAGAACATAGAATCTTCAGGATCTATTGTGCAAGTGACTTGCACTAATTTCCTAACTCGGTCATGCTCGCTATTCTGTTTCATTCTATATTTTATTTTTATTTTGTCTTATTTTTATTATTTTTATTATTATTCATATCTTGTTTTATTGTTATACTGAATTCAATAAAATCTGTCAAGCCAACTTATGTTCATGATGTTTTCATAAATTATTTCATTTTTATTATTGTTACGCTTATTTCATTACATCGCTTTTGGTTATTATTGATATTATTATTATTGAATTCAATATAATAATTTTTAACTTTACTCTTATCGTATTTATTTGTATTTATTACCATTGTATGTACTTTTTTGTATTTTTTTTTATCTACACTGTTTATTCTTTTTTATTTTTTTTATTTTAGATTTTATTTCATATTTTTATTTAATTTTATCTCGTGTTTTATTTATTTTTTTTTATTTATTTATTTATTCATTTATTTTTTATTTGTCTCTATTTGTTTTATTCATACATTTTGCCAGAGTCGTAACTAGGGTATGGCCAATGCACTTCTGCCATAGGCGCCTACGAGAAATGTTACTCGAATTTATAGGCTCTATACTTAACCAAAATAAAAAAAAAAGAATAATAAAAATACTATATAAATGACTTTCACATATTTAAATAATTTAATATTCTTTCAATATAGCTCAAAATTTTAAATCATTAATTAATACTTACAATTTAACTCAAATTATTACAGAACCTACCCGAATTACCTCTACGTCGGAAAGTTTAGTGGACTATATACTTGTTTCTGATACTAGTCTATGCAAAAGGTCGGGGGTGAAACACGGGTTCTCCGACCATCGGTTGATATTTTGCGAATTAACGCTTAAACGGTCTAAAAAGGAGTCTAAAACTATCAAATTTCGTGACTTTAACAACTTTGATCATAACACTTTTGCCCAACATTTACTAAATCTAAACTGGTCCAACTTTTTCAATGCAACTAATATTAATGATAAAATACAACAATTTAATGAATATACATTACATGCTTTCGATATTTTTGCACCCTTTAAAGAAATTAGAACTAAACACAAAAAAACCCCTTGGTTTACTGGTGTGTTAAAACAAATTATAAAATGCAGAAATGATGCGTTTACCAAATTTCGTAGAATTCGAACCCAGCAAGCCTGGCACGATTACAAATCCCTTAGAAATTTTGCAACCACCGCTATACGTAATGAAAAAAAAGGCCTTCTTGCAACAAGAAATTATCAAGGCTGGGAATAATCACTGGAAAGCTTTTAAAAACCTGGGAATTACTAGTAATCCTCCAAATAATTTGCCTTTTCATCTCCAGAACGCTAACGCCATTAATAACCAGTTTATTAACAATGTACCCACTCCTGCAATACCGCAAGAAACTCTAGAAAAATATTCAAATAATAAATTCAACAATTCTTTTGTATTTTCTTTTAAACTGACGGACAGTAATATTATAGAAAAAATTATAAACTCACTAAAATCCAACTCATCCGGTGTCGACGGAATTAATGCTTTATTGTTAAAATTAATAGTTCCTTCTCTTTTACCTCAAATTACACATATTATTAATTACTGCTTAAGTGAGGGTGTTTTTCCCAACGTTTGGAAACAAGCCATTGTTATTCCTTTACCAAAAAATAAAAATCCATTAAATTACGGCGATTTGCGCCCAATTAGTATTTTGCCTACTTTGTCAAAAGTTCTTGAAAAAATTATCAATTTACAAATTATGGAATACCTAAACAATTACTCTTTATTGCCCAAAAGCCAATCAGGCTTCAGACCCAATCACAGCACAACATCAACCCTTTTATCTGTTACCGATGACATCATTAAAAACTGTGATAACAAGGAAATGACCATGTTCACTGCCATAGATTACAGCAAAGCGTTCGACACTATTAACCATAAACTTCTCATTGCGAAATTAAAATACTTGGGTTTCGATAATTTGGCAATAATATTTTTTAAAAATTATTTCACCTCTAGAAGCCAACAGGTATTACTTAATAACTTAACATCAGACAGTTTAGCGATATTTAAAGGAATCCCACAAGGCGCGATATTAGGACCGATTTTATATTCTTTGTACACTTTTGATATCAGCTCGATATGTACTCATAGTCAAATACATCAATACGCGGATGATACTCAATTATACCTCTCGTTTTCACCAGAAAAATTTAATGAAGCCTTATCTTTCTTTCAAAATGAAATAAATGCACTATGTAAATATTCTTCCGATCATGGCCTTACAATTAATGAGTCAAAATCACACATCATGCTGTATGGTAACAAATACTTGAAAAGTAATTTAGTTCCGAATTTCAATATATATATCAATCACTCCAAGTTGCAACTAACGAATTCATGTAAAAATTTAGGTATTATACTAGATACCGAACTAAAATTCAAAGAATATATAAGTTTGTTAATGAAGCGTGCCTTTCTTGCACTAAAAAAACTATTTATGAACCGTTTCGTGCTAACCAAAAAACACAAACAAATACTATGTGACAGTCTCGTCCTATCGATCTTTAATTACTGTGACACGATTTACGGACCTTCCCTGTCGTATTTCGATTCGAGGCGAATTCAAAAAGTGCAAAATTACTGTGTACGTTTCATATTAGGACTAAAGAAAAGGGAACCTATTTCCCAACACCTGAAGAAGTTAGGATGGTTAAACATGTCTGAAAGAAGACACTTGCATTACGCATGTTTCATTCACAAAATATTAAGCACAAACGAACCTAGCTACTTAGTCGAAAAAATCATTAAAAGATCTCAAATTAACAGTAAAAATACTAGGAACTCTCACTTGATACATATTCCCAAACACCGAACAACCTTATTCAAAAAATCATTTTCGTACAACGCTGCCACGATATACAACTCCATTCCGAAAAATCTTAAGTCTCTTAAAATTGCCCAATTCAAAAAGCGACTCCGCCAGCAAATGGTCCCAATGTGAGCTTAATGGATCGATCCGTGTTCAATTAGACTGCATATTGTACTATATTATAATTGTACTATTGTACTATAGTAAACTATGATATTATTTATTAACATAAAACACTGTATGTACTCAACTGTAAATAACTTTAAGGTTAGGTGGTAGAGCAGTGTAAACTGAACCTTGCCAATAAAGAGATTTATTATTATTATTATTATTAAATTACTAGCAAAGCATAGTATACAACCAACCTGATATGTCCGTCCTGTCCGACGTCCAGATTCAGACTGAAGCGGTTGTTTACGCGGTAGCTGCTTTGCAATAATCAGGGATTTTACCCAAGTTGACTCCGCCCTTTACTTAAAAATAACCAATAAAATTTATGAAAAATAAATTAATTAATATTAGGTGTTTAAAATAAAAAATGAAAAAAATATTTACCTACATTGTTTCATAAGTAGGTAAATAAAGTATTTATGGTATTTATAAAACTCAAGAACTATTATTTTATTTAAATTTTGTGGGGTACATTTTAAGTAGCACCGCTCCGTGAGAGTTCCGTAAGAGTTCATAAAAATATCCTATTTATTTATTTTTTTGTCTTCAAAATATGAAAAAATATATTAAAAATTTTGACATATGTCATTCGTTTCCATTGTTTCACTGTTGGAATTTTAAATTTTCACATACCAAACGTGAAACATGAAATAAACCAAGCACGGTTCCTTCTCGTGACAACCTAAAAAACGAAATTTCCATGTAGTTCCGCCTAAAAGTTTGGAATAGCCTATAATTAAAAATAACAACGAATTTTTGAAGAAATTTCACGCTACTTAGTGGTAAATATTAATATTTTTTTAATAATAAGTTATGTTCAATTAAGAGTAATTAAATATTATTACTACAGAAATTTTGATTTTTGTTAACCACTCCGTTATTTATCCTTTTTAATCATAAGTGTAGACGACTTTTTATTTTTAGCAAAATCTCAAAATTGTCCCGGTTTGAAAAAAAAAATATTATGGTAAGTCTAATTAAAAGGAATGTTTGAACTAACGAATTTTCGTTAGTTCGCTTCATGACATGCTAACTTCACGCATATTCTTTTGAATGCTCAATTTCTCAAAAACGGTTAGAGTGGATTCCAATTTTGATGAAGTACTAACAGGCACTAACGAGGCACTAACGGATGGCCGACGAATTTTCGTTCCTGCTTTTCATGACCTGCTAACTTCACGCTTATTTTTTTGAATGCTCAATTTCTCAAAAATGGTTAGGGTGGATTCCAATTTTAATGAAGCACCAACGAGGCACGAACGGACGACCGACACATTTTCGTTACTGCTTTTCATGACCTGTTAACTTCACGCTTATTTTTTTGAATGCTCATTTTCTCAAAAACGGTTATGGTGGATTCCAATTTTAATGAAGCACTAACGAGGCACTAACGGATGGCCGACGAATTTTCGTTACTGCTTTTCATGACCTGCTAACTTCACGTTTATTTTTTTGAATGCTCAATTTCTCAAAAACGGTATTAGTTAATAACAATTTTAACGAGGCACTAACGGATGGCCGACGAATTTACGTTACTTCTTTTCATGACCAACTAACTTCACGCTTATTTTTTTGAATTCTCAATTTCTCAAAAACGGTTTGGGTGGATTCCGATTTTAATGAAGCACTAACGAGGCACTAACAGATGGCCGACGAATTTTCGTTAGTGCTTTTCATGACCTGCTAACTTCACGTTTATTTTTTTGAATGCTCAATTTCTCAAAAACGGTATTAGTTAATAACAATTTTAACGAGGCACTAACGGATGGCCACCGAATTTACGTTACTTCTTTTCATGACCGGCTAACTTCACGCTTATTTTTTTGAATTCTCAATTTCTCAAAAACGGTTTGGGTGGATTCCGATTTTAATGAAGCACTAACGAGGCACTAACAGATGGCCGACGAATTTTCGTTACTGCTTTTCATGACCTGCTAACTTCACGTTTATTTTTTTGAATGCTCAATTTCTCAAAAACGGTGATAGTTAATACCAATTTTAATGAAGCACTAACCGGCACTAACGGATGGCCGACGAATTTTCGTTAGTGCTTTCCATGTCCAGCTAACTTCACGGTCGATTTTTTGAAAGCTCAATTTCTCAAAAACGGTTAGGGTGGATTCCAATTTTAATGAAGCACTAACAGGTACTAACGAGGCACTGACAAGGCACTAACGGATGGCCGACGAATTTTCGTTAGTGCTTTTCATGACCTGCTAACTTCACGCATATTTTTTTTAATGCTCTATTTCTCAAAAACGGTTAGGGTGGATTCCAATTTTAATGAAGCACTAACAGGCACTAACAGATGGCCGACGAATTTTCGTTAGTGCTTTTCATGACCTGCTAACTTCACACTTATTTTTTTTAATGCTCTATTTCTCAAAAACGGTAAGGGTGGATTCCAATTTTAATGAAGCACTAACAGGCACTAACAGATGGCCGACGAATTTTCGTTAGTGCTTTTCATGACCTGCTAATTTCACGCTTATTTTTTTGAATACTCAATTTCTCAAAAACGGTTAGGGTGGATTCCAATTTTAATGAAGTACTAACAGGCGACTAAAAGTGAGATATAATCAAAGTGAGTGAACGTGTTTTTATTTTGTCTGTAATAGAACCTTAATTCATCTATCATCTATAATCGATCTAATCATTTTCGTGATCAAAAATATTAAAAAAATGTAAAATTTATATATTTAAGCCCAAGTTAACAAATATGTGTTAAAATATTCATTTAATATTCAGTACTCTGCGTTAACAACAAATATACCGTTTTTTTCCAAAATAAGCTAAATTGTGCGAGTCAGATTTTCTACAGGAGTACTTTCCTGTAGACATTCAGACTACAGGCATTCTAAAAATTATTATTTCTGAAAATTTCTTAAAATGTTGTGTTCGGTGAGCAAGAAGGAACTTCTCGACAATGATTACGTCAAATGTTCATTTAATAACTGTACGTTGCATTATGAATGTTCAAATATAACAACAAAAAGACCATATATTCAGATGGGGAACGTGAAGAGAGGAAGTTATAAGTGCATTTTGTGTAGAGGATCCAATAGATCTTCTACCTCAGACCCGGAGCCGTCACAATCTGATCAACTTCTTCAGAACATAGAGGCTAAAGTCGAAAATATAGTTAAAAATGCCCTAGCTAAACAAAATGAGTTACTAAATCAGCAATTAGAGGACGTAAAATAGTGCATTGACTTCATTTCTTCTAAGTACGACGAAATTGTTGAAGAAAATAATATCCTAAAACTAAATTAGTCACAATGGAAGACTTTATAACAACCCAGTCTATAAAAAACAAACATCTTCAAGATGATATCGACTCGCTCAACGAACATATGCAAGAAGCTCAACAGTACAGCAGGAATCGTAATATTCTTATAGACGGGGTACCCGAAACCTATAATGAAAACATCTACGATATCGTTAACAAATTAGCCATAATTATTTATGAACCTATTATATTAAATCAAGATATCCAAGCTGTCCATCGCATACCTATAAAAAACACTTCCAGACCAAAACCAATTGTAGTCCAGTTTTCTAATAGGCAAAAACGAGGAGCTGTACTGAAGAAATCTAAGCTGAAGAAGGTAAAAACAACTGACTTTGTCCACAATGTTCCTCCCTGTGTTGTGTATGTTAACGAACATCTTACCCCTTTCTACAAGAAACTCTTATTCGAAGCCAAGAAATTTAAAAGTGGTAAAGACTACAAATACGTGTGGGTTTCTAATTCAAAAATACTTGTTAAAAAGAATGATAATGCACCGGCTGTCTGCATATCTTCTCTTGCCTGTTTAGCCTCCTTAAACTAAATCATTGAACTTTAAGCATTGCTAATTTCTGTAATCTAAACTTTCTTCTAATATAATGTCTAATAACTCAATTGAAATATTTCATCTAAATATACGCAGTCTTAGAAAACACTTTGACGAACTATTGATTTATTTAAATAGTATTACTTTTAAATACAAAATCATAGTTTTAACAGAAGTTTGGATTTATGAAAAGGAAATGCTGAGATATTCAATACCGGGATATAACACAATCTTACAATGTAGAGTAGCTAATCAGTCTGGCGGCACTATTATGTATGTTGCACAAAACCTAGACTACTCCTATAAGCAATTCAGTTCACCTTGTGCAGAAGGAATTCACTTTTCACTAAAGTTTTAAAAACTAGCACATTAAACAAAAAAGAAATTATGTCTATATTTGGTATCTATAGAAGCGGTAAACATAACTTCAATTGTATCTCAAATGAATTTGAGATTTGGTATTACAAGTCACTAGTGACCCAGCATTAATAATTGGGGATATAAATTTAGATATTTTGGAAGACTGTGAAGAAACTATAAATTATACATCTTTGCTCGCTGCCTATGGATACCAATCTTATATTAACCAACCCATAAGAGTAACTAAAACATCTGCTACATGTATTGATCACATTTTCATTAAAAACTCCCGTAACCTAGGTATTGTATCCAGAATACTAAAAATTGGAATCACAGACCATTATGCAACCTCTGCCAAATGTTTTGTTACCCCAGTTCAGATGAACACCGATGAATTTGTTGTTGAGTCACTGATTGTAAGATGTTTAGAAGATGTTTATTGTCTAAGAATTGGGAAAATGTATATCATGCAAGTGATGTAAATAAAGCTTTAGATAACTTCTATAATATCTATAATCAGTCATTAGAATCATCTTCTCATATTAAGAAATACAGCAATAAACTCTATAAACGTAACCCGTGGATATCCGAGGCCTTAATATCAAAAATTAATTACAAAAATGATTTATTTAAAAAACTCAGTAATAATAAAACAGACATATATTTATCGACATTATACCCAAATCTTTCTAAGGAAATTACTAGTTTGGTAAGAAGAGAAAAAAAAAAAATATTATAAAGAGAAAATAAAATCAGCAAATGGTTGTAGCAAGCAGGGACGGATTTAGCTTGTACGGGGCCCCTGGCTGAAAAATTTGTCGGGGCCCTAGCATTAAACTTTCTTAGTTTTTTGCCCTAGATTTTTGTTTACAATTAAAAAAGGTTATGTTTACTAATATAATCATATTCTTGTCATATATATGTACATACTTATATCGTTCAAATACAGACATTACAATTTTGAGACATTATAAGAACATAAGACAATGAAAAATAAAAAATGCATTTTATAAATTGTGATTTTACAAATTTCTTCTTCTTAAACTATTATTTTGCTTTAACAAAGCCTACTACGTACTAAGGGCATTCATTTGATAACCTACTCAGAATTTAAATTTTTTTTTTTTTTTTTTCGATGAGCACATATTTGTTTATATTTTTAGGGGGATATGTTTTTTATATGTTTTAGTATTTTTCCTACGTGCGGGTCAAAGAGTTGTATAAGCATGCCAAATTTCAACTCTCTAAGTTTAGCCGTATGGCTACAATTTTTAGACAGACAGACAGACAGACAGACGACAAAATGACGGTATAAGGGTTTTTTGGTCATACCTACAAAACTCTAAAAAAGGTTGAAATACAAAAATTTTATGGAGGGAAATCTAACTATAACGATTGCGACAATATATATATTGAATAAATGGAATTAAAAATTGCCAAAATTTTTATTCTAAACGGCCACTCTATCTCTAAGCAATTTAGAAAATTTACATCAGGAAAAGTAAGGAGCCAAATTAAACCTATTGACAGGGCTGCAGTATACCTTCTGCTTTCTTTCGAATTAATAGGGTATACCCTATACATTTTAAAAATTGGATGTGTTTGAAACGAGATTATTCGAGGCCGTGTACCCTCTGATTTTCACGATATATGTACAGTATACCCTTTACTGATGTAGCACTACTTATTTGTAATATCCCTACAATTTAGATTTCCCTCCATAAATGTTTTTTATTTCAACTTTTTTTTTTAAACTTGCAGTTATTTAGTTAAGTCTGAGGATGGCATAACAGTCAAAACACGTATCAAGTTAAAATTTTGTGAAACAAATACTCTAGTGATCATATTTGATTTTTTCAGGGTTATAGTGGTACTAGGGCGCCGGCCTGGTACCTTTTTTGAGTGGCAGGGCTTCGCTCTGGCACTTTTCTTAATTCAATAACTGTAAATGCTATATAATTTATTTTTGTCAGCTTGAAATAATTTTATCGCTTGTTATATAGTAAGGAATATTTCTGAATATTTGTCTAGTTAAATATGTTGGTTTAAATATTGTCAAATAAATATTTCAAGATTTTGAACGTTTTTTGTTTTTTTTTTTTTTTTATTGTCTAACGTAAGCGCCCTGCCACTTTTTTTTAAGACTACACCCTTGATTTTATTCTCATTATGAATCTACTCAAGTTAGTTAACGTATGTATTGTTTACAAGTATAAAGTTTATTTATTTAAGAAAAAAAAATAATAATAATAATCATCTCTTAAAGTACATCCTTTTCAACTATTAATGAACTTTGAAGTTATTTTTCAGGTAAAAAGGCTAATTATATAAATTAACAAAAACTCAAATAAAGTAGTACTTATTCTTAAGACAATTATCGCTAACCTAAATATCGGGGGCCCCTGGCTGCAGCCCAGTCAGCCCCCCCCCTAAATCCGCCACTGGTAGCAAAAAGTATTGGTCGATTATAAAAAATATATTAAAAGAAAAAAAAAAAGATGAAATCCATGAAATTCATTTTGGTGACGATAAACTTAAAGTTTCCACAGATGGCGCAAAAATCACTAATCGTACATATTATTTTTTTATTGAGATACATGATTGTAGTGAACGCATGTATTAATTGTGTCGAATTAAAAATAAATTAATGTGTGATCTATACTTTAAAACATCGGAAAGTTAAGTGTTAAAAAGTTATTGATCAAATATATTGTTTATAATAATTAATCATTAATTTAGTGAATTATTAACTCACAAACATAAAGGTTATTTTTGCAAACCAGACAGTTATATACAAGTTTAACATTTTCGTAACGTTTTATTTTGTTATAATCCGTACGAAACAAGTGAAACAGTGCTACTTTTATCAATATTGTTTTCTTCGTCACACTGCAATTCTTTTCCTGTACGATATAACCGTGCTTCTAAAACAATAACAATGAAATGCACACGTTCCAAAGGGCAGTCCAGCAAAGAGGAAACTGTATTAAATGAATTAAATGATGATATGGGAAAAGAAATTTCTGAACTGAAGTCTATGATAACATCTTCAACTGAGAAAATCAACTCATTTGAATCTATGAAATCCGAAATTCTATCAACTTCTTATCTGGGAAATACGATGAATTAATATCAACATTAAATACAGAAAGAGAAGAAAAGAAGCATCTTTCAAAGCAGATTGTTGCAATGGGAGTTGTACTTGAAGAAAAAAATAAGAAAATTGGCGATCTTGAAACTAAATTAATACATCTAGATCAATATTCAAGAAATAAAAATATTGAAATCCATGGCGTTCCCGTTAGTCAACATGAAAACTGTATACAAATAGTGGTGAAAATTGCGTCCGAGCTTAAATTGGAAATTACGGAAGAAGATATGGATATTGCTCATCGGCTCTACCAACATCCTAAATCAAGTAGCCGACCGCCTGCAATAATCGCTCAATTTATTTCAAGAAAGAAGAGAGATGCACTTCTGCTAGTGAAACGATTAATTATTACTAATAAAAACTTTTTAAATGCTCAAACTGGATCAATAATTTACTTAAATGAAAATCTGAACAACCATCTTAAATCCCTCTTATGGCAAGCAAGAGTACGCGCCAGGCAACACGACTACAAATATGTGTGGTGCAGGAATGCAACAATCTTCATAAGAAAGACTGACGACTCCCCCGTACGAATTGTCAAGAACTATGAAGATCTCTCCAGCTTAATAGGGCCTAGCAAAACTGATAACAATGCTAGCTCCTCACAATAGGTAGGCTACCTTTATTTTTCCCTTTTTTCTCTTTCAATTAAATAATTATATACATATATTTTTTTTTATTTATGGAACTAAATTATGTTGATACTATTGATAGATCAGAAATAAATACTAACTTATTTAATGATATATCTGAATTTAACCAATTTGCTAGAGATAATATAATACAAGATTCTTTTAATAAATTTCATAGCAATATTCGTAGTCTTGATAAAAATTTTGAGGAGCTTAATGTATTGTTATCAGCCTTGCAACTTAAGTTCAGTGTAATTGTTTGCACTGAAACACATTATATTGAATTTCCTGAACTGTACAACATACAAAACTATACGTCGTATAGTATTTAATAAGAGCAGATTTAATAAAAATGATGGAGTAATAGTGTATGTAAAAAAAAATGTTAGGCACAGTGTCAAAATTCATACAGTCAACAATTTTAATTTTATTAGGATTGAGTGTCACTCTTCCAATGGCACTGTCTCTATCACGGCTATATATAAATCGCCCCCTTATGACAATGAAGCGTTCATAGAAAACTTAGGCATTTACTTAAAAGATTTCTGCAATAATAAATTAGAAATAATCACAGGTGATATTAACATAGACATCTCTGATACTACATCTACACCGGAAATTAAACACAAATATTTAAATATATTATATGAAAATGGATTTGTATCCCATATTAATAAAAATACCAGGGTAGTCAAAAACAGTAAAAGTTGTTTGGATCATTATTTCGTTAAAGAAAATGTAAATAATATTAAAATACATCCTACTATACTAAACTCAAAAATAACAGATCATTTACCCATTGTACTTACTCTTGATTATAACAAACACACGAATACTCATGACAATAAGCTAAAATTAAACAATAAAATCTCAGTAATAAATTACAACAAACTAGAAAATATTTTGGAAAACACCATTTGGACGGACTTGAAGAATAATAACTTAGATACGTACACCGATAACTTCATACTAACAATTAAATCGGCAATCGGGAAATCAACTTCAATTTTGTCCACTAATAGCAAAAATAAGAAAAGATCACCGTGGATAACAAAAGGTATAATCAATTCTATCAATATAAGAGATAAACTTCATAAATATGCTAAACTTGACCCGTTGAATCAAGAAGTTAATAATTTATTTAACTACTACAGAAAACAAATACCACGGTTGATACATTTGGCCAAAGATAAGTATTTTTAAAAAAAACTTAATGATAGTAGTGGTCCAAAAAGCTTATGGAATACAGCAAACTTGTATTTAAATAAAGACAACGTTAAAAACAAAATAATTAAATTATCTGTTGATGGCTCAGTAATAACAAATCCTAAAGTTATTGCTAATAAATTCAATGAACACTTCACTAATATAGGTACCAATCTATGCAAAAAAATTAAATCATCTTTTTCTAATAATAACGATTTTCTTAAGAATATAAAACAGAATAGTAATTCTTTTTTTCTAACACTTACTTCTGAAAATGAAATTTACGATATAATTAATAACTTTACAAATAAAAAATCAGCTGGTGCTGACAACATTACAATAAATATCATGAAGAAAATAATACTTTATATTAGTCCTACATTGTGTGATATTTTTAATCAATGTTTAAATAACGGTTATTTTCCAAAATCTTTAAAATCATCCATTATTACACCTCTTTATAAAGATGGCAGTCAGGACAGTATTAATAATTTTAGACCTATATCTATTATCAGCACAATTGGAAAAATTTTGGAAAAAATAGTATTTATTAGATTATTATCTTTTTTTGACAATAATAATATATTATCACCGAATCAATATGGCTTTAGAACTGGCAAGTCAACAAATGATGCTATAGTAAATTTAATTAACAATGTTCATAATTCTTTGGATAACTCACGAGCATCCTTGGCAATTTTTCTTGATCTGGCTAAAGCCTTTTATACGGTAAATCATGAATTACTGTTACGTAAACTCGAAATATATTGGATCAGAGGTATTCCTCTAAATTTTATTAAAAGTTATTTATCTAACAGAACGCAACAAACATCTGTTTGTGGAATTCTGAGCGAAAAAAATATAATTAACTGTGGTATACCGCAAGGTACAATCTTAGGTCCACTTTTCTTTATAATCTATGTTAATGATCTTTTCAAACTCAAACTCCACGCAAAAGTTGTATCCTACGCTGATGATACGGTACTATTTATAGAAGCCTTATCCTGGCATGATGCTCTTAATAATGCGAATGGCGATCTAAGATTGATTAAACAATGGCTGGATTTTAATAAACTATTTCTCAACGCAGATAAATCTAATTTTCTAACTTTTTCATGCAATAGGCACTCCCAGCCTGAATTTGATAAAATAATCCTCCACATGTGTAATGACTACCGTAATTGTGATTGCTCTGTTACTCTGACCAGAAAAGATAGAATGAAGTATCTTGGCATTATAATAGATCAACATCTGAGATGGGATCACCATATTGAGAGATTGGCTAAAAATTTGCGCAAAACTCTTTACATATTTAAAAAATTAAAGAAAATACTCAATTCATTACAATTAAAAACCTTTTACTTCGGTCTTGTACAATCTTTAATGCAATATGCTATTCTTGTTTGGGGTGGTGCGGCTAAACTGTATAAAAATAAAATACTTGTCCTGCAAAAAAAGATTATAAAAATAATGTATAATAAAACCGCAAGATACCCGTCTAAATTGTTATTCTCAGAATCTAATATATTCAATTTTAATAAATTATATATATCAGCCATTGCTGCATATCTAATCAAAAATCCTGCCATTGTAACATTTTTGGATCACTCATACTCTACTAGAAATATGTCATCTAGTCAAGCCGTAACCAGAAAATTCAACAAAACAAAATCCAAATATGACTACTCTTATTTTGTCAGTAAAATATACAATACCTTTAATAATTATTTAAAAAATAATAACATTCACTTATCTGTTTTAAATTATAGGAGGATTGTTAAAAAATGGCTTTCATCAATGGACTATACCGACAGTATAGCATTACTCGAGACGTAGCCTAAAATAATATTTAAAAAAGTTCTTCCACATTATTTAAATTTAATAAATTAAGTATTAATGTTTATTCATTCTATTAATATTTATTCATTCTATTAATCATATTACTTGTATATATACAGTTCACTACATTTTTGTACTATTTATATTAAAAACTATCGCCATTCTTTATTTTCATTACTGTAACAAAACAAAATAAAACTGTACATTAATTTATTGTATTATTTATTGTATTATTTGTATGTATTATTGAAAATAAATTATTATTATTATTATATATAATTAGCAAGTGTATGTTTGTGATCTGGGTAACATTGTGACGTCATTTTTTCCTAAGGTTCTCGTGCGTAGCTAACTGGGGACTCTTGAGGTCTCTTGATTGACAGGTATTATTTATTCTCTAAGAATTTATGAATATAATTACATAAAGAAATGTTTAGGATTTCGTAGGCATAAACAAGAAACTATAGATACTCCTATATGATTTGACCGATATGAACAATATTTTGCAGATTTATATTCCAAGAAACTGCGAATAAAATAACATAAAGAAATGTCTAGGGTTTCGTAGGCATAAACAAGAAACTCTAGATACTCCTATATCCTATGATCGATATGAAAAATATTTTGCATTTATTTTCTAAGAAACTGCGGATAAAATAACATATAGAAATGTCTAGGGTTTCGTAGGCATAAACAATGAACTCTAGATACTCCTATATCCTATGATCGATATGAAAAATATTTTGCATTTATTTTCTAAGAATCTGCGGATAAAATAACGTATAGAAATGTCTAGGGTTTCGTAGGCATAAACAAGAAACTCTAGACATTCCTATATTCTATAATCAATATGAAAAATATTTTGCAGATTTATTCTCTAAGAAACTGCGGATAAAATTACATATAGAAATGTTAAGGGTTTCGTAGGCATATAACAGAAACTCTAGACATGCCTATATCCTTTCACCGATATGAAGAATATCTTGCAGATTTATTCTCTAAGAATCTACGCATATATATATATATATATATATATATATATATATATATATATATATATATATATATATATATATATATATACATACACATATATATATAATAAAATAGACATATACATATATATATATATATATATGTGTATATATATATATATAGAAAAATTTAGGATTTCGTAGGCATAAAAAAGAAACTTTAGACACTCTTATATCCTTTGACGGATATAAACAATATTTTGCAGATTTATTCTCTAAGAATCTACGAATATACCAGGTCAACAAGTATGAAATGCCGATTTTTTTCAAACTTGCCGCGCAAACAGAGTGTATAGTTCAAAGTTTCAACACATATGGCGTTTTGTTAAGTTATCATTAAGTGTCAAATGCGTATAGGTTATAATATGAAAAGTGATCATATAGTTTTGTTTTACTGTGTTAAAAATGTCAAATTTTGTGCCAAATAAAGAGCATTCGCGGACAGTACTACTGTTTTATTTTCATTTGAAAAAAACTGCTGCTGATTCATACCGACTGCTTCGAGAAGCTTATGGTGAATATGCTCCATCGCAAGATACGTGTGAACGATGGTTTCGGCGTTTCAAAAGTGGTGACTTTGATCTTACAGTCAAAGAACATGGAAATCCTCCAAAAAAATATGAAGATACAAAATTGGAAACATTGCTACAGGAAGACGATAGTCAATCACAAAAACAACTAGCAGAGCAGTTAGGCGTTAGTCAACAAGCTGTTTCCAATCGCCTACGAGAGATGGGTAAGATCCAGAAAGTCGGTAGATGGGTTCCACATGCATTGAATGAGAGGCAGATGGAAAAACGCAAAAACACTTGTGAAATTTGGCTTGCCGATGAAAAATGTATTTATTTTGAAAATCCCAAACGCAAAAAATCATGGGTGAACCCAGGCTCGCCATCCACATCAACTGCAAGACCGAATCGCTTTACCAAAAAGACAATGCTCTGTACTTGGTGGGACCAAAAGGGTGTGGTGTATTATGAATTGTTAAAACCTGGTGAAACAGTTAATACCCAACGCTACCAACAACAACTGATCGAATTGAACTATTCGCTGCTCATAAAACGACCAGAATACGAAAGAAGACAGCACAAGGTAATCTTTCTTCACGACAACGCTCCATCACATAAGGCAAAAGCAGTTTGCAACACATTGGAGGCACTCAAGTGGGAAGTGCTACCCCATGCCGCTTACTCACCAGACTTGGCCCCTTCAGATTACCACTTGTTTGCATCGATGGGTCACGCACTTGCCGAGCAGCACTTTTGTTCATATGAAAATGTGAAAGAATGGCTAGATGAATGGTTTGCGGGGAAAGGGGAAGAGTTCTATTGGCGAGGTATTCACAAATTGCCTGAAAGATGGGAAAAATGTATAACTTATAATGGAGCATACTTTGAATAAATAAACTTTTACTGTTCTTTAGAGTTTATTAAAAAAAAAAATGTGTTTTATTAAAAAAAAAAAAACCGCATTTCATACTTGTAGACCTGGTAATTACATACATAAATGTCTAGGGTTTCGTAGGCATAAATTAACGTCTCAAATTATTTTTAGTTTTAACAATATAAATGTAATGTACTGAGTAAAAATTAATCATTTTCCCATCTTAAAAAGTTCATGAATAAATAATCTAACTATATAGGTAATTAGCAAGTGTTTGTATGTAGTGTCGGTAACATTATGACGTCATTTTTTCAAAGTTTCTCATGATTGGCTGACAGGTGACACCCTCTCCCGTGATTGGCTAACTGGTGATATCCTGTCCCGTGATTCGCTGACCGGCGATGAAATTAAGATACGTTAAAAAATAAAACCAAATACACATACAAACAACTGACATTTTTATATTATAAATCCGTTACTGTTGACAGGTAATAACCTAGTAACTATAATAATTATTTAATAAACATTGCAAACACACTTATAAAATCTGAATATGGCTCCGATTTATTCGAACCATACGAGATATCTTCATCAAAATCTACATTTTGTTTCTCTCACTTCACTATTGATGAACTTTGGAAGGTAGTTTGTAAAATGAAAAATAAAAACAGTGCCGGAGTGGACGGTATTAACATTATCGGTTGAGAGCCACTGGTTGAGTGGGACAGGTGTTTTTTTTTTTATTTTGCATAATAAAAAATTAAATTTTCACTAGTTTTTACGTTGGTAAAAAATATATTTTTTGTCTACTACACAGTTTTTAATCTGTAGATCATTTGTATTTTTAATTCAAATTTTAATGATTTTATAAGTTTGACACTTGGTTATCAGCTGTTTCTTGTCATTTCTGTTCATAACTCAGTGGCTCTCAAATAGTACCTTCTGCTGACATAAATTACCTACTGTAATTACTAAATTTTAATGTTTTATATTTTTTATATTATTGACTTGTTTTAAAATTTTAATTTCATTATTTATTCAAAAGTTGATTATTATAAAGTATTTTAGTTTTAGACTTATGGATTTTAGAACTATGATTGTGTCATTACTGTGATACAAGGTTTTGCTCAAACTTGTTAGACTTACTGAATAGCAATTTTTATATGTGTAATGTTTATGTATAAATTTGTTTAATTATTGTTTATTATTATTTATTACACTCTTTAAACTTTATATGTTATTTTGATTATATGTTATTTATATTTTTATATTTACGCTTTTTTAATACCTTACTTGAATGATACTTACTTGTAATACAATATAACTCATTTTTATGTATATCCATTTCAGTCTAGTGGCTAGTGTGCAAAACTTCTAATAATTTGTAATTTCATACTGCTTGGGTTCAAATCCCCGAGAAGACCAATTATTATTTTTTTGTATATTTATTTTTTATTTTTTACATATATATTTTTTATTATTATATTATTTTTATGGTAACCGACGAGTTCATCGAAAATCAATTCATCGAAAACGAGTTCATCGAAAATCAATTCATCGAAAACGAGTTCATCGAAAACGAGTTCATCGAAAGCAAATTCATCGAAAATCAATTCATCGAAAATCAATTCATGGAATGATCAATTCGTCGAATCGTCATTCATCGAAAAAAATGTTTTGTAAATATTTGAGAGAAATGCCGAGGGGATCGGAAAGTCAAAAAAGCAGTGGTCAATAAAAGTAGACAGACTAAGAAATAATTGCATACATTTTTTTATATGGTTTAAAAAAAATAATATTCTTTGATTATCCTCAAATATGCGCCAAAAATGATCTCACTAAAACTTAATTTAACTTTGCAAAAATTATATATTAAAAATATTGTGACAGATAACACAACAAGTACCATTAATATTGTTATACAATAATCCCCCCGAGATATATAACACGCGTCTTACGTAAAATGAAAATTTCAAAAAATAGAAAATTTTTTGAGTAGAGTAACATACAATTTTACAAATAATTATTTTCTATTTGTATGTATGTACATATAGAATTGTATATGTAAATGAATTTCAGTTTATTTTTGTCTTATTTATTTTATATACGTATTTATACAAAAGAAATATAAATCACATATTTCTTTTGTTCTTTTATAAAAATTCCAATTCAACTTACGTAAACTTCTAGTTACCAAAAGTCCACGTAAAAGTCCAGAATGGGTGTATTAATTACATTTATGATTCCATTAACCGGGTTTTTCTGATCTAAGGAGGCCTGTTCGATTTCAAAATATTCCAAAAGGTATCTTTTACCTGGCGTATTTTCTGGATGTAAAATTTAAAAATTATTAATAGACCAAGTATGACAGTTATTTAATAAGTGTAGTCTGTCAACTTTTATTGACCACTGCTTTTTTGGCTTTCCGATCCCCTAGGCATTCCTCTCAAATAATTACAAAATATTTTTTTTTTCGATGAATTGACGATTCGATGAATTGATCATTCGATGAATTGATTTTCGATGAATTTGCTGTCGATGAACTTGTTTTCGATGAACTCGTTTTCGATGAATTGATTTTCGATGAATTGATTTTCGATGAATTTGCTTTCGATGAATTGATTTTCAATGAACTTACCGTGAATCTATTTTTATATATTTTTACACAACTGTAATTTTTTAGATTTTTCAATTTTAATAAACACATAATTCTATTAAATAAATATATCAATATGCCTGGTTTTATATTTGTTAAGTGCGAAAGGCTTAACGGTTAAAAATATTAGGAAACCACTTATAATTGCTTTATTGAACAATTCGGACCAAGGAAACATCAGTTGCCACCCAGTTATGGACATTGCCGACATTGAAGAGGAGATCACTACCCTGCACGAACGCATAAAAGAATTAGAAGCAGACATGCACGACAAAACGGTCTATCTACAAAGAACCAAAGAAAATTTTGATTCTTTTCAAGCTATGGCAACTGACGCAGAAGAGGCTCTCATTAAAAAAGTTGAGGATCAAACCAAGTTTATTGGCGAGTTAAAGACCAAAATACACAATACCTCGATAGCGAACTGCGTAAATTGTATCGCCAATAAAGAAAAAGTTGTTGAACTCAATAACACCTTACAAATAAGTACTAGTGACAAGACCAAACAGCTTTCAGAGATACAAAGACTGAAAACCATAATCAGTACTAATAAAAGAACCTCAGAAAATAAGACATCATCATCCTGATCTTCACAATATATAGAAAATCAATCATCTGAACCCTCTACGAACAAACGCAAAACCTTAGTGGTCGCAGATAGTCAAGGCCAACACTGTGGTTCTATTCTGCATGACCTACTTGATAAAAATATATTTACTTCGTTTTGTCAAACTCTTCCTAACGCCCGCTTCGAAGAAATCGTCAATTCCGCCTACAAACTAAGTCGTGATTACAACAAAAACGACTATGTAATCTTACTGGCAGGTTCAAACGACGCACTTCAGAAGAACTCCATTTCTACAGAATTGTTAACTGATCTTCAGAGTAAAATGGATCATACAAATCTGAAAATTATAACAACACCGTTTTGGAACAACCATCATACCTTCAACTCACTAGTAGTTCAAAACAACTTCCACATTCATTCGGTATTCCAAAATTCAACAGTAGTAATAAATTCCTACTCCATACTTACTCCCACCGATTGTACGAAACATGGTCTTCACCTAAACATGACAGGGAAATCTAAACTACTACAATTCATCAAGTTTAGATTTTTACTACCTTCTTTTAAAATAAATTTCGACCAAAAAAGTCCAACGTTTTTCGTCAATAGATCAGTTAAGAATATCCAGATGCTATATTTAGATATTCAATCTATCCGTAATAAAACAGAAATCATGGAAGCCTACTTAGCAGACAAATTATTTAATTTTATCTGCTTTACTGAACACTGGCTCAAAGAAGAAGAAGTAGATTCTTTCAGACTTATCTGGCATCAATCGCAGACTTATTTGGCAGCTTCAATCTAGTATCGTCAGTCAATTTTAATACGCGAGGCGATAATAGAATTGACAATATCTTTCAAAACATGTATCTCGGAGAAGATAATTTGAGCAAAATATCTGGATTTTCCGATCACAGTGGTATTCTAACAACTTTTCATCCAATAAATAATTGCGGTGCTTCTTCAACTACCTCAGTCTCTTTATCTTCCTTACCTTTATCGCAGAAAAATCTCTGACATCGGCATACACAATTTTTATAATAAACTTTGTAAAGTTCAATGGAACCTCTTAAATTCCACTACTAACAGCAACGATAGGTATGATCATTTTCTGAAATTATTCGTTTCTCATTTCTCAACATCTTTCCCACTTCAGAAAATTAAGATCCGTCCAAAAAGGCACAAGTCCACTCAAGTAAGCTGGTTTAATGATTGGCATGCGCGACTCACTCCAAGGCCTAAATCAAGTCCTCAATATGAACCCAAGTGAATTCAATAAAACCGCACGTGATAAATATAAAACTGTTTACCGTAAAGCAATATCTCCAGCTACGATTGAAGCCAATTCAAAATTTATTAATAATGCGAATAATATTCAGAAAGCTACATGGCAAATTATTAATAAACTCAGAAATAATACTGAAAATCACCTTAAAGAAACCATTATTACCCCTAATCAATTTAATGAACATTTTACAAACATAGCCAAAGAACTTATAAATAAAGTTCCTGTATCTAACATAACACCGGATTTCTTGTTGTCGAGTAACACACACAATACAATTTTTTCTTTTGAATCTGTCTTTGAAATCACGATTACAGATATTGTTAATTCTTTAAAGAATAGCAATACTCTTGACGTGAATGGACTGTCAGTAGAAATTCTAAAACGTGTAAAAGATCCCATCATTTCACCTCTTACAAGCATAATAAACGCCTGCATTATGAGCAACTGTTTTCCCGATGCTCTTAAAGTTGCCAAAGTTTTGCCTGTATTCAAGAAGGGTGATGTTGATGATGTCAACAATTACCGACCCATATCCATTTTGCCAGTGTTTTCTAAGATTTTTGAAAAGGTGCTATATTATCCAATTCTGCAATATTTTACCTGCAATAATTTATTCTCAAGCAGTCAGTATGGTTTTCGGAGTAACAGGAGTACCATAGATGCAGTTATGGATTTTGTCACGTATATCTCGTTGGATGTGTTGGATGCGTTGAAATCTGGGAAATACTGCCTCAGTATTTTTCTTGATTTAAGCAAGGCTTTCGACTGTATATCTCACGATATTTTGCTAAGCAAACTATCTTTTTATGGTTTCGACGACATGAGCCGTGCCTTGCTTAAATCATATTTATCAAACCGTAAACAGCTTACCCAATTTAACAGTAGCACTTCCCAGTATCTTCCATTGCATTTTGGAGTGCCTCAAGGTTCAGTTCTGGGACCGCTACTGTTTCTAATATTTGTAAACGACTTGCCTCTCTCTACAAATGCCAAAACAATACTCTACGCTGACGATACAACAGTATTAGATTGTAAACATGATTCAGATTCTCTTGTTAAGGATATTGTCTCCCTGGTGAACAGTGTAAACTCTTGGTTTGCCTGCAATAAGCTAAGTCTAAATAAAGAAAAAACTCAGTTTCTACTGCTGAGCACCAAGAGACATAATATTGCCAATCCCCCCTCCATAAAATTTCTTGATATCCATGTTGATCTTCATCTTCGTTGAGATCAACACGTGGATATAATATGCTGTAAACTACGCTCAACTGTGTATCTAATAAGGAATCTAAAGCATGAAGTCAGCTCAGATGTTGTTTTAAAAGCCTATTTCTCCGTTTTTCAGTCCCACCTAACCTATGGGTTAATAAACTGGAGACATTTATCTGCAGCAAACAGAATTTTTGCATTACAACGAAAAATTGTAAGAATAATTGCCGGTGCTCCTTTCAGAGCGGATTGTCGAGATCTTTTTGTGAAACTCAAAATAATGACTTTGCCTTCATTATTTATTTATCATTTTTGAATTGAATGGAATTGAATTGAATTGTTTATTTTTTATACGCAAAAATTTTACGAATTACAGTATATTTGGTGAGACACATGATCACAACACTCGCAGTAAAAATAATATCCGCGGTAAATTTTTGCGTCTGAATAAATCAAGAAATTGCTCATATTATTTTGCTGTTAAATTATAGAATCTCTTGCCTGAGGGAATCTGTACACTATCGCTAGACAAATTCAAATTTAAACTTAAGAACGTACTAACAAATAATCCAATCTATGTCATTGATGAGTTTGAAAATGTCAGGTTTGATTAAATTTTGTAAACGTTGTTATTATTGATGAAGCGCCCGCTTAGGGCGTACGACTTTGTATTTTTCATTTTTTATTCCAAATTATATTTTATTTCCATTTAATTATAATTTTTACCATTTTTATCGAATTTAAATAAATATTCATTTTATAGACAAAACATATTTAGAACCACTATATATTTTATTCCTACAATATATTACCAGAATACTATTCCTTTTACAATAATATTTTCTATAATATTATACAATACTATATTACAATATTATCGTATTTATTCAAACTTATTTTTGATTTTATTTAAATAAACATTTTATTTAAATATAACTTGTTTAGAGCCGCTGGTATTAAAGTTACTAATTTCATTCTTGATCAGCGCAAGCGACCAAAATGCAACCATATTTTAATTACATTAATATTTTTCCGATCAAGGTGAGAAGACGTGTTTTTGAATTTTATATTGTGAAATAGTTTAAAATCAGTTTTAATTTACTCAGGATCCCCTGATTTGAGTAAATTGTTAATTAATATATCAGGCTATATTAATTATTAAATTTATATTTTGTTAACACTATTTTTTCTGGAGATTTCCCTCCAGATTTCTTTTGTGCTTAAATTCCGTCATTGGGGCAGTAATTTATTAATTACTGCATTTTTGTAAGACTCGAAAGAAAGGTTTGTTATTAATTTCCCAAATTTTAGTTAAAAACTGTCTATTTTAAATTCAAAATTTGTCAATTTATTGACTGACGTCATATGTCGCTGCACTCAGTACGGACTCGTGGTATACGGTTTCTTCCTGCGGTTCGTTCTGTTTAAAGTAATTATTATTTGTTAAATTTAGTCAAATATATTTGTTTTAAATTCACTAGTAGATCTGTACCCATTTCTCAACATTTTGCGTTGAGAAATCATTTAAATTCATCCTTCTTTTGTAGATTTTTAATATAAAATTTTCTTTAAATTTAGAACCATTTTTTTTTATGAATTTGTTCTGGGATTAATTTACAGTGTAATCGAGCGTCTTCACCGATGCGCTTACCGCTATTAATTGTTGCAGTCCGCAATAATTATAATTATTTTTATTTTTTTTTTGACAATTTATTTTTGTTGTTCAATTATTTTACAAGTTTTTTTATTCAACTATTTTTTGATAATATTTTTTTTTTTATTATTATTTATTATTCCAGGCAACGCTACACCACCTATCATTATTAATTTTTACACTGTAAATTTCCCTAACATATTAGCGATCCCCAAAACCTTTTCTCTTTTTTATTCAATTTTATTGGCAACGCATTTCCACTACGAACCTGACCTTATTTTTTTTATAATAATAAATTCTCCGATCCGCGCACCGCGCCTTTATATAATTTTTGATATTTCAAGTCAACCCTTGTGTGTCGTCGTGTACTCCTACCCTACCTGGGCCGGGAGCGGGCGCCACAATTGATATTATATTTGACTGACTAAAAACATTTTTTGTAATTGTAATTTGGTCAATAAATATTATTATTATTATTATATTTTTTCTTTTCTCGCGTTTAATTGCGCGGAACCTTAACCTGACGTCTTTGAGAAAGAATGGTACAGGTAACTACTATTGTTTTGTGTGTATGTGCATTTGTACAGGTAAGTAAAACATATTATGCTTAGTGAGTTAGAGGTTCAAAAATTTTCTAACTGTGTTACCACTACATCCTAATTGTTAACACTACCGAAGAAACTCTGTCAATATCTAGTGTTTTAAGATTATCATGTAGAGATTTGGGAATACTTGCAGTGGCGGAAATTACAATAGGTAATAAATATTCTGACTTCTTTTAACTTGTAAAGTTGCATGACTTCTATGGTCAGTTCACTGTATTTACTTAATTTTTCGTGATAAGCTTTTTGAAGGTTGTTGTTGCACGGAATTGTAATGTCTATTAGAAATGCTCTCTGCTTATTTGTGTCAATAAGTCTTATATCCGGTCTATTGCATGGTATTTCTTTATATGTCAGGATACTTCTGTCCCAATAAATTTGGATACATTTAGATTCTAATATATTTTGTGGTGTATATTTATTTTTATAGGGTACAGTTTCTTCCACGAAGTTATATTTCAAAGCCAGTTCTTGATGTAATATTTTAGCTACCTTATTATTCCTTAATAATAATAATAATAATAATAATAATAATATTTATTGGTGTTATTACATTAAGCATGTTTACACAGGTCAAAATCAATATAAAATCAAGACATTACAACATAACATATTAAAATCAAAAACTTATCAATAAAAGATAATTAAAATTAAATTAAAATTAAATTAAAATTAAAATTAAAATTAAAATTAAAATTAAAATTGAAATTGAAATTGAAATTGAAATTGAAATTGAAATTGAAATTGAAATTGAATTTTGTCTGTATATCACGCAATTCATTGTCTGTATATCACGCATTGAAATTTGTCTAAAGTCTTATTTTGGGGCGGCGAATGTTTAACTTTCCCCTAGTGTCATATACATGAGTGTCTGAATGGGTGCGATATTTAGCAGGGTTCTCTTTCACAAACATAAGACCAGCATAAATAAACAAGCTAAAAACTGTCATGACTTTGTTATCAACAAATAACTGTCTGCAAGGAGTTCTATGTGGAACATTATTCATATGTCTAAGTGCACATTTTTGTAATCTGTGGATTCTACTAAGTGCGCTGCTCACTCTCTACAGTAATATCTACAGTAATATTTTGCCTGAAAATTAGCGAAATAAAATATTCTTAAAGTGTCATGTGACACAGATAATTTCAGGCGACAAAGAGCATAGTTGATGCTTTTTAGCGACGTCGCCAACTTGTCAATATGGCAATGCCAGTTCAACTGACTGTCCCAAAAAATTTACCGGATCACCATATTGGATGGATTGATGGGTGCATCGGTTTAAACTGAAAATTAGCCTTTGAGTTTTGCTCACATTTAAAGTAAGCCTATTGGCAATGAACCATTCTTCGGATTTGGCGAATGTTTGTTCAGATACTTGTGGTATGTCACCCACAGAAGGACTATTGTTAAGTAATGTCGTGTCATCGGCATATAAGATGGTCTTTAAGTTATCCGATTTTACAAAATCTGGTAGGTCATTGATGTAGAGAATGAATAGGAGAGGTCCAAGTATCGTACCCAGACCTATACCAAATTTTATGCGGCTCGTAGCAGAAGTAGCACCGTTGTGTGAAACAAATTGTTGTCTGTTTGTTAGATAGGACTTTAACAGACATAACGCCGTGCCACGAATTCCGTAGCGCTCGAGCTTATCAAAAAGATGATCGTGTGTCACACAGTCAAATGCTTTTGACAAATCGCAGAAAATGGCTTGAGTTGAAGTGAATTGTTCGAAGCCACTTGTTACGTAGTTGATAAGCTCAATCGCAGCTTTGGTGGTGTTTGAGTTTGGCCTAAAACCAAACTGGTTCTCATTCAAAATCTTATTGGCAGTCAGAAATATATTGAGCCTCTCCTTCAAGATTTTTTCGAAAATATTAGTAAATACCGGCACTATTGAAATAGGCCGATAATTTGTGGGGTGGTTACTGTTCCCGGATTTAAAAATAGGCACAATTCGAGACGGTTTAAGTTTCTGCGGATATATGCCTGTTTCAAAAATTCTATTTATAATTTCACTAAAAACGGTGGAAATTTGTTCAGCTGCAGCTTTTAATATTTTGCTGTTGTAGCCATAGGCATCTTGAGCATGACTGTTTGATAGCGAGAAAATAGCGGTTCTTACCTCTGTTGGTTCCGTAGGATACAAAAAGAGGGAATTGTTGCACCTAGTAACAAAACTCTGTGTGTTAATAGAGGGATCAGTTAAACTGGCTGATAGATTTTCTGCTATCTCTGAGAAATGATTGTTAAAAATGTCACTCTCGGTATTTGATTTTACCGCTTTTCTAGTATTTAGCTCGGAATTAATAATGTTCCACATAGATTTCGACTTATTTGTACTGTTGGCAACGTACAAGTTATGCGCCTTAATTTTCGCTTGTTTTAATTTTAGTCTGTAAATCTGTTTATTTTCATTTATTAACCGTTGGATCTTCGACGAATTTTGTACAGTTTTTATTTCAGTCAGGAATAACAATTTATCTCTAAGTTGGCGGAGTTCGTTTTTAAACCAGTGGATTTTTATGTTTTTCTGGTTTTTTGAACTAAATTTAAAAGATTTTTCCAAACATGATACCAGCACATTGTGGAAGATATAGAACATGGAATCAGGATCATCCTGTTCATTAACAACATCCAGATTTTGATTCTGTAGACACTGTATGAAATTATCTATACCCGCTTGATTTATAATCAAACGTTTACAGTCAACTTCGTTTTGGCGCCGTGGGATTGTATCTCTATGCTCGAATCGATTTTTTGGAATGTTTGTAATGAAATTGTCTAAACATGTGCCTTTATTTAAGTATGAAACTCGTGTTATTTCTCTATGTGAAAAATATAGGCCATAACTTGCGACAAGATCTTCAAAAAACTTACAATTCATATCTTCTGTTAAAATATCTATATTAAAATCGCCATTTATTACAAAATTGATATTTTTTGTCGTTAAATAATTTAAAAGATCGTTCAAACATTTTAAGAAAATATCGAGATTACCAGTGGGTGATCTGTAAATAGTGACGACTACTAAGTTGTTCTCAATTAATTTTATGGCACATATTTCACAGTGATATTCTACTGAAAATTTTGACACTTTTGTACAGACACTGAAATTTAAGCTGTTTTTCACATAGATACATACGCCTCCATGTTCCATGTTTTTTCTGCAATTATAAGCAGCTAATTTATAATCATTGACAGAATAAAAAATTATTTCATCCTCATACAGCCAGTGCTCGCAGAAACAAAATACATCAATTTCAAATTGTTCAAGAGAAATAGCTTCCAATTGATGTATTTTATTTCGCAGGCTCTGTGTATTTTGGAGAAATATACATAGGTTTAAGTTTACAGACTTATTATAAGATAGTTTTACATTTTCACCTGTTTCTTGGGGCGAAAGTGAAAAAGAAAAAATTAACAAAAACTCCCTTTGGCCACATATCTGGTCTCAACCACTGATCCGCTTCATTGCGTAATCTCCTTTTGCCGTCAGTTTTTCACACGTCAAGTTTGACGACATATTGTTGGATAGCATTGACAACATATAATAATAATAATAATAAACATTTATTTAACTTAAAAACAATACAAGTTAAGTCACAAAGAAATAATAATAATAATAAAAGGTTTTACAAAAGATCATTTACAAATTCATTTAAAGAATAATATGACTTACTAGCTAAGATATTTTTAAAAGAAAGTTTAAATTGTTTTAAATTTTTATTTCTGATTGAAAGGGGGATTTTATTGAATATAGTATAACCAATATTCATTTTGCTGGATACTTGCAATCGAGACCTTGGCACACTAAGATCCTCTTTGGAACGTATATTGTAGGAATGGCACTCTTTGCGGGTTGAAAGATTTCCACTACTCTTCTTTACTTCTAGAGCTTGTAGCAAAATGAATTGTGAATGGAGTGTCAGTATATCCAGTTTCTTGAATACTGGCTTACAAGAAGAGGTTTTTGGTGCGTTTACTACAGCCCTTACTGCCTTCTTTTGTAATATAAAAATCTTCTCTGCTTGTGGCGCATTGCCCCAGACTAATAGACCATAAGACATAATGGAATGGAACAATGCGTGATATACAGTCAAAGCTAAATCTTGGTTGGTTGTTTTTCTTATACGACGAAAAGCATAAATTGCTCTGTTGAGTTTACCACTAATGAGAGTTACATGACACTTCCATGTCAATGCAGAGTCTATTCGTAAACCCAGAAAATCGGCTACGCCAGGTTTAGGGGATCTTCTATTGGACGTAAAGGTAATAGTTTGTGTTTTTCTATGATTTAAAGTTAAATAATTCTGCTGGAACCACTTAGTAGCTTCGAGATTGGCAGTATCATGCTTGATTTGTAACATATTTTCATCCCTGTCGTTCACCAGTAGAGTTGTGTCATCAGCGTATAACACACTGTTGCAGGAAATATTATTGGGAAGATTATTTATAAATATAATGAAAAATAAAGGCCCAAGGATACTGCCTTGGGGTATTCCTGTTTTTAACTTACATGGCTTGCTCAATTCGGAGTTATGATCAACTATTTGTATCCGATTTGTTAAGTAAGACGTGAGCAGTTGAAGGAATGTACCTCTAACGCCGTAATATTCAATTTTTTTCAAGAATAATTTGTGAGGCATTCGGTCAAAAGCCTTACTAAGATCGCATAGCTGAATGGTGCATTCTTCTTTATTTTCAAGAGCGTTACATATGTTCTTCATTAATGTCAATGCTGCATCGATGGGTCCCCGCATAGCACGAAATCCAAATTGATTTGTTGAAAAGTACGAAAATTTTTCGAAAAATTGTGTTATTTGCCTCTCTATGATACGCTCGAAGATTTTAGAGAACACAGGAAGAATAGATATTGGCCTGTAATTATCAGTACTAGATCGGTCATTTTTTTTATGAATCGGTCGTACTTTGGCAATTTTCATGTTATCGGAAAACACACCGTTTTCAATGCATTTGTTAATAATATCACATAGTGGATCTGCTATTTCAGACTGGATTGATTTTATTAACTTACAGTCTAAACCATGGATATCTTTGCTTATTTTGGGTTTCATGTTATTAATTATTATTTCTATATCCGCAGATACCACTGGTTTAAAAAAGATTGTTGAGCCATTAACTGGTATTTTTTTCATCATTTCTTCTTGTTGAATATCATAATTTGGATTATGTAATATATTTGTAACAGTAGTGAAAAAATCTTGAAAATCTGATGCGGACGGCACGTTGATATTTTTATCAATTTTCTTTCTCCCGGTTTCATAATTAATAACATGCCAAATAGCCTTTTGTTTATTGCCAGCATCCTGAATAAGGTTTATATTTCTGTGCGATCGTTCTTCGTCGAGGTGTTTCAAATACATATTTTTATATGCGACGTATTTATTTTTAATATCTAATCTTCTGTATTGCTTATAGGCATCATGCAGTAGTCCAAGAGTTTCTCGCATATGCCTAGTAACTTCAGAAGTATAGCTCTTATTTTTCTTCATATTTTTTCTTTCTAGTGGAAAATATTTTCCATGAGCATTTAAAATAGTTTGTAAAAAAATATTATATTTTACATTTGGGTCCTCTACAGTATACACATTTTGCCAGTCTTCACTCTGCAAAGCTCTTTTAAATTGATCTTTATTTTTGTACGAATATGTCCTGTGTAGTTTATAGTACTGTTCATCGGTAAAATTTATTGGTACATAGATAAGCGGTGCATCATGATCAGACATTTCTGTAGAATAGACTAACGCGTTATAATTTTCTAAGTTAGTAAATATGTTATCTAAACATCTTGTACCTCTCGTAGGCTCATATATTGTTCTCGTTAAGCCATAATTGAAAAGGATATTTATGACTTCGTGTGTTTCATTACAATCAGTTAAAAAATCGACATTGAAATCGCCAGCTACAATAACGTTCATTTTGTTATTATACTCTACAAAAATATACTGTAGTGCATCATCTAGGATTTGGATAAAGTCATATAAATTTGCATCTGGTGATCTGTATACTGCTATTATAACTAAATTCAAATCCGGAAAAGAGTTAGCAGTCATTTCACAAGTACATTCTTGTGATAATAAATTTATATGCTGTACCAAGGTACTCTTTATTTCACTTTTGGCATATATACATACACCGCCATGGATATGTATATGCCTTGTATAACTACTTATCATAACATAGTTATGCATGTTATATAAATTTATGTTGTTATCATCTAACCAATGTTCAGATAAACACATTATATCTAGATCTAATTCGCTAGACAGTACTTGAAGTGCATTAATTTTGTTTGTTATTGATTGTATATTGAAACTTAAAATTTTTAAGGTGTTTTTTTTTTTCTAAAAAAATATTTTGGTCCTTGATAAAATTCTGTTTCATATTAAAATTATAACGTGCATATGCAACACCTTTTGGCCAGAACGTTGAACTGTAAACATCATCTTTTAAATCAAAGGAAGCACTTATTTTAAAATTTTTTGTAGTAGAATTTTTGTTTACTGCATTTTGTGCTTCCGTAACTGTAAATTCTTTGATATCACGGTTAGTTTTCTTCACGAGATATTGTAATATGTCTTCTTTAGTAACTGTAGCTTGCACACGTGATATAAACAACCACACTTTCCTTGTTACTCCGGTAAACATATTATTTAAGTCGTTTTCGGCCGTCCCATAGGTCCTTGCGCGGCGGTTTCTATTGGTTTTTTTATATGTAACTGTTTTGAAATCATCTTGAGACATCAACTGATCAGAATTTGAATTATTTGGCGTATGTACCATATTATTATCAATTATATGTACTTCTGGTGACATCTCTTTTAGTTTTTTAGAACTTGTTTCCGTTGGTTTAATTTTGTCAACTTTGGATTGTTTCTGAGTTGTAGATCGTTTTCTTAATTTACTGGCATAAGCAAGATCTTTATTGTCGATTATTTGATCAATAATTACTTCAGTATTTTGATCAATAGATGTCATCGCCGTGTTTAAGGTGTTAACTGATAGACTGTCTTTGTTTTTTAGTTCTGAGGTTAGTTTTTCAATTATTTTATTTTGGTTCATTATTTCACTTTTCATGCTAGATATTGATTGCATGCAAGTATTTAGTGAGTTAAATAAAATTTCTAACTTACTCAGAACAATTTCTTCTTTGTTTTCGTGATTTGCACATCCATTGCAAAACCACTTTATATTTTCATATTTTTCTATAATTTTCAGCTCTGAAGACTTGAACTGCGAACATACTTGATGTATAGCATTCTTGCATCCAGTATAACTGCATTTAAGATCTTTTTCATCTTCTAATATTTTTTCAGAGCATATTAAACAATCACTACATTGGGCCATGTTTACATCCGGCGCCATTTTTTTTATATATAGTCTCGTATGTTATCTACCGTAGTGTTACTTGCTGCGTTCCACACGTGCAGCCAAGTTTTATGAGGCGCTGAGTGAAATTTAGATGAATTTCCTGCAACTCCCGAACCCACGATTTTAAGTTTTCTTTTCGAAATCGGCTCTAATTTGCCTTTAGGCTTTTGAGCCTTACCGGGCTGTGATTGCAGATGCACGGAAGCTACCTTGGTTGCATAAGTCACACTCGTAATGGGCTGCAGAATGTCACTATCAGCTGATTTAGACAAGTCTTGTACACGTTTAGTGACATTAGATGTAGGTTCTTTGCACTCTTTATCAGATTTTGATGAAGTAAGAGGTCTCTTTGTGTTTTTTGAGATGGTCCGATTATTTTTTGGTGTTGTGCTGATACTTAAATCCAAAACTGGATTTAATATCGTGTTATTGGTGTTGTTCTGCGGTGACATCTGTTCTTCAGTGAGTGAAACTCGAATTTTTGGAGGAACGACTTCAGCATCTTTATAATAAGGAACTTTTTTAAGTTTAATTATCTCACCTGACATAAGATTAATTTTACAGGTAAGTTCCTCAACTGTAGCTAGTAGTTTCTTCAGTACTAATGATGTGTCTGTCGACCATTTAACTTTTTCCAAAAGGCCGCCATCATCAAATAATTGGTGCTCACAATTGTTACAAAACCACTTGATATTTTTGGGGTAGTTTGTAACTGAGTTGAACTCCCGTTTATCTATATTCGCGCAAGAAATGTGGAAGGTAAAACCACAAATTCCGGAACACTTTAAGTAATTATTTTCACTTAAAAGACACTTTTCTTTGCAAATATTGCACAGAGTAAAAGAATTTTCAAACGACTGTGACGCCATGTTTGACTATATATGTACTTAGTTTGTAATCGCTGTTTGTGATTGACTGGCAACCAGATATGCTGAATAGTTTCAGAGGCAGCTTTACATCGTCGGCATGAATCATCAGTGGTGCCATCTCTTATTATGCATTTCCGGTAATTTTTAGTGTTAATTACTTGGTCTTGGATAGCAATCATGAAACCTTCAGTTTCTCGAAATATATCACCTCCAGTTAGCCAAGCGTTCGACGCATCTTTGTCGACAAATGGCTGTGTCATATCGTAGATATGTTTTCCATGAAGTGGTTTCAGAAAGCAGATAACTCTGCCTTTATCTGGAAATAATTTCGTAATAATATTTTTTGTTTTATTTCTAGTTTACTGAGATCTATCAACCTACGTCCTCCTTGTTTTCGCGGGAGGGTCATTCATTCTTTCGACTGCTGCTGTAGGATGGTGGAATCTTGTATAGGTAAGTAACATTCTAGTTTTTCTTGCTATGTTTTCTAAATCAGTGTGTGTCCAGTTTATGATGCCAAACGAATAATTAAGTAATGGGATGGCGTAGGTATTAATTGCCTTTATGACATGTTTGCCATTTCACAGAGTTTTTGTGATCTTTTTTATTCTGTCAGTGTATTTTTTTAGTAATTTCTGCTTTAATGATGGCTGTTTCAATTAGTCTGGACTGTTGCATTCCTAGATACTTGTAAGTGTCTGTTTCTAGCATGCCGGTAATGACCTCATTATTTTGGAACTTAAAATCTTCCACTTTTCTTTTGCCACTGTTTATGCATTGTGTTTTACATTTTTCTAGGCCAAATTTCATACATATATTATTACTGAATAATTCTATTATTTTCAGCTTCTGTCGAAGGTGTTGTGATGTATCGCTATAAATCTTGATGTCATCTATATATAGCAAGTGAGAGATGTTATATAAATTTGATCGTCCTGCCTTGATGTTATAGCCATGAATAGTGCGGTGAAGCAAATTAGACAGTGGGTTTAATGCTAAACAGAACCAGAGTGGACTCAATGCGCCTTCCTGAAATATTCCACGTTTGATGTTCACCTTTTCACCAGTTTTGGTTTTGTTTTTGGTACTAAGTCAGGGTGTCGTTTGCCAATGTTTCATAGCTTGTTTTAAGAAATTTATAATTGTTGGATTAATTTTATAAATTTCCAAAATCTTTAATAACCAGTCGTGCGGCACGGAGTCAAACGCTTTCCTGTAATCGATGTAGGCCGTATATAAGTTTCGTTGTTTTTTGTATGCTTGACTCATGATGATTTGATCTATTATGAGTTATTCCTTACAGCCTTGACTATTCTTACGACAACCTTTTTGTTCTTCTGCTAGGATGTTTTGATTAGCGCAGTGCTGGTATATTTTTGATTCTAAACAAGAGGTCAATATCTTATATAGTGTGGGAAGACATGTTATTGGTCGAAAATTAGCTGCTGATTTGGTTTCCGCGATTTTCGGTAACAAGTAAGTTATACCCTGCGTAAGGAACGAAGGTATATCCTTTGGATCTCGTATGATGTGATTGAGACATTTCGCAAGATACTTATGAAGAGTTGTAAACTTCTTATACCAGAAACAGTGAATATTATCAATACCCGTAGCTTTCCTGTTATGGGTCTTAGATATTACATCCGTTAGATCCTTGGAAGTGATTTCAGTGTAGAGCATATTTTCAATTCTCTGTGACCTTTCTTCTTCATTGCGTATCCAGCTGGCTTCCTTATTATAATTTACTCGTGTTGACCATAAATCTCTCCAGTAATTGTCAATGTCTTCTTTTGATGGCAACTCATGCTCTGGTGGTAACGTGGCATTTTGCAGATTTCTATAAAACATGCCTTCTCTTTCTTTAAACAGCCTATTTATATGTTTACGTTCAGAGCATTCGTTATATCTTTTGGCTCTTTTAGATAATGCTCGCAGTTTTTGCTTTAAAGTGTCAAGCACATCTTTGACAGTGCTGTTGTATGGGTCGTGTTTAGTATGGAAGTTGTACTCTTTTGTTATTTTAGTTACTTTTAGTTTTACTTTTTGTGACGCCTGGCCATTTACGTAACATGTTAGCACATTTACTTTTTTCCTTAAGCTCTTGATTCTAGTCTGTAGTCTAGTTTTCCAATTGTTTTTAATGTGATTTGCTGTTGTTGCTAACTTTTTATTATCTAGTGGCTTTTCTTTGATCTTAGAGCCATTTTCAATGGCGCAGGCTAATGCAGCACAATGTATCAGAGTATGCATGTCATTTAAGTTTCAAAATATTGTTCATAATCAAGTAAAACTTGGTTCATGTTATTGACTATTTTTGCAAATTTAGCAGAGGTCTTTTGTTTTGATATGGCCGGCCTTCTTGTAGGGTCTTTTCCATTATATTTTGCCAATGTGCTATGTAGTGCATCATGAAGTCTATTGAAATTTGTTGCAGTATTATTATTTCCGGAAGGAGTTTCCATTGTATTATTGTTTGTTATATCTGTATTACATTCAATTATTTCTTCTCTATTATCACTGTTTTCTGTTGTACTATCTGTGTTTTCTGTTGCAGGTTCTTCGCTGGATAATTCCTGTCTAACTTTGCACTTAATGTCTTCTATTATTGCACTGGAGAATAGTTGTCTGGTAGTGGTTGTTCTTCTTTGATCGGCGATTCTCTGTTCACTAGCATTTATCAGTGGATATTGTGTTTTAAATAGCTGATACATTTTAGTTCGGTAAGTAGTATGATCAGTTTTCAAATTGGTTGCAATAAAATAAAAAATGCATTATGTTTGTATTTACTTCACTTGTCCATTTCATGCGTTTTCTAGGTTCTTCTCTTTCAGTGGTAGCTGGCATCATGTCAGCTAAGGCAGTTGAAACAGGATTTCGATTTGTGTAGTTAATAATGGTGTTATTGCCTTTGCTGCCAGTTTCGTCATCATTGGACCGTACAATCGCGTCAGGTCCAGCCCGAAACCTTGACGCATCCGAGGCTTTTCTTTTCGATCGTAGTTCCATTTTAAATTTATTAATTAAAATTCTCTCCGATTAGGTTTAGTCGACCGCCTCTAACATGAGGTACAGACGCCGTCGACCTGTCGCACCATGTAACCATTTTGCAACGATAAACTGATCTTTAAAAAAAAAATGACACGTTGGGCAAAAATAACTAAGCTGATCAAGTAGATGTTAGTTGATCTGGCAAGTAAAGCGTTATCCAAAATACGAGGTTACACCAAAAACGCATTTACTAGACCGGTTTGCGACTAGCTCGATAAAGATAGAGATTTCTATTCTCAAGGACTGGGAGATGAAATTTTAACAGTCTATATTTATTTATAAGGGTGCCATAAGTTTAGATTGACGTCACTAAACCGGAGATAAACTTTAATCTTGTTCTAGTAGAAGTAGGTCTTACCAATTATCCCCAAACCAAGCTTAATACATTGTGACTCAATAGGACTAACAAGCAATACTCGACCAATTTGATATAAAGTAATCTTTATTAAAGAGTTTCGTACATCATAAATTTTTATTAATAAAATAAAGAAAATGTAAGATTTAATAAATGAAATTGAAGTTAACAGAGTAGGCTCTCCCGAGTGGAAAGTCTAACCACACAAATACTGAATCAATTCACAAATAACATAATAAATATTAATCAATATTGTCAAACAACTAATTGATCAATCTAAATAACAATTCTAACCTGGGCATATTCTATTGCCAGACAAGCCAAAATTGTCAAATGATAAGACTGGAGTCTTCACTTTTGAGTTTAGCAGTCATCAGAGAAGGACGTGTTTATTATCGCTCCTACTCTTTTGCCTGATACAGGTACGAAAACCCTACGATTGTGTTAAAAAGTTGAGGAAGTGTTTGCTAGTTGATCCCGGTGGTCACGGTATCGCGAGTTTGCGTGTGCGACACCCCTAACCCTACTTTAAGGGTGTTTAGTGCTGCAGTTAGAACATCAAGTGTAGCAGTGACGGGAAGCTGCCAGGAGGTTCTCCGAGGCGCTGATCTACAGCTGCTCGACGCTGTGTTAGTCTGTGGGAGATCCCACCCCTTCAGAGTTAGCCGTTCAACCCCTACAGCGGAATATGTGTGCGTTGACAAGGTGTTCGGTGAGAAAATTTACTAAGTTCATAGACTAGTTTGTGCCTAGATACAATCAGACAAGGTTCGTTCATCCAAGCCGGAATATTTCTCAAGGCCACCACTGGTTTTGCGGCACGTGTCAGCCTTGGGGCACTTAGTATATTTTTTAAAATTTGTTTCTGGGTACATAGAATAATTTATACAAATAATTTTTTAATTATTTGTGGACTTAGACAATATTTGGAAAAAACTTCTTGCAAAGTTTTTGTGCCTGTTTTTTTGTGGCGCTCAAGCCCCCCCCCCCCTCCTTATTTTGTGACATTAACAAATGTGTACTTTTTGCGACTTTGTTTAATTATTTGTGTAAATTCTTACAAGTGCGGGGACATATTTGATAAGTTAGCTCCCTACGCCATCTATCCGGGCCTATAGATTATCCCCCCCCTCCAAATTTTCTGGAAGTTACCCCTCACCCTGCATTTTTGTTCCTGGACCTCCTACTAACTCAGAGCAATAAAATTTTTCGTTTCAACATCAACAACATCGCACCAAGACCATGTACTTCTGAGCTATACAGGCTGGTAAGATGTCAACTCGCAAGGGCACTGATAGTGAGACGCAGGAGGACCGCCTCCTTTTCAGGGACATCAAAAAACCCCTCGAGACGGAAGAACGGAATCAGACCGAGAAGGAAGGGTACAGCTCACCCAGCAACCCCGAGGATCCTTCGTAAATCTTCGGGCGCCGGGAGTCATTAGCCAGAAGCCCGGCAAAAGTTGGTAACATGGACAACTCGAAGGAGTCTACTCTAAGAAGAGGAGCCTTAGCCAGGTCCCCGCCTTTGGGACAGCGGCCGAGGTCCCACTCGGTCTCGAACTTCCCGGTGTTCAACACCCAAAACAGGACTAGGGAACCCACCCCAGAGAAGGACAGAGACGGCGTCAGGGTGGTTATAGAAAAGGTTTCGAAGGAGGTGTATGACCTGCATACCCTCACTGAAAGAAATAGCAACACCAAGGTCCAAATTAAAACTTCGGCTAAGGTCCTCAGGAGGCTCATGGAGGATTTGAGGGTCGCGTACGACGAGAGCGTAAGATCCTCCTCGCAAAAGAAGAAGAAGGGGTTGGCAAACGATAGCAAGACGGTGGCAACCCAGACTGCTGATACCAAGAGAAATGAACAACGAGATAAAATCCTTGTGGCCATAAGAAACGCAAAGGATTTCAAGTCGTGCGAGCCGCTCCTGGAAGAACGAAGGCCGCCTGAGATCTTCTCAGCGACTACACTAACCAGGACTGAACCGGGACGAGCCGCGATCACCGGCTGTATCGCGATTCCGATGTCGCAGAGCGAGGCTAGGGGCAACGAGCTGGTGCAGCGACTAGCGGCCAAGCACTCCAACCTCACAGACATTATCGAGAACTGGGATGGCCAAGCTGACTACTTCCAGGCCACCACGAAGATAACAAATAAAAATCAGGAGACAACGGAGCAGACCACCACTGTGCTGGTACTTCCCTTACCACAGGAGGGTACCAGTGAAAACTGGCCCGCGCTGTACGACAGGCTGAACGAGCTGAGCAAGACGGCCAAAACCCTAAAGCACAGAGAGCTATGGGTCATCGTCCCGGATCAGGTCAACCTCGCCAAGTGGAGGAAGCTGGCGGAGTGCGTATTCTCTCAGTCGGAGAGCACACTAACTTTGATTACCTCCAAAAGAACTGCTAAGACGATTCCACAGCCGCAGCAACCTAGGCAACCCCGTAAGATGGAATCCACGCTCACGATCAAAGCTGGAGCAAAATCCTATTCGGAAATACTGACATCCTTGCAGGGCAAGGTCGACATTAGCACCATTGACAAGTATGACATTAAGAGGATCCAGAAAACGGACAAAGGGGACCTCCAGCTGAAAATCGCCGGTAGCGAACAACAAGCTGTGGCCTTGGAATCGGAGATCAAGAGCAAGTTCTCCGACTGGGAAATAGCGAGCTCCAGCGCGAGAAGGAGCACTCTGTTCACAATGGGAATGGACGAGTCCATACGGGAAAATGACGTGAAGGAGGCGATAGTCCGGGAGCTGCAGTCGCCAGAGCTGGATCGCCAGATCGTCGTGAAGAGCTTGAGAGCGGGCAGGTACGGATTACAGACGGCTACGGTGGAGCTGCCAAGGGTGCAGGCAACATGTCTCATCGTCAAGAGGAACATATGGATCGGTTGGGTCAACTGCTCCATTAAGGACCTGGTGTACGTACTGTGGTGCTATAAATGTCTGGAACACGGACACGCTACGCGCGACTGCAAAGCGTCTGGAGACAAAAAGGATGCCTGCTTCAATTGTGGAGCTACGGGCCACATCGGCAAGAACTGCACTAAACCACCCAAGTGCATCAAGTGCGGAGTGGAAGGCCACAGGGCGGATCAGATGCATTGCCCCCACTTCAAGAAGGAAGTGGAGAGAGTGAGGGTCCTCCATCGGCAGTCCGTCGAGAGGAAGGGCCAGGGCCAGGGAAGCAACAACAAAAGCCAAAATGGCCATTAAGTTCTTACAGACTAATCTGGGCAGGGCGAGAGTGGCGCACGACCTAGCGCTCGCGTCCGCCAGGCAATTCGGAGTGGACATTTTAGTAGTCGCAGAGCCCAACCGATCGATAACTAGGCAGGAGCCTTGGATTAGGGACACACGAGCGGATGTAGCGGTTCTTTTCTTGAATAAGCAACTCGGCGTTATAAAAGCCACGCCAGGCGACGGGTATCTATGCCTTAGTATGCCTGACTACGACTTATACGCGACGTATATCTCGCCCAACATTAGTATGGCTGACTACGAAGACCAGGCAGCAGACGTCGTCAGTCAGGTCCAACGGAAAGGCTGAGAGGCGCTGATAGTCGGCGACCTGAACGCCAAATCCCCGCTTTTGGGCTCCCCACGCGAGGATCCAAAAGGTAGATTCTGGGCCGAATGGGCTGCAACATTAGACCTTTGCGTTCACAACCGCGGAACAGAACCCACGTTCGTACGAGGAAACAGCGCCTCTCACATAGACGTCACCTTGACCACCCGGGGGATGGCATCCAACGTCAAGAAATGGAGAGTACTGGAGCTAGAAAACCTATCTCTACACCGCTATATTCGCTTTGAGGTCGAGATGGGGCCAGGTGGGAAAAGGAAGAACGATAGGAGAGTGGACATGGTGGACTGGACTGCCTATCGACTGATACTCTCCCTGCTAATCAACTCAACGCCGGTAGGGGAAAGGACCTCGCACAACAAGGGCGCCAAGGCAATCGCGGAGGCGTACCGCGCGTCACTCACTAAAGGAAAGCGCAACCAGAGACTCCTACCTTATTGGTGGAATGAGGAGATAAGCAGGCTCAGAGCACAGTACACAGTGGCGAGGAGAAAGCTCACTAGGGCCAGGCCAAGGCAGGCTTTAAACTTGGTGCAGCTGAGGGCCGACTTCGCTTCGCTCAAAAGGGCCCTCAATAAGGCTATCCGAGCCTCAAAAAAGCTGCACTGGGAGGAACTTCTGGCTTCCGTAGAAAATGACGTATGGGGAACGGGCTTCAAGATCGTGGCCAAGCAGCTTACAGGACTGCAGCCACCTGATATTCCCACGGACAGGAAGGTGGCGATAGTCAAACATCTGTTCCCGCAACAAGCCGACACACGCCATCACTAGGCGACGGCACCCGCTGAGGCCGAACCGTTCACCCTGGATGAACTGGACACGGCTGTAAAGAGCAGACAAGTCAGGAAGGCACCTGGCCCCGACAGAATACCCATGGAAGCAGTAAGAATTGCCCATGAGGAGCACCCGCAATGGCTTCTGGGAATCTTTAATGACCTCCTCGCACAACAAGACTTTCCAGCTGAGTGGAAGACGGCGAGAATCACTCTAATACAAAAGGCGGGAAGAGACCCTGAATATCTTGGTTCGTACCGGCCGATCTGCCTACTCAGTTCAGTCAGCAAGGTCTACGAAACACTGATACAGAAAAGGCTAGAGGCCGAACTCAACGCACGGGGTACACTTAGCGACCTGCAGTTCGGGTTCCGCAGAGGCCGCTCTACGATCTAGGCTATGTCCAAGGTGTACGAGGCTCCTCGCCATCCTGGAGCTACCTGGATGGTATTAGTGACACTCGACATTAGGAACGCGTTCAACACGGCGGATTAGGCGCTGATACTCAGTAAACTGGAGAGCGCCGGAATATCAGACTATCTCAGGAATCTGGTAGGGAGCTACCTGAAGGCCAGGTTTGTCACGCTGCCTAGGAAAGGAGGTCAGTACAAGATTCCCATGAACGTCGGAGTTCCACAGGGGTCAGTACTAGGACCAACATTGTGGAACGTACTGTACGACGGGATCCTGAGGCTAGACCTGGAGGGGGACACTAAATGCATCGGGTTCGCCGATGACCTTGCCATGGTCGCCACGGCGAGATGCATCGAGGACTTGAAGTACAACGTCGAGGTTAACCTCAGGAGGATTAGGGCATGGCTGGAACAACACAAACTCCAGCTCGCGCCGGAGAAGACTGAGGCGGTCATACTCCGCGGCAAGAGGGACAGGCGAGGCATATGTTTCCGCATCGCAGACACGGTCATACATCCCAAAGCGTACACGAAATACCTGGGAGTTTTATTCGGTGCAAATGGCTCATTTGCAGAGCACCTCAAGAAGACTGCAGCCAAGGCCGAGGCCGCCTCAGGCAACGTGAAACGCCTGATGCCCAACGTCGGGGGCGCGAGTTGGAACAAGAGGAGACTGCTCTTGGGCACGGTGCAGTCCATCCTGCTTTACGGGGACCCTATCTGGAGCCACTTCTTACGCTTCGAGAAGTACAACCGCATCCTGGAATCGGCTCAGCGAAAGGCTCTACTGGGAGTCGCATCGGCATATCGAACCGTGTCGACTGTCGCGCTGCAGGTTATAACTGCGAGCCTCCCACTCCGGATCATGGCCGAGGAGTGCTGTACCACCTTCGAGGCGGGGGGTGGCAGAAAGGTGAGAGCCAGGTCCAGACAAGCATCTCTGGACCGATGGCAAGAGGAGTGAGAGAAGAACACGGAGAAAGGTCAATGGACGAAGCGCCTGATTCCGAATGTAAGGGATTGGTATGAGTGTAGACACAAAACGCTCAATGACTGCGTCACGCAGGCCCTTACTGCGCCCGGCTAATTCCGGTCCTACACCAAACGGATCGGGAAGGACACCACGGACAATTGTATGTACTGCGAGGCAGTCGACACGGCGGAGCATACGCTGTTTGGTTGCCTAGGATGGCACGCGACTCGAACCATTGCCGAAACGTTACTGGGATTCGTTCTCACGCCCGACAACATAGAGAGAGTGATGCTGTCCTCCAAAAAGGGCTGGGGGATTATACAGCGTATGCTCGAGGATATCATGAACAGCAAGGAGCAGGAAGAGCGCATGAGGCAAGCTGCCGAAACTTTGGAACGCGACGCATAGTGTAACCGTACCTGCCCACCGTCGAGAAGCAACGTCAAACCTGACAGTACCTTGGCGGAACAAGGTGGCATAGCAGGGGTTTTAGTCGGTATGCCGTGAGGCGAATCCGACACTCCCGAGGGCGCACAAGCCTCCCTCGGCGTCTGTAAAAGATTTCCCCTGGATAAAAAAAAAAAAAAAGTCTTAACCTAAACTACATCAGATCAATTCTGAACTTAAATTCTAATCGAAATATCGAACGACCCAAAGACCCAAAAAAAACAAACAAAGTTTAACTGTCATCACGAGTCTGACAAGTAAAAATGGTACAATCTCTAACCAATAGGCTGTTTTAACTGTGATGCCCGAACGTAAAGCATACAAGTAATATCGACGACGAAGGCGTTTCAAAACCCAAGCTCATAAATGAGACCATCAGTTGCTCCCTAGCCACTTTGACTAATTTAACCGCACGCCGGGATGCGGAACGCACAGGTTATAAGGGTAGGTACCTAATCGTAACAAACAATCCACGATTGTGTCAAAACAAGACGTTTACGAAACGAAATCAAAACAAATATTCGAAACTTCAAACCAATTTAAGCACGTAACCCAATGTACGGCTAGCAAAACAACAAACTATCCTCTCGGATGTATCCCCGACATAAAAATGGTCGTTTGGGGAGGGAACGGATGCGATATCCCGTAACTGGACGATACGCAGTAACGCCAGACTACCTCCTTCCCCAAATGAACAATAATATATCCCCACTACTCTAAACCACGGACAACAAATGTCAAATAAACCGAAATCGTACTACACACGAACCACGGACAACAAATGTCAAATAAACCGAAATCGTACTAAACACGAACCGAAATTTAAACTCAAATTTCACTGACAAAATGGCTCTACGTCTCACCGGCTCGAACGACAGTATTTGGAGAGAACAACCTTAATTACACTTATCTACACTTAAATTAGAACCTGAGAGCTCTCTTACATAGATCTATTTAGAAAGTTGAGAACATTTGACGTGGCAACGAACACAACATATGAACAACTAACCCGGTTACACCATGGTTACCAAAATAAACACAAATACACGCCAAAAACGTGTGTCGCAAGTTCTATAACCACGTATAAATGATCTTATTACTTTTAATAACCACTTATCTGTCTACAAGTCGCCTTTTAGACAACGATGTTACAAGGATATAAATACGGTTGAGTCCTCCGAACTCAATGCAAGCGCAGGTAGCCTCCAAACGGTATTTCAGTGAAATATTCCAGGATGTAAATGCAACGCGAAGTAACTTCCTCTCCGCCGGCTCCAAAATAACTCCAGAGGGCTCAAAAACGTGCTACCGACCTCCAACGGCGTCACCAGGTCCCATCAGCACCAACTTGACGAAGAAAGCGTCACTCACATAACATAACAACGACTCCAGGTGTGAAAAGATGCCTCAAAGGAATAATATTTCGTCTCCCAGACGAACAACGGCTCCATAAATGCTTTTCACGTATTTGGCAGGGTACAGTAACAGTTTCAAACGATTCTAACAGTCCCAAAACGCTAAAAATCAACGAAAACACTTGATATCACCATGTGCTCGGTGTAATAACCATGAGCTATAACTTGAAAATGAAAAACTTACGCGTTTAGATGTAATACGCCCTCAATATGACAAAATACTTATGTCAGTCGATGGATGAACTATTACTCGATCACATTATGCCTTTTAGTTGAATTAAATCCGGCCATTTGAAGGGATGATGCGAGATAAAGTCAAGCGTCTACTGCTTCGATCGCTGACACGAGAACAAGTGCCATTTTGTCAGGCTACGATTTACTAAGCAATCTAATTTATCGATCAAGGGATCGATTAGTTTACGCTCCCTACCGCTAGGTGGTAGCGCTGGTATCAAAACCAATTACTACGCGTACTAAATTTCCAATTCAAAAATATATAAATATTGTGTTACGAATAATTTACGTAACAACCACTGGTGAACAGACGCACGTCTTACCACAGGTTCATCCGCCGTTTGCCGTTGACCTTAGTGGTATGTGAAATGAAGTACAACCGCCCCCTGCAGCCGCTTCTAACTTCTATCAGCAGATCAATATGGTTTCTTACCTGGACTGGGGACAGGCATTGCAATAGAAAGGCATATTACAAGAATTGTGTCGTCTCTAGATGCGAACAAACCAACTGCTGCCTTTTACATAGATTTGCGTAAGGCCTTAGAAATAATTGATCATTCGATTTTAGTCATGAAACTACGAAAGTATGGTATTTATGGTTACACACTGTGTTGGCTGAAGTCATATTTCAGAGGCAGGAGACAAGTGACTAAGGTCTCAAAAAACTTTAGCCCAGAGGAAAAGTGGTTAAATGTGGAATTCTACAGGGTGGAGTTCTAGGTCCCCTTCTATTTGTAATATATGTAAATGATTTACTTAAATTGCCATTTCACTCTTCTATATTTGATTTTGCTGATGACATGTCTCTTGTTTGCTCTGCTGACAATATATATGATTTAAATACCAAATTAACTTCTGATTTAAGTTTGCTTTTTAACTGGTTCACGAAAAATTAAATGATCACTAACGATTCAAAAATAAAATGTATTTTCTTTAGTTATAAGCAAAACAATAATATTATCAAGGACTTTAACATATTTTTCCACCGTCACCTTTGTATATATAAATGTTCATGCAAACCTATTGAGATTGTAAATTCTGTAAAATATTTGGGACTTATCATCGACTGCAACCTAAAATGGGATATCCATATCAATTCACTTGCAGTTAAATTAAAACAAATAAACCATAAATTGTACTACATGAAAAATATACTCCTACTTCAAGAACTAAAGAAACTTTACACTGCTTGGTATGAATCTACCCTACGACATGGAATTATACACTGGGGTGGTATCTACCCAACATTATTAAACAGTGTAAAAATATGTCAAAAAATGGCCCTGCGTACCATTTACGGTGTTCGCAAATACGATAGTACAGTTCCAATATCAAAGAATTAAATGTGTTGAGAGTGGACCAACTCTACGAGTATGCCACGTTAAGTTTTGTAAAAAGATTTTTTTTCCGTATTTAACGTAAAAATTGCAAATATTTCGACTAGATCATCTAATCACTTACGACTGGAATTACCAAATCTCATAAAAACGACGAGTAGAAATCAGTGTTGCTACAGTGCAGCGAAATTAGTCAATATCAATGCTGCGATGCTGCTTTAGTATCTCTGTAAAGTTAGTATCTACTATATTATCTCCTGGTAACTGTATCTCTCACTCCGCGCGTGCTCTAAAGCAGTGTTCTTCAACCTTTTTGCCCTCGCGGACCGATGAAAATAGGATATATATTTCGCGGACCAGCTAAGACACAAATAAAAACTAATATAGATAATATCTTATTATTATATAGGTACATGTTATAGAGTTACATAATCAAAATTTTTAGTGCGACAACTGCTTCTTTCTTAGAAAAATTGATATACGTGGCTGTAGAGTTGTTTCTGAGAGACGAAGCGATGCGTTAACATCCATTCGATTTCTCTGTTTGGTTTTTATAATTGACATGGCTGAAAAAATCTTTTCGCACAAACAGGAAGTCGAAAAAATGACAAATAATTTGATAGCCTTATAACTCAAAGATGGATATTATTTTTTTAGAGGTTTCCAAAATTGAGACAATGATTACATTTTATGTCGGGACACCAGAGTGACATCAGAAGACAACTCGTTGAGCTTTTCTTTTTTACGAGGATCAAGTGAACATGACTTTATATCTTCCAAGAATGGATTATTAATCCAGAGGTTACCTTTACGAGGATCCTAATTTTAAGAAATAATTATTAAAATTTTCAGCTTATGTTGACTTATTATGTTAAATATGACTTTCTGGTTGACATCAGCAGCAATAAAAAATTCTTCCAAAAGTGGAAACATTTCTATATCTTCCTCTTATAAGCGACTATCCCAAAGAACTAGCTTCTACAGAAGTATGAAAAATAGCCGCGAGAGGCATTGTTTTGGGGCTAGTAAATATTAAATAAATAATGGTTCAGACAAAAGTTAGCTTCTACGTCGACTAAAAAAATGTGCTATATACTCGTGAATAGAAGTGTGCATCTACGGGATTCGGTCGAAATATTTCGCGGACCGGCAGGAATTTTCTGTGGACCGGCACCGGTCCGCGGACCAGGGGTTGAAGAACACTGGTCTAGTGCACTTGGAGGAATATGCAGTAACATAGTGCAAAAGTGTAATTAATCCAATGTCAATGTATGTAATGGTAAATTATTTGAATAAAAGAATTTGAACTTGAACTTGACTTGAACAGGCACTAACGGATGGCCGACGAATTTTCGTTAGTGCTTTTCGTGACCTGCTAACTTCACGCTTATTTTTTTTTTAATGCTCAATTTCTCAAAAACGGTTAGGTTGGATTCCGATTTTAATGAAGCACTAACAGACACTGACGAGGCACTAACGGATGGCCGACGAATTTTCATTAGTGCTTTTCGTGACCTGCTAATTTCACGCTTATTTTTTTTTTAATGCTCAATTTCTCAAAAACAGTTAGGTTGGATTCCGATTTTAATGAAGTACTAATAGACACTAACAAGGCACTAACGGATGGCTGACGAATTTTCGTTAGTGCTTTTCATGACTTGCTAACTTCACGCTTATTTTTTTTAATGCTCAATTTCTCAAAAACGGTTAGGTTGGATTCCGATTTTAATGAAGCACTAACAGGCACTAACGAGGCAATAACGGATGGCCGACGAATTTTCGTTAGTGCTTTTCATGACCTGCTAACTTCTCGCTTATTTTTTTTTTAATGCTCAATTTCTCAAAAACGGTTAGGTTGGATTCCGATTTTAATGAAGCACTAACAGACACTGACGAGGCACTAACGGATGGCCGACGAATTTTCATTAATGCTTTTCGTGACCTGCTAATTTCACGCTTATTTTTTTTTAATGCTCAATTTCTCAAAAACAGTTAGGTTGGATTCCGATTTTAATGAAGTACTAATAGACACTAACAAGGCACTAACGGATGGCTGACGAATTTTCGTTAGTGCTTTTCATGACTTGCTAACTTCACGCTTATTTTTTTTAATGCTCAATTTCTCAAAAACGGTTAGGTTGGATTCCGATTTTAATGAAGCACTAACAGGCACTAACGAGGCACTAACGGATGGCCGACGAATTTTCGTTAGTGCTTTTCATGACTTGCTAACTTCACGGTCGATTTTTTTAAAGCTCAATTTCTCAAAAACGGTTACGGTGGATTCCGATTTTAGTGAAGCACTAACGAGGCATTAACGGATGGCCGAAGAAATTTCGTTAGTGTTTTTCATGACCTGCTAACTTCACGATTATTTTTTTGAATGCTCAATTTCTCAAAAACGGTTAGGTTGGATTCCGATTTTAATGAAGCACTAACAGGCACTAACGAGGCACTAACGGATGGCCGACGAATTTTCGTTAGTGCTTTTCATGACTTGCTAACTTCACGGTCGATTTTTTTAAAGCTCAATTTCTCAAAAACGGTTACGGTGGATTCCGATTTTAGTGAAGCACTAACAGGCACTAACGGATGGCCGACGAATTTTCGTTAGTGCTTTTCATGACTTGCTAACTTCACGCTTATTTTTTTTAATGCTCAATTTCTCAAAAACGGTTAGGTTGGATTCCGATTTTAATGAAGCACTAACAGGCACTAACGAGGCACTAACGGATGGCCGACGAATTTTCGTTATTGCTTTTCATGACCTGCTAACTTCACGGTCGATTTTTTGAAAGCTCAATTTCTCAAAAACGGTTAGGGTGGATTCCGATTTTAGTGAAGCACTAACAGGCACTAACGGATGGCCGACGAATTTTCGTTAGTGCTTTTCATGACCTGCTAACTTCACGTTTATTTTTTTGAATGGTCAATTTCTCAAAAATGGTTAGGGTGGATTCCGATTTTAATGAAGCACTAACAGGGGCAAACGAGGCACTAATGGATGGCCGAATTTTCGTTAGTGCTTCCAACAAAGCGTGAAGGTAGCAGTCCATTTTGAATTACTTTTTTTCGAAAACGGTTAGGGTGGATTCGATTTTTTATGAAGCACTAACAGGCACTAACGGATGGGTGACGATTTTCGTTAGTGCTTTCAGTGACCTGCTATCTTCACGGAGCCACAGGCTTGTCCTAGGCATTCTGTTGGCATGTTTTACTTATTAAATATATAGGAAATCCTGATATTTGTGAAAATTCACACTTCACATCAATTTTTTTAATGACATGTAAAACCTAAGTGTCACTTATATCCAAAGCATTGTAAATTATCCAATTACTAGTATCGAGTGAGATCGAATAAAATTAATGGAAATATTTGTTTTATTTCTTACAACATATTGCACCATAATATGTTGGATACTTCTGTTTAACATATGACAATGTATACTTACACGTCTATATTCAATTTGATGATTAATATTCGCTGGTAGAACCCATGTTCCTGGTTTTGGAGGGTATTCCCAAAGATCAGTTGGTATCTGTATTCAACACATCAATTAATTTTTATACACTAACAAATTCTGAGCATACTTACGCCTTCAAGCAGTAACAAGGGCGGCTTCTCAAACCGACGGGGGGCATAGCTTGTAGGAGTTGGCAGTGAGGCATTATCAGTATATGGATTATTTGCAGGCGGCCTCTGATATCCCATGTCTGGCCGTATGTTGTTCCATGTATTTGGAGGCATCTGTATTGAATACATCAATTAATTCTTAGATATAACGAGTTTCCTAGGTATAACCAAGAAACTCTTACACCGTCATATGTCTGTACGGTAGAAGTTTAAGAAGGCCAAACGATTAGACCTAGAGTGTTGAGATTTGGCATGTATATATAGTTCATTATCTTTCATAGTGGAAAATTATATTTCAGAAAAACGCATCGTGCGAAATATATAAAGAAATCTAATAAAAAAACATTGTTCAAAATTATTCTCCTTATTTCTTAATATAGGGCATTAAATGATGCTTAAATACTTAAATTAACAGACGAGAAATGATTTTGAAAAATTCTTCACCTTGACGCGATGACAGCAAAAACTACTTTCGCACACATTCAGTATACCTATCCCTCTGTTGGCCAGCTTGATACATACGAAATCTTGATATATATGAAAATTCACATCAATTTATAGGATATCATAAGACTAACACACCCTTATACCCTCACTCATATGTCTATCTGTCTGTCTGTCTGTACGGTAAAAATTGTGGTCAAAGGCTAGACACAAAGAGTTGAAATTTTGCCTGCATATACATTTCTTTGCCTGGCACATAATGATAATAATACTAAGACTTCATAAAATCATATCGCTCAAAAATATGACCTAAATATATATTTGAATTGTGATAAATGAACAGAAATTTTTGATTAGATTCGTTTTTCGATAAATATGGAAAGAGAACAATGTTAATGAACAAATAATTTTTGTGTCGTTGATAAAAATTATTTTTATTTCTTTATTTATTGTGTAATATCAAAAGAAAGCACTTAAGACGTAGAATAAGGTACGAAAAATAGTTTTTGAAACATTCTTAATTTTAACACGATTTATGCCATAATTTTACATAACAGTATAACTAAAGTATAATGTTAATTTATATGAACCGGACAGTTCAACAGGAATTTTTGATCAGATTATTTTTTCGAAAGATATCAAAGTTTTTGTTTTTTAATAAAAATATACATTTTGATCAGTGGTTTTCAACGAGGGTACAGTGGCATGCTGCGAGCGCTGTAGGTATATGAAAGAGATGCTGCGAACACCATTATATAGACTTAATGAGTGCCGTGAATTTTTCATAATTGAGTGCCTTCATCTAAAAAATGTTGGACCCACTGATACATATTAGCCTTCAGTTATGTTAAACACAACAAAGTATTTTCTGCGCAGGGCCGACCATAATCACATTCCACCGATTACCTCGCGTAGGGCCGCACGCATGTTGATGCCCCGCGCTTTACATAAAAAAAAAAACAGCAATTAAATACAAATTTAATTTTAAAACAAAAATATAAATACTAATTAATAGCATAGATATACAAAGAAGTTGACGACCCCTGCAGTAAATTGCTTGATTGAGTGCCACTGCTTTACGCGTGCGTGCGGCCAACACCGAACTGTCGGAAAGATAGAACATTTTTAAAAAAACACGTTGCCGGTCTGTCTTTTAAACCTTTATGTGAAACTAGGTGGGAATGCCGAATGCAGAGTGTGAAAGTTTTAAGATATCAAACCGGAGAAATATATGATGCGCTCGTGGTAGTACTAGAAACAACTAATGATTCTCATACAAAAAGTGAAGTAGAATCTTTGGCTTCTCAAATAACAGACTACAAATTCTTAGTATCTCTAGTTTTCTGGCATGATTTGCTTTTGCAATTGAACTTGGTAAGCAAATAATTACAAAGTGAAACATCAGATTTGTTTTCTGGAATAATGACCTTTGAAAAATTATGCAATTGGCTGAAACTGTATGGAAGAAAAGGTTTTGAAGATGTTTTAATCGGTGCAAATGATCTTGCTTAAGATTCAGATGTTGTTCCACAATTCAAATCAAATCTTGTATACAGAAACGAAAAAGGCAATTTGCATACGAGTCTGAGGATGATCCTGTTATTGATCCAAAAGAAACATATAAAGTAAATAGTTTTAATCAAGTGTCGGATAAAGCACTACAGTCTCTTCAACATCTATTTAAACAATTAAAAGAACATAGGAGTTTCATTTTCATTACTTAATCACTTCATTGTATTTGACCGAAGTCGAATTCTTATTTCGACTTAAGACTCTTAATTTTTATTTGGACGTGCTTGGAAGTGATTGAATGAAAGTTGAGTGCGAATACAGCTGTGAAGAAAAAGGTTATTTTGAAGATTAGAGAAGTGAAAAAAAAAAGAGGACGCGATAGGAGGAAGCGAATAGCAGTGGAGGAAGTGGAGAATTGTTATCCAGGAGGAAAGCCGAATGTATCCTTTATTATTTTATGTAATATAAAGTACAATATTTAGAGGTTAAGTGTGTCAAAAATAGTAAGTAGACGTTTTAGTCTTTGGTGACACCTAGTGACCAAAAGACATACTCTAGATATTGATATCGGAGCAGGAAACAGACCAGAGGCTAGCAGCGGGGAAGTAGACAACCTGCAAGACTCCGAAGAAAGGAAAATAGACGAGAGTCAGGCGCGGTCACGAGCGAACAGTATAGGATCACTAACGGACTGGATGAGTTAGATCGCCAGTGTCGAGGAAGAGGAAAATTGGGAATAGAGCTAACAGCGAAGAGATAGATTGTGGGGGGGGGAAGAGGATGGAAGAAAGGAGAACCATATTGAAGGGATGTTGAAGGAGATCCTGGGGAGAATGGATAAGGATAAAAACGAGATAAAGGGAGAAATAACGATGATGGTAGGAGACAGGCAGGGCAGGCGGAAGAGATCAAGGGGCTGAAGTTAGAGTTGGAGGATACAAGAAGAAGGCTAGAAATAATGGAAAAGAGGGAGAGTAAGCCAAGGTCGGGGGAACAGGAGGGTGAGGAATTGAAGCAATTGGAGAAAAGGATGGAAGAGGTAGAGATAGGACATGAAAGGGGAGAAAGGGAAGCGAGGAGAAACAATATAGTAGCAGTGGCGGACTTTCGCAGAGACAAAAAAGACATTTGTCTTGGGCTCGTAATTTTCAAGGGCCCGGATTTGGGAGGTGAGAATCTTTTTTTTTTGCTCTTCACCAGGATTTGGGAGGTGAGGACCTTTTTTTTTCTCTTCACAACGCCTCTAGGTTGAGGGCCCGTAAATCAAAAATGTCTTCGGCCCGGCGAAGGCTTCATCCGCCACTGTATAGTAGTAAGAGGGACAGAGTTGAATAATATGGAGAATAGGGAGATAGGAATTACAAGAATGATAAAGGAGCTAACAGGGAAAGAAATGGAAGTAGGGAGAATGCAGGAGATAGGAAGAGGAGATGGGAAATTGTGGTTAGTAAAATTGAAAACGTGGGAAGATAAAAGAGACCTGATGAGGCAGAAAAGTAGGTTGAAAGGAAAAAATCTGTACGTGGATGACGATCTAACAAAGAAGGAGAGAGAGATACAGAAGAAGTTAAGGGGCATGGTGAGAGAAGAAAAGGAAAAAGGCAGACAGGCGAAGCTGGGCTATATGAAGATTCAAATAGATGGGAGATGGAAGAAGTGGAACGAGTTTAGGGGTGAGGTAGAGGAAACGCGGGATTTTCAGCAAGAGGGGAAGAGGTTGACGAGGGGATGCATAGCGGAAAGGGGAGGGGTGAAAGGGAAGATGAGAAAGGAGTAAAGGCAATCTTCTGGAATGTGGCTGGGATTAAAGGAAAGGATGAAGAATTTTGGGAATTTTTTAAGGAATTTGAGATAATAGGGTTGACGGAGACATGGATGGAGAAAAAGGAACGGGAATTATGGGAAGAAAAATTACCGAAAGGGTGGGTATGGAAAAGTCAAGGGGCGAAAAAAGAAAAGAAGAAAGGAAGGGCGATGGGGGGTATCATCACGGGGGTAAGATGTGAGTTGTGTATGGATGAAGAAGAGGAAAAGAAAGCAGAGGAGATAGTGGAGAGAAGGGTGAAGATAGGGAAGGAGGGGTGGCGAGTTGTCACAAAGTCAATAGAGGAGGAACTAAAGAGAAACTGAGGGAATTGGACGGAATTCTAGGGGAAGAGAGAGAAGGAGATTGGATAGTAGTGGGAGGGGATTTTAATGCAAGGATAGAAGAGACTGGAGGGGGGAGGGGCTGGGAGGTGAATGGGGTGGAACTCAAGAGGGGGCGATGGATAAGGTGAGGAATAAGGAAGGGGAAAATATGCTGGAATGGTTGAAGGAAAGGGGTTGGAGTATACTAAATGGAAACAAGGAGGGAGATGAGGAAGGAAGATGGACTTACTATAAGGGGGAAAGAAAATCGACGATTGACTATGCGGTGGTGAATTAATGGGGGTGCGAAAGAGTAAAAAGTTTCGAGGTTAAGGAAAGGGCAGACTCGGATCACCAACCGATCATAGTGGAGATCAGGAGAGGAAGAAAACGAGAGGTGAAAAAGAAAAAAACGAGAGTACAAGACTGGTCGGAGGAAGGAAAAAAGAAATACAAGGAAACAATGGAGAAAATGGAATGGACAGAACCAGGTGTGGAGAGAGAGTGGAGGGAATTGAGAGAAGGGATAGAGAAAGTGGTGGTGAAAAAAAGGTGAGGGCTTAATACAAGGATGGGAAAAAAACCATGGTGGGAAGAGAGATGCAAGAAAGAGAAAAAAAAGGCGCAGAAGGCCTGGGCCAAAAAGACTAAGGGGGAGGAGACGGAGGAAGGGTACAGAGAAAAATTGGGGCAGTATAAAAAAATATGTAAGGAGGAAAAGAAAAGATATATGAAAAAGGAGCAGGAAGAAGTGGGAAAGATACGGAACGAAAAGCAAGCCTGGGAATATATAAACAGGATGTGAGGGAAACAAGGAGACAGGAGTAACAGGATTTCCATGGAGAACTGGAGGAAACACTTCATGGAGATCTTAGAGGGAAGCGAAAAAAGGAGGAAGGAAGGCGGGGGAGATAGAAGGAGTGAAAGAGGGACAGAAGAAGAATCAGAAGGGGTGAACGGGAGAGAAGGGGAAGAAGAGGGGAGGGACCGTCTGGGGAAGAAATAGAGAGCATAATAAATAACATGAAGAAAGGGAAAGCAGCAGGGTCAGATAAAATAAGGAATGAGGCGTGGATAAATGGAGGGGAGAAAGCGAAGAATAAACTGGTAGAGATAATAAGAGGGATATGGGAAGGAGAGGGATACCCGGAGGACTGGAGGGAAGGGGTGATTGTACCGATATACAAGAGAGGAAACAAGGAGTTAGCATGTAATTATAGAGGTGTGACCTTGATGAGTTCAGCGTACAAGGTATACGCGAAAGTGCTGAACGAAAGATTAGTGGATGAGATAGAGAAGAAAGATTTATTCGAGGAAACGCAGTTTGGATTCAGGAAGGGAAGAGGGGCGATTGACGGAATATTTGCAGTGAATCACATAGTAGAGGAGAGGTTAAAGAGAAAAAGAGGGAAAGCGTATATGGCGTTCGTGGATTTGAAAGCGGCGTTTGACAGGCTGGATAGGAAGGAGCTATGGAAGTTAATGGAAAGGAAGGGGATAGGAAAGAAGTTGATAATGAGGATAAAGGAAATATACAAGGGGACGAGGTGCAAGGTGAGGGTTGGTGAGAAAGAGTCGGAAAGTTTTTGGGTGAATAAGGGGGTGAGATAGGGATGTCCCCTGAGCCCGACCTTGTTCAACTTGTATGTAGCAGATCTTGAAGGGAATATGAGGAAGGGACAAGATGCGGGGGTGGTAGTAGGGAAGATGAAGTTGTGGACATTGGGGTACGCGGACGATATAGTATTGATGGCAGAGGGGGAACAGGAGCTAAAGAGAATTATTGAAAGGGCTGTTAAATACTTCAAAAGGAAAAAATAGAAGTAAACAGGGACAAGACGAAGGTAATGGTATTCAGTAAAGGAGGAGGGAGAAGAAAGAAGATAAAATGGGAATGGGGAGGCAGAGAAATAGAAGAAGTGAAGACTTTAAAATACCTGGGATATGTACTAGCGAGGAACAATGGGGCTGAACTACACATAAGGGAAAGAGTAAAGAAGGCAAGAATAGTCATGGAGAAGCTGTGGAGTATAGGAGAGAGGAAGTTTAATGACGATATTAGATGGAGATTGAAGTTGTTTGACGCCGTGGTGAAGAACATCCTACTATATGGAGTGGAAATTTGGGGATGGAAGTAATGGGAGAAAGTAGAACGAGTACAGGAGAGGTATTTGAGATGGATCTTAGGGGTAGATAGAACACCAGGGTATATTGTAAGAGAGGAACTGAAAAGGGATAAGATGAAAGTGGGTACAGGAAGGAGGGCGGTTAAGTACGAGGAGAAAGTAAGAATAGAAACAGACAAAAGAATAATGAGGGAATGCTGGGCGGAAAGAGCTAGAGAGGAACAGAAAAGAAGATGGTACGCATGGGGGGAGATGAGAAAGGAGTATTACTGGAGATGCGGAGTGGATGCGGCAGAGGTGGAAAGGAGAAGAAAAGACGGGATAAGCGTGATTGAGGAGTTGTGGAGGAGGGATAAGGAAGTGGGGGAGCAAAAAAGGACAGTCAGAATAGACACATCAAGGAGCGCAGGGAGATATAAGGAGGTCAGAACTATAGAGGTACCAAGCTACTTGAAGGGAGAAAGAGGAAGGTCAGGAGGGAGAGTTAGGAGGATTGCGAGGCTAAGGTGCGGGAATGAAGAGAGAGGAAATAGATACTGGAGGAAACAGGAAGATAAGATGTGCGGGGAGGAGGAAGAAGATATAGAGCACCTCGCGAAGAGGTGTAGAGAGATGACAGTATGGTCGGGGAGCACATTAGACCTGTCGCACGAAGATGGAAAGGGGGAGAGGTGGGCGAAGGAATTAGAGGCAAGAAGGATTGAGATCGGGGAAGGATAACAGGAAGGGGTAAAGGAAGGAAGAGGCCCGGTGGGAGGCAGAAGGCGAGAAATGGAAGGAAGGAAGGGGGCTGAGGTCACCTGGAAATGGGGAGGAAGGAAGGGAGATAAGAGGAGGGGTGAAGAAACGGTTGGAAGGGAAGAGAATGGAATAAAATAAATTAAAGATGGGCGAGAGAACTGGAAGCAAGAAGGAAGGAGATCGGAGAGGGAAACCAGAATGAGAATAGGAAGAAAGAGAGGGACACTAGAGCAAGAAGAAAGAAATGAGAAAATGTAATATATTGTAAATTAAATTGTACTGTATTCTACGTTATGTAATTTGGATTGTTTTGGTTATTTTATTTATTTTATTTCTATTTGTAATGGCTAATACCCTGAACGCCGCAAGGCCTAGGGAGAAATAAAGAATATATAATTAAAAGAACATAGATTTATTTAGTTTTTTATGGACTTTCAATAACCGCTCCAAAGAAACTACATTTAAGGACAGGGAACAGGGTGAGATATATGTTTCCAGCCCGATAGATGTAGCTAGGTAATTCGAGGTCAAATGGGAGTATCTATATTTCATTCAAAAGTATATCAACCAATAAGAGTAATATTACGTCACAATAGTATATTTTAAAGAATCTGTTGTGATATTTGTTTGTTTTGAAAAGATAGAGGCAACTCTATATATCAGGGATGGCCAAAGCGTCGACCGCGGTCGACCGGTCGACCGCAAGGCCTATGGAAGTCGCCCGCGAAGCTAACTTCAACATTGACAAATCATAGTGATAAATTCAGAGCGTACTTAGATTTAAAATATAATAATAAAAAAGTAAAAACTCAAAATTATTCTCTGCAATTAGTAGATTTTTTTAAAAATATTGTCAATAGCAACTTATTTCTGCAGAAAACACAGCTAAAATTTTTCTAATATTAAATGCGATGTACATTTAAAATCAATGGTTGCAAATGTGTGCTTCTGGAAATTAATAAGCAGGGATAAATATGCAAATATTTGGAGAGTTGTTGCATATTTCAATGACTTTTTTGGTTCAACATATTTATGCGAATCAGCATTTTCCTGCATGAATGTAGCAAAAACTAAACAGATCACAATTATCGGATCTACATTTGTAATCCTGTTTAAGAATTAGTTTGAGTTAATACGAGCCAAATTTTGACAAACCTGTCGAAACTATGCAATATCGAGTGTCATCAAATTAAAAAAAATTCATTGTTTTTGTTTTTTTTTACTGTATTTTTTGTTTTTTTTTTTTGAAAAATTAGCTCCTTATTTATTTTAATAATATTGTAAAACAATAATTTTGTTTTTTCCCAACTTCTTAAATTTTTTAAAATTCAGGATCAGTTTTACAAAATAGTTATTATATGTAATTTAACAGCAGTCATAGTGAAATGTCTTCGCCATCAGTTCCTAAGTATCTTTTAAAAACGTCACCAATTCGTCATCCAAAAAAAAAAAAAAAAAACGTCGATTTGTGAGTACCTAAAAAACCCTTAAAAATAAGACCAATTCGTAAGTACCTTCTAAAAAATCAGCTGTGGCCACCACAGGACCGACCGCCATCATAAAGTACTTATATAAAATACATTCTAGCAGCAGAGTAAAAATAACTTGGCCTAATATTTTCTAACAGAGATATTATTTATCATGACCATGGAAACGTTACATGTAAGTATGAAAAAATTGAGACAGACTGGGCGGGGTTATGCAATTTTCAAAATCTTAATGAACCTTGCTATATATATAAAAAAAAAAATACTGCACATATTTAGAAACCTAAATAATATTGATAAGCCATTAGAATTAAAATTAACAAAAAAAATATTTTAACATAAAATTTATTTTGGCATCCAAATTATCATCATTCACTTACTAAAACCTGCGAAATCCTGAAATGTTGTCAAAATTCACACTTCACATCAATTTTTTAATTTTTGTACTTTTCGACAATTTTATTTGATGGCCTATTAATAAAGTTGTGTGCTAGCCACTAAATCTTAATTTTTTTTCTAAACTATTTAAAGTCTGAGGATTTCAAAAATTTAAACCGCAGGTCTCTATCTCTTACCGTTTTTGAGATATGATTGTTTGGAAAATTAAAGTTGGCATTTCCATATTTAAAAAAATGATAAATACATAATAATATTAAAAAAAGAATAAATAAAATAATGTAAACCTATGTTTGTTAATAATAATAATAATAATAGTTTATTTATTTAGCTAATGCTAGTAAGATCCATATTAACAAACATAAACATATAAACCTTATAATAAACATTCAAATCAAATTTAATCCTTATTTTGTCAATTTAACACGTTGACTGCCACGACAAGTTTCAAGATTCCGGTCTCAGATGCCAGTTTGATTTAATCATATTATATTATTCAAACCTATAATTATAGTAAAGAGTAATCAATAAGAAACAAACAGAATTTTTTTTTTTTTTTTTTTCGAAAAAAAGGTCTTTCGAATCACCTCGTATTTAAATTAATAAAATGTTTTTTATATATATTTCTTGTTCATTTATTGATGAATTTTCTGTTCGTGTAAACCAGCCTTGATTTTTATGTCTTTTCCCAAAAGCCACCTCTCATTATCTGCACTTATATTTTACGAATACAATCGTAGTTGCACGAAAATGACAAGTAAAAATACTACGAGTTTTCTCGTAGTCGGCGTCCTTGACAAAAACGCAAGCTACGAGTTATCACGTAGTTGGCAGTCAACGTGTTAAACCATTATTTGTCTACTTAGTTCATGCAAAACGTGATTTTTGTCAAATTTAAATATCGATTTTTCGTAATTTAGCGCTTTAAAATTTTAATAACATATTTGAATTAATTGTTTGGGACCTTAAAAATAAGTAGGTCGTAAAATTAGGTTCCAAACTTGTTGCAAATTGGTTTGTAATGTTTTCTACAATAATTTCAAAACTGTATTACTGTGATAAATCAAATATTTTGAATATCAGCTATGCCTACGAAATCCTGTAAACTATGAAAATTCACAGTTTATATATTTTTTTCATATAAACGGGTTTCGTCGCATAAATGTTTACGTAATTCCTGCTAATGATATAAAAATAAAATTTTCTTATCAACTTATTTAAGAGGATTAATTATTTTTTTAATCCCATACTAATTCATTTGTGGTTAACAAAACATCGAGATAACATTAAAATGTCTTTCTTATAAATTCTAAGTTATTTTTTGTACGTATTTTAACATTGAATATACTGGGTCTCGTGAAAGTGTAGTTATTTTTGGAAATTTGGGTATTAAATCAAAAACTATATCTTAAATATGGTAAGAAATAGAGACCTAAGGTTTAAATCTTTAAAAAATTTAGTTTTACGATGTTTTTTCTGTAATATTTGGTCCCTAATGACGTAAAACTAATTGGTAACATTTTGATTTTATTTTGTAATTTTCAAAAATTCATATCTCAAAAATGGTAAGAGGTAGAGACTAGAGGTTTGAATTTTTGGAATTCTTACACCTTGTTTTGTCTAGAAAAAATTAATGTTTGGTCCGTAATGACCTCAAACTATTGAAAATTTCGATTTTTTTGTAATTTTAAAAATTCATATCTCAATAAAGGTAAGACATAGAGATTTGAGGTTTGATTTTTGGAATTCTCACACCTTGTTTTGTTTAGAAAAAATTAATGTTTGGTCCGTAATGACTTAAAACTATTGAAAATTTTGATTTTTTTGTAATTTTTCTCAATTCATATCTCAAAAAAGGTAAGACATAGAGATTTGAGGTTTGAATTTTTGGAATTCTCACATCTTGTTTTGTTTAGAAAAAAATAATGTTTGGTCCGTAATGACCTAAAACTATTGAAAATTTTGATTTTTTTGTAATTTTAAAAATTCATATCTCAAAACAGGTAAGAAATAGAGACTTGAGGTTTGAATTTTTGGAATTCTCACACCTTGTTTTGTCCAGAAAAATATAATGTTTGGTCCGTAATGAACTAAAACTATTAGGGAAAATTTTGAAACTTTTTGTAATTTTAAAAATTTATATCTCAAAAAAGGTAAGAAATAGAGACTTGAGGTTTGAATTTTTGGAATTCTCACACCTTGTTTTGTCTAGAAAAATATAATGTTTGGTCCGTAATGACCTAAAACTATTAGGGAAAATTTTGAAACTTTTTGTAATTTTAAAAATTCATATCTTAAAAAAGGTAAGAAATAGAGACTTGAGGTTTGATTTTTTGGAATTTTCACACCTTGTTTTGTCTAGAAAAATATAATGTTTGGTCCGTAATGACCTAAAACTATTAGGGAAAATTTTGATTTTTTTTGGAATTTTAAAAAATTCATCTCTCATAAAAGGTAAGAAATAGAGACTTGAGGTTTGAATTTTTGGAATTCTCACACCTTGTTTTGTCTAGAAAAAATTAATGTTTGGTCCGTAATGACCTAAAACTATTAGGAAAAATTTTGATTTTAATGGGATTTAAAAAAATCTTATCTCATAAAAGGTAAGATATAGAAACTTGAGGTTTAAATTTTTGTAATTCTCACATCTTATTTTGTCTAGAAAAAATAATGTTTGGTCCGTAATGACCTAAAACTATTAGGGAAAAATTTGGAAAAAATTTTCAATTTTTTTTTCATTTTATCAAAAAATGTCTCAAATAAAAGTTGTCAGTTATTGCTTTTATAGCAACTTTTGTTCAATAATTTTTTTCGAAATGTTTTTCTTACATCATGCTAAAAATAATCAAAAGTTATGTAGGGACCTCAATTCGTGGAGATCCATCGAAATCTCGAAACGTCAAAATTGGTATGATCACAATACCTCCCTTATATATGTTGGCGGTCGGTAAAAACGTAGTCGCCCGCGGAAACATTTTCACCAAAAAAGTCGCCCCCAACGTCTAAAAGTTTGGCCACCCCTGCTATATATGTATTACTTGCATCTAAGCTGAATGCTACTGAGTAGTTACTTGTATCTGGTAAAACAAATGAAAAAGATGATTATAAACCTTTACTTCCTTTATCTGAAACGTGACAATGATTACTTAAGGTCAAGATCGATAGAATATAATATAATAAATATTTTAATTTAGTACATATACATTTATATATTATTTTTATTTGTACACATTTATATTTAATTTCATTCTATGATTCCCATGTAAGAAAAATATTGAAAATTCTAAAATTACGCGAAAAGAATATAGGTACCTAGATATTATTGAAAAAAAAACGAAATTTTGTCGAGATTATGTCAAATATTTTTGCATTATTTCTCGTAATGTACACTGATGTGACACGGAAAAATTCTACAGGTATTTTACTTTACAACCGTAGGCAAACAATGTATTAAAAATAAACAATGTATTTGAAATTCTCTTATCTTGATGCTCATAATAAAAAGTAATTGTTGAAAGAAGTAATTATGGCTGTTGAAGTTTTCAAATATAAATATTTTTCTATGCATACGGTAACCGTTTATTTATATTTAGTTACTTATAAATATATCATCTTTCACAATCATAATAAATAGACAACTTATTATTGTTTGTAAACTGGTAAAAAAGTTATAGTTTCCAATTTTTATTAAATTAGGTCTTTGTTATTCACATGTCGTTTACCAAGCGCCGAGAAATTCAAACAAAGTACTTATATTTTATATCTTTTCTTCAGATGTTATACCCAGGTCCAACGCTGCGTATAACTAGGCTTATCATACGTCCCGGCGTCCCGGCCAGTTTGTCATTTTGTCCCGGATATTTGGTAAAACTTACTAAGTGCCAAATATACCATGAGTCCAAAAAGAAATTACATAAGGGTTGGCTATGGAAAATAAAAGTAATGTCAACAGTAAACGATAGAATTAATTAACTGTCATCACTGTTGTTGTTGTCATATGTTTATATTGTTATATAAAGCTTGCAGTAGACATTATTTTATTTTTTCATAGCCAACCCTTATGTAATTTCTTATTGAACTCCTGGTACATACAGTACAAAAAGTGCAGCTTCGGAAAATGGCGAATAGGCAACTAATTAAAAATAACAAAGGTTTTTTTTTTAATATAACGGTAGTAACAAATATTAATCATTTTTTAACAACAAGTTATGTTCAATTAAGAGTAATTAAAAATTATTACTAAGTAATTTTTGTTTTTTTTTTAACCACCCCATTATTTAGCTTTTTTAATCATAAGTACTTTGCGTAGAAGGCGCCATTTTCTATTTTGAGCAGAATCTCAAAATTTTCCCGGTTTGAGAATAAAATATTATGGTAAGTCTACGTATAATCCTCAGAGACCACAAGTTTCTTATAAATAACTGACAATCTGAAATAAAATTAGTAACAAACTATACATCAAATGTTGTTCCTCATTTTTACTTATCTAATAGAATATTTTTAATTGAAGAAAAAAAAGTTAAAATGTTATCGCTCAATTACATAATTTTTTTAATATATTAGAGTTGTATCCTGGGTAATGATCCTAGCAGTCAAGCCCAAAATAAATTTAATATATATTAGTGAGATTCAATTTTTTTTTTTGTAGAAATGTTCATTTTTTTTTTATTTAATTTTTTGTAAACCCGTATATTCAAATAATATCTACGTCAATACTTTTTTCGACTGATTATTCATAGTTTAGAACTTTCGTTGATAACTATTATACTTGTTGATAATGTAATTCCCCTTTGTGCATGTTTTCTTCACGAAAATGATGTTTTCTATAAGAAACTTTTGAGAAATTTACGGTTGTGATAAGATATTACTTACTGCAAGATATGTATGTGCCACAAACCCTTTCAGTCCGTGTAAAATATGATTCATGTGACATTCTAGAAGAATTATTCATTCGACAACACTGGCAATATATTTGATGTAAAAATGTCATCATTTTTTAATAAAAGATGCATAAAATTAAAAAACGCTTGTTTTCAATTCAAAGATTTTTGTAATAAGACGAATTTTTGGGGGCTGTGGTGTCGCTACGTACATATAAACTTAAAATATCACACTTATAATTTATATAGCTAACAACAAAAATGTAGGTATATTTATATAAAAAAGTTTAGAATGAAGAAAAGATTCAAATATTGTGCATAACAATAATTGGAATTCATTACAATTAATAAAAATTCTGAAAATATATTAGATTAGATTAAACTTTATTTAGCATTTGATAAATAAACAGAATAAAATATTGACGTATTGTTTTACCATTTCTCCATCTAAACATCTAAATTTAAGAGCTATTTGAAGCTCACTAATATATTTAAAAAATTACAGAAACTTGTTAACTCATGCTTATAATTAAGTTATTGAGCGATAAAAATTTTATTACAAATTTGTTTGAAATAAAAAATATCCTATTAGATAGAGAAAAAATCGCTGCAAAATTTGATGTATAATTAGTACTAATTTTATTTCATGTATGTTAGTCTTATATAGGAAACTAAAAATCTATAGGGTTATGCGCCGCCTTAAATGCGCTGCTGATCTTGAAATTGATTTAAGACATGGCAAATCAGTAGACTTGAATGGATACATGTTGCCGGAAGAAATAGAAGCTTTGAAAGTAACTATTCCACGAAGTTGTTGTAATCCATTAAATATTCTTAAATATTTGACTTGCAATAATCGTTTATCCTCGTTTACAAATTTATTCATTGCACCTAGGATCATCCTCACTATACCAGTCGCTGCGGGCAAAAGAAGTTTTGCGAAATTAAAGGTACTGAAAACCTATTTACAATCGACTATTACTGAAGAAAGTTTAAATTAACTGGCAATTATGTCAACTGAATGTGAAACCATGAGGGAGATGGAGTTCAACAATCTTTTAAAAGATTTTGCGGTAGCAAATTCTAGCTTTTGCTTCCGTTAATTTAGTTTGTAACAATAATAGTACCATGTCAATAATGTCTAAAGAAATAAACCTATATAGTATATACCCTGTATTTGTTTTATAATTTTTTAATTTTTTTTTTAGGCCCATTACACTTGGGTCGGGCCCCGCGCTTGCTAGGGCCGGCCCTGTTTCTGCGTAAAATACAAATAATTTATCAATAAACATTAGAATGATTGTTACAACCTTATGAACAAAATGTGTGAATATTTCCATTGATAAATGCTTGGGATTTCTTATAAATTTAAAACAACGCCAAAGTTAGGAACATAAAGATTCGTTAATACGAAAACCACTAGCTCCACAATGCAAATGGAGCAGCAAATTTAAATTGTCCAAATGTACCCACGCACTAAGTCATCTTTGATTACAAGAGCCGGCAAAACTTTTAAATAACCGGGTCGATTCAAGAGTCTCAGTCCGCCCCTCTGGTTAAATACGGGCATTTCTTCAGTTTTCCAGTTAGTTCTTGGCACTGGAATATAAAGTGTTATACCCAGTTTGCTTTCCCACGCACCCCATAACGTCTTTAAAACATATGTTAATTTTTACATTTTGAAAATTACAACTTACGTTTAGATTTTGTAATCTCATATTCTCTTGAGTGGCTACGGGACGTTGTGGTGTATTTTGATAAACAGAAGTAGTGGGCTTTGGTTGCCAAATATTCGACATAGTATTCCGATATTGTCTTGGCATCGGGATAGGCGGTGGTAAAGTTCTATTGAAATCCGACAGACCCGATTGCACCTGTATTGAAAAGATAAATTAATTTATTATATTATAACTAGAGGTCGGACAAAAGTTTTTCTAGCAAAATTAGTTTGTTTTTAATTTTTCTTTTTTAGGAGCCTGCAAAAATATTTATATATTTTATTGACTTATTTAGTGTTAGATTTAGTAATCCGCAATTCAAACAAATCGAACGAATCGAGTGGTTTACTAAAATATGAACTATCAAGTGTTATACGTATCAATCACATTTCATAATTATATGACTGTAGCTCATTAAAATTTTATAGGAGATAAGATATAAAATATATTTAATTACTAGCACTATAAGAAGGAGAGGCCATGGAAGATTTAACAGTAGAGTTTGTATGTTATTTAATGAATATGATTTCCTAGTTCGACATTTCTTAATTCAGCTAATTTAACAAAATTTATATAATAATCAAATATGGTTTATTAATAATAGTCCTTCACAGATTAATATTTGTAGACTCTAAATATGTGGCCACAGCTTCATAATTTTTTTATGAAGACTCAATATAATTTTTATGTTGGCAGGTAGAGGTTATTTATTCAGAATTTAGGTTGTTATTAGTTCATTTTGTTCAACTTCGTATTTCTTACTTGATAGTAGTTTGTCAAGTGGTTTGGGTCAGCAGGTATATTACACAAACGAATTTATTGTATATATATATATATATATATATATTTATTTATTTATTTATATATATATATATATATATATATATATATATATATATATATATATATATATATATATATATATATATATATATATAATTAATTAATTAATGTTGTTGGGAATAGCGGTGGAGAAAAGTTAACTCGAAATTTACTAGTACCCGATATTTCGGGTCTTAGATTTTTTTGACCTTTTTCAAGGGAAGTTAAAACTAAGAGTCTCCTCTGGTGTACATTAATAAACTAATTGAAAAGATAGTTTTAAAATTAAACATTAAAATAAATATGACATCAATAACAGATTAAAATCGTTATCACAGCTCATATAATTTTTTTTATTTTCCAAAATAAAATTCCACCTACCAATTTTTCCAATTTACTCACAAGTAGATCAGTTGTCGTATTAGAAACCCGAATAAGTACGTATGTATACAGGAAGAGACTCAATGGGGAAACCCTGGGACAAAAAAAAAAACGAGAAAAGTTAGACGGCAAAATTTGAAAATAGCGGACGGTAGAAGGAGTAAAAGCAGGAGTGTTGACTTTCACAATTTTTAGAATCTTTTTTTTTTTATTTAGTTAGAGACACTTCCACTTCTAGGCCATTAGTGTCTCTATAATTACAGGTATAGAGTTGAAGTATACAGTTAAAACTGAAAATGTGCTCCTTTCGATAAAATATGCAAAAATATGACTTTAAGTTTAGTTTAAATTGGGCACAAGTATCAGAACCTGTATCAAGTCTTATATCGGGATTTGAATAATATATATGCATGTATGAAGAATGACTTGTGTATGTGTGTGCATGTGTTAATGATGAGAAAATGTTAAGTGATTAATGTAAGTGACAATTATGTCTGTTGAGAAGAGTTTTTAAGTGCGTGCATGGTTATTATTTCAAAATAAAAAAAATAAAAAAACAATCGCAGCAAACGGAGATGTTCGTATGTGTATTTTTGAAATCAAGGGAAACCCATGATGAATTGACAACATGCTAATGATTGAGTTAACGGTAGAGTATGAAGCTAGTTTTATAAACTATGTGAGCATAGAAAGTGATGAATAATTTGCAAAAAATGCATCACGTATTCTGAAAAAAGATACAAACTGATAAAAAGTCATACAAGCAGCTGATCAGTTGGCTGTAACTTTGATATTTTTAGCCATAGGCTAATAATGTACATCAGATATTCTCAAACTTTTTTATTCGCGTACCACTTATGTGAATAACGGAATAGTCGCGTACTATTGACAGGTCTAGATCGAGGCGAAGTCACATTTTGACAATGTTGTCTAAAAAATAAATCGGTCGTACATACCTACAAATTAATTTACATTTCAAAGGGTTTCCAAATATCAGATTACTACGCCTCTCTTTAAAAACAAATAATCTTGACGCCTCCCTCCCTTATTTTATAAAGTAATACAGACACATTTTTAAATGGTAAAAAATATACTACTACAAGAAATACGCATATCAGAAAATAATAAGGTTTTTAAGCTTCGTTAAACTTCGCGCACTAATCCTCGACGCGCTTCCCAGTTTGAAAATCGCTGGACAAAACAGAATTAATTCAACATTTTTTTATATTTTTTATGATAATACACATACCAAGTTTAGTGAGAAGGATGAAGCTGCGAGCTTCAAACAAGCCATGAGAGGTTGGGTTCCGTTGTACTCAATTTTAAGCGCTAATCGGAGTCGATAGTTAATTTATTGCGAAACTTGTTTTTTATGGTCACCATGTAAGAAAATCCGGTTTCGCAGAAATTGGTTGTTGAAAAGAGCATTAAAAACAATAATGCTTTTCTGGTCAATTCGGGATATTTGGTTTTAGCCTTAAACCAAAACTCATCAAGTTTTGATTCACTAAACTCAATTTTCGTTATTACTGATGGTTGGTGGAATATTTTCTATAATAAATGGGTTCGTTATCCACAGCATTTCGGAATAGTCTTCTTAGAAATATTTTTTAAAAGCTTCAGAAAGCATTTGACAATGGAGTTTGATGTTATTAATGAACTCAAATTTAACTTTAATTTCATGGACTTACATTTTATGGTCGTGTCTGCTCGCGTACCACCACTAGATGCTTCGCGTACCACTAGTGGTGATTTTCTTATTTCTTTCGTCGATGAATACTTTGCGCAGCAGAAAAATGTACAACTGAATATATGACGATATTTGTCAAAGAATATTGTAAAATTCTCTTATACAAAAAGTATAAGAAAAAATCAACGCATCTTATCTGATCATAAAAAATTTATGAGCAGTTATATCACGACTTGTACAGAACATTGCATGAAACATGTAGGTATCTCATGCCAATTCTGATACTTGTGCCCAATCTAAACTAAGCATAAAAAGTAGGATTAAAAATTCATAGATCATCCTGAAATAGATTTGTGTCTTGTTCATTTCTTTATCAGTCGCATGAATAAGGAATATGACAGACTATTTTTGGTTGCCCTAGTTCTTAACAATAAACTATGATAATACTTACTTCTTGGTAGAAATTATTAGGTTGCGGATAAATCGGAGTGCCTATATCGCGCTGCAAAGTAGAAATAGGCTGACAAATATTCTGCGGAACGTACGAACTGGTAGCTATGGATCTTGTGCTATTGGATGTTACAAGACTATCCCAATACGCCCTGTCGCTATTATACAGGTTCCAACAATTTATTTGAAACTGTAAATTTAAAAATGTTTTAGGGTAGATAGTTAAAAAGAAAAGGCGCTGACGCCGGAGATCCTTCGATGGATAAGCCGTCAAAGTAAAACGCCCCAACGCCAGTGATGATTCTTGAGCTGACAGTGCAGTATCGGAAAGTGATAATTCCGATATGATGCCCGAAATGTGAACCTGTGTTCCTGTGCTCCGTAAAGAAACGTCTTATCAAGGAACTATGGCAACTCATCATTGTAACCTAATAGGCTCCCACAATTCATTGGGGTAGTGAGATGTTTTGGGGCCCTTGATCAGGTTGATCCCGTTCTCTCTCTCTCATCAAGCAGTAAACTGAACTCAAGGTCGAGTTTCATACAAGAACTGAAAGATAGATGATTCAGTGGATATGACACGTTATGAGGATGAGGGGGGACAGAACGGTTAGGAAGATAAGAAAGGGAAGATTGAATACCCGTCAACCAGTGGGAAGACCTCGTAAGAGATGGAGATATCAGCTAACCGACTGACAGTGCCCAAATAAGAAGAAGAAGATTAAAAAAATAAAAATATAAATACTAATTAATAGCATAGAAATACAAAGCAATTCTGTAACATATCATCTAAAACAGTTATAGTGTAATGGTGAATAATTTAACTAAAATAATTTTCATAAATTTTAGTTAATAATTAATAAGTTTGCACCACAAAAGCAGGTAATTAAATTCGTCTATTAATTTAAAAATGCGCTAATTCACACATTTCTTCTTTTGCATCGATCCATTATCCCATCGATTATTATTATTGGACCAGTTCCAGATGAAGAAAAATATTCCCAAATCATGATGTTGCCGCCACCATGCTTGACAGTGGGAATCTGGTAATTATTGTTGTATCTTGCACTCTCGAACGCCTCGTATACTTCTTTCCATCACTCCCAAACAATTTAAATTTGCTTTTATCACTCCAAAGGACCGTTTTCCATTTATTAATGGACCACTCCAAATGATCTCTAGCAAAATCCAATCGAGCCCTACTGTTTTTCTTAGAAATGAGTGGCTTTTTTACCGCTACTCTACCAAATAGTCCCATATTATTTAGTCTCCTTCTTACAGTACGACTTGAACTATTAAAACTTTCTAAAATTTCCTCAGAAAAGTGTCTTTATGTCTTTTTCGGATCATATGTTGCAATTCTTAATAATTTTATCTACTCTTGACGTGTTTTTTTAGGTCGGCTACTTTTTATTTTAACGTCCACGATGACGTCCACGATGACTTTATAATTATTGAAATTGTACCTTTTGGTATCTTTAAAAGTTTAGAAATGTCACACTGTTTATGCCACTGTGGTATAATTGAATAATTTCAGTTTTTACATCGCAAGAATAATATTTTTTCTGATGCAAGGTACTATAAAACCCGTCAATACAATAATGAATAAGTTTTATAGTAAAATATTCAATTCAACAAACTGGTTATTGCATTGTGGAGCATGTTTGATAAGGTTTCCATACTTTTTGGCTAGGCGCATTTCAAAATTTCAATGTAAAATACTGAATATGTAAAAATAATTTATTCTAATTGTTGCAAATATTTCTCTTTTCTCTTGAATTAAATACAAATTACAAGAAAAAAAAAATATATATATATATATATCGAAAGAAAGTTCTTGACGAAATTAATATGGGTATTAAATAAAATTCTTATGTCATACTCGTCATAAATTTATTAAAACAATTTTTATCGAGACGTTTCGATTGGTAATCCAATCATCCTCAGTCTAAAAATAGGGATACACATTGAAATATAACAAAATCGAAATTATTAGTCTTGTATTAAAGAATATTTGTGCGAAACGTCTCGATAAAAATTGTTTTAATAAATTTATGACGAGTATGACATAAGAATTTTATTTAATACCTATATATATATATATATATAAGAGGAAATAAAAATTCTTGAATACTCGTCAAAAGTTTATTTATAAAATATTAAGAGACGTTTCGAGTATTCAAGAATATATATATATATATATATATATATCCGACCTTTTGTCTGAGCTTCGTCAAATGTACCCGGAACACAGAATCAAGCTTGTGGTTCTCATTATGGGCGTTCTAGACGGAACGAAGGCGTCCTTCGAGCAGGAACTTAACATCATTCCTGCCTGCAGATCAGTTTCCAGCTCTTTGGTCTGCAGAGTGCAAAAAGCATGTTTGCTTGGTTCCTTACGCACTTTGAAGACGCACGGCGTAGTGCACTAGCCGCTGCCGCACATCTCCAGGGTCTGGGATGCGGCAGTGTGTATTTTCCCCATCAGGTATTCGCGTATGACGAGCTACCTTGTGGTAAGCCTGAAGTGCAGTACCTGGCGGAGGATGGTTTAAGACCTAAACCAATACCACCTATATATATAGTAATTAAATTTTTATTAGGAAAAGTAAAAAGTTTCCCTACTTATGGCCATCACTGTATATAAATTAAAATAACTCCTTCAATTACGAATATTGGATAACATTGCTTAAAAAATGTTTTGTTCAGAATAAGTTTCAGAATATTCAACAATATATAGAGATCCCATTTAAAAATGTTATTTTCAAAATAACTCAAAAACGAAGTGATTAAATACTTTCTTGACCGTTGCTTAATATTTCTTTTCTATACAATATATAATAAATGCAAAGTGCCATACTGGCCTGCGGGCCACGACTTGCGCATCAGTGACTTTTTCTGAAAATCTTCGTAGAAAATTTGGTACATATAGAGAGCTTTATCCACAATTCGGAAAATCTGCATAATTCTATTAACCATTAAAGAATAATCATATAAATTACAGCTAACATGAAATGTGATCCGGTATAAAACATTATTCACATTAAATCGAATTCCCAGTATTCAAATTCGCAGTAATCGTGACTTACACAGGTTTATTTTACAAAAAGATAGCAGATAAATTATTAAAACAATACACATTAATAAAATTCTACATACCTAAAACATTGATAATTTGAAAATAAAATAAAATATTGCTGTTACTACGTAATAATATATTGAAATCCGTTCAACAATCCTTAACTTAACAATTCAAATAATCACGCAACAGTCTGCTCCGCCCACTAACTCAACTTAAATCTAGAAGAAATGTTTTGATATAATATTTTAATTGACTGTTTTTTAATTGATTGTTTATAAATATTATCAATTCCATATATACCCCATTATGCACCAAGTCATACAACAAATCATGTATATACATAAACAAAAATTTAAATGAAGAAATACGTACCTGGCTCGAATATGTTTGAGGCACTACATTATTTTGAGGCAGCGTATTATAATTCATTGGGTTCCACATCTTGGACTTGAACACTCAAGCTTCTGGTCACCCAAACTTATTAAGAGATATTATTCAAACTACTAACTATACAATTTATTAATTGTAAGCAATGCAACGGTATAACAAGTTGCAGCACCCAACTTCATATGAGCTCAACCACTCCGCGCAAAGAAAGTCTTCTTATTCTTCCAGACAAGTTACTAAATTAAGGCTCGTTCGGAATTAAAATACTTATATTTTTAGCATAGGTACATATATACTGACCTATGTTTATATCACTATGTAAAGATATTTACCTTTTTACGAGTTCCCATCTTATAAATAAAAGATATGTGATTTTTTCCCCCCGAAAATAATGAAAAAGATAAATAACACTTTTTTTTTATTTCCTACGTAAGTAACAGAGTCATCTATGGTCACTAAAGGAAACAAAGATAGTCACTTACACATTTAATTCTCTCATTTAAACACAGCGTAAAAATTTTTAGGATTTTGTCGGTATGACCAAAAAAAAATTTATATGTGACGCTAATGGAACTAAAAACCTAAAAAATCTAAGAAATGCAGATTGATGTGAATAACGGGAGTTTCTGATCCGGTTATATTTTATAAAAACATTTTGTTAAGTGCGGAGCCCTGCAATGTTCCCAGACTGAGACATTGTTCAGGTTCCTGCTCTGAGGAGCCAATTCGCGATGATCGTAAGGTAGGACTCACGATCTGGATGAAAACGCAGAATAAAGCGAGTGGACTTTATAGGGCGCAATCTCACGCGATTGTAGAATGTTGGAGATGGGATTGGATATATACAGGTTGATGGACTTATCTAGTGGTTGAAACGTTATGTAGCAAAGGGCCCTTTGACATGCTGTAGGCTTCGTAATACACAAGGTCTGAAATGGAGAATTTGGACACACAGCCACGATCGATTTCACAAGTCCACACCGTATATTCGCGGAATATACTAACACACACGAATGTGAATGCATACGTAAAATGAATTCACGACAACAAAGCAGAAAACAAACGAAAAGATGTAGAACAAAACTATTTCTACCTCTGCTTAAAGACGCACGATACTAAAATCTCAGATTATGCGGGGACCGAAACGAGTGACTAAAATACACTAACACACGAGCCGAATATATATAACATACACTCGGGAACTGCAACAATGCAGGTAACCTGAGCGGTGGTCGCGTACAGAAAAAACTGAGTACAAAAATTAACAGGACACAGATGATTCGAATGTTACTCGGTAACTTAACTAAAAATAATGTTGGACTGAGAGCCCCCCCCCACATGTAAATAACAATAATTCGCGCAACTGGCGCGAACGTTAACATATAACATTAAAAAATTAACTTTTTAGAGTTTCGTCCAAAAAAACCATATACCGTCACTCATGTCTGTTTAAATATCTGGCATTCTATCTATCAGTGTGTTTGTTGGGTAGAAATTGTGGCCAAACGGCTGGAACTAAATAGTTGACATTTAGCATGTTTGTACAACTGTTTGACCCACATATAGGAAAGCTATTGAGAGTTAAAAAAACACATCATGCATTTAATGAATATATATTGCTCTTAATGCGTGGATAAACTAGATAATAATTTAATTTTTTTTTTTTTCACTATTTTTGACTAAAATGTGTGAAACTTTTGTCCCGTACATTCCATTTAAAGTTTATCATTGGCTATATACCTGAAGCTTGTAGCCAATGAATGCTACGCGCGCAGGTAAATAATGACTGATGCGCTACTTGGTTGTTATGGTAGAACTGAAAGGTACACTGAAAAAAAATTCATGGAAAATTCCTGTAAAAATTGTGGGTAACTTTTTAACTTCAATAATTTTATTAATTTTACACTGTGATTTAAAAATAAAGTTGGCTTGTAAAATTACATCCTGTAAAAGTATATTAACATACCCAGATATTAATTTTACAATAACCACGTGAAAATACATTATGATAATGTAATTTTCAAAATTAATTCTACAGTGACCTGTAAATCTCCAGAGTAGTCTTGCAATATTCTATTTAATTTTCCATCGCATTTTTCCATTTAACAGTAAGTTTAAATTACTAAAATGTAATTTTAATTCTATATTTACATGTAACAGTAAATTATCGTACATAAACAATTAGCAAGTGTTTGAAATCTTGGTAACATTGTGACGTCAATTTTTCCTAAGGTTCTCTTGATTGACTAACTGGGGACACCCTGTCTCTTGATTGACAGGTATTTTGCAGATTTATTCTCTAAGAATCTATGAATATAATTACATATAGAAATGTGTAGGATTTCGTAGGCATAAACAAGAAACTCTAGATACTGCTATATGCTATGACTGATATGAACAATATTTTGCAGATTTATTCTCTAAGAAACTGCGAATAAAATAACAAAAATGTCTAGGGTTTCGTAGTCATAAACAAGAAACTCTAGACACTTATATATCCTTTGATCGGTATGAAAAATATTTTGCAGATTTATTGTCTAAAAATCTGCGGATAAAATAACCTATAGAAATGTCTAGGGTTTCGTATGCATGAACAAGATACTCTAGAGTCTAGACACTCTTATATCCTTTGACTGATACCAACAATATCTTGCAGGTTTATTCTCTAAGAATAGTACATATATAATTAGCAAGTGTCTGTATGTAGTCTCGGTAACACTGTGACGTCAATTTTTCCTAAGGTTCTCGTGATTGGCAGACAATCACGATATCAGACAATAACAATATAATTACATACATAAATGTCTAGGGTTTCATAGGCATAAACAAGAGACTCTAGATACTCCTATATCCTTTGACCAATATGAACAATATTTTGCAGATTTATTCTCTAAGAAAATGCGGATAAAATTACATATAGAAATGTTTAGGGTTTCGTAAGCATAAACAAGAAACTTTAGACACACCTATCTATATCCTTTAATCGATATGAACAATATCTTGCAGATTTAGAAATGTCAAGGGTTTCGTAGGCATAAAAAATAAACTTTTGACACTGTTATATCCTTTCACCGATATGAACAATATTTTGCAGATTTATTTTCTAAGAATCTACGAATATAATTACATACAGAAATATCTAGGATTTCGTAGGCAAATTAACGTTTCATGTATACCTATGTATTGCATAACGTTCAAGAATTAATGATCGCACTGTATAATTCTTTATTTCTGTAAGCCTTGCAGCGTTTAGGGTATTAACAATTACAAAATAAAATAACGTACAATATTTGATAATTTTACAATATTTTTTTATCTCATTTATTTGTTCTTCCTCTAGTGTCCCTCTCATTCTTCTCATTCTCATCCCGGCTTCCCTCTCCGATATCCTTCTTTCTTTCTTCCAGACTGCCATCTTCTTGTACCTCTTAGCTAAATGCTCTAAGGTTGCCTAACTACGCACACGGATAGCGCTCGCTCTTTCCTAACTTAGCAGCAAAAGGGTTAATACCGGTTTAACTTCCTTCTACCAACATTAGAAACTACACATTTTATCCCTTTCATACTAAAAATATGTATAAAATTTTAACATTAGTAAGAAATTGAAAATTACGACGTATTTGGATGAAAACATTCATGTGGAATCCATGCCTGTGACGGTTGTTTTAAATATAAGTTGGCAATTCTGAACATATTAATCTCGGAGTAAATTCGTACGTATAAAGCTTCGACAAGTAAACGTAACTAAACATAGGGTCTAACGGGTATTAAAATACTCCCTGTTTAGTGTGCATGTAAACAAGATATATGTTATATAACCTCATTGCTCTTAATTTATAAAACTTTCAAGTCATATATAAAAAAAAAAATGCATTAAAATAATCGGCAGATACCCAAAATTTTATCTCATTTTAAATGCACAAACAGTATTAGTTTATACATGGCGACATATGGTCGCATTAAGTATCAGTAGGTGAAATCAGTGAAGTGCGTTACTGAAGTGCGTAATTTTGTGTTTCATTGTAAATATTTATAATACTAAGGACATAATAGTATAGGAAATATAGTGCAGTGCAGCGTTTCTCAACCGGGGGGCCGCGAAGTCATACAAGATCGAAACATGAAAATATAATAGGCATGCGCTCAATCTTGCAAGATATAAATTTTATTCATATTTATAAATACGAGTCTTATATTTATATTCAGAAAAATATACCTTTCATAACATAAATAAAATAAATATTTTATTTATTATTCTATCTAATTACTTATTTTGACAATTAAATTAAAGCTACAGGCTATTTCAAACGTTTAAGCGGAACTAAATTGAGTATTAATTTTCTAAAGTTGTCACTAGCTAACTTTATAATGAGTAAAATGGGCTTTTGCTAAACAAACTGATCAAAAGCAATCAAAACTCAAGTTGTACTTTGAAGTAGGTACGACTTCAAAGTTCAATATTTTTTATTATATTTTTTTTATTACTCTCTGAGCTACAGATAACTCAAGAGTAAGGATGCAAATGTGTTTAAATCAAAATATAAGGCACTTTGAACACTTGTAAATGAAAATACTTTACTTTCAAGTCGTTATAGGGAATATAATCGTCATATATGTTATAGTTTTTTGTCAACCGTAAAAGATACTGAAAAAATGTTTCTTTAAAAAAGTAAAAGTTGTTTCTTTTGAATAGCTCTATCCAAAGATACTCAATATGACATACGTTCCCATATAACAATTCGAAACTGTCCTTAATATCCTGTACTTTTTCAATACTACCATTTAATGTTTTGTATAAATTTTAGTTCACAATTTTTCCCATCTTGCTCACATGTTGCCTTTTGGAGAAAAATCGTGTTCTCTCTATCTTGATACACCATATATATATATATATATATATATATATATATACATAGGGGAGCCGCAGACAATATTTATATAATTTCGAGGGGTCCCATGCCAGAAAAGGTTGAGAAAAAAGGTTGAGGGTAGTGTACAACTAGCCCTCTTCCAGGATGGAGGGCGGAACGCAGGAAGACGAAGATGGGAGTAAGGGCATGGAGACAGATAAGTTCAGTGACACCTCTGACACTCCTAAAACCCAGTGGACAGTTAAGAAAAAAGGTAGGGCTAAAGTTTCCTTTAAAACTAAAGCCTCTAGGCAAAAACGGTCAGCGCCCACAGTGGAAAAGGTACAGGAATGCTTAATGGAAGCCATCACGGGGTCAATTTTGACCGAAAAACCCAAAAGCACGCCCATGAAAGATTCCAACTTTAACCTGCAAAATATTAATTAAAACGCACATGAACTACCGGTTACTCCAGTGTCTAATGTAGGAATTGTAAACAATAACTTAACCTACATACATCAAAATACATACGATAAAATACATCCAATGAATATCGGCAAAATTATTTATAAAAGTAATTTTACAGGAAAAAACGATATAACTGAAATTAAACAAATCGGATACGCGCGGGTAAAAATTGAAATGAAAATTACTCAGCAGCTAATGATATAGTAAATTTCAAAACATTAAATGAAGGCGGTTTATATACCGAACTATTTAACACACCGACAGGGCGTTATACGAAACATAGATGTAAACGAAAGCGAAGAGGAACTACTAGACGTGATTACGAGGGGCAATCAAATATAAACGAGTCTTTTATTTTAACAATTTATTTTATAAGAAATATTTAGACATTTCTACAAATTATTTTTCCACATAGTCTCCTCCTTCTAGGGTGGATTTTTTTCAACGTTTGGATAGTTTCTTTATACTGTTCTTTTAGAATGAAACTAGGCGAGTATCTAACATGTTGCGCGCGAACGTTTCCACTTGATCATTGTTCTCGTAAATAGCTCGCCTCCAAGTGTTTCTTTGAGGGGCCCAAACATGTGGCTATCGCATGGCCATAAGTCTGGACTATAAGGTGGATGTTCAAGCGTTTTCCAGTGCATATCCACCAGTTTATGTTTCGTTTGATCTGAAATGTGGGACCTGGCGTTGTTGTGAAGGATCATCACTCAGCGGTTTTGGAACATACGTGATGAGATTTTTTTGAAGCTCAAGTGCTTTCGTATGATTGATTGGACACTTCCATAGCTGACACCAAGTTCCTCCGAAATTTCAAACACTGTTAATCGTCGATCCCGTTCCACTAACACACAAACATGAGCAATGTTTTCACCAATGATGCGAGGACGGGAAGGATGACTTTGATTTTCAACTCTATCACGGCCTTGCTTGAACTCGTTGCACCAAACTTTCGCCTTTGGCCATGAAAGGGTGTCTTGCCCGAACTGGAACTGCAGTCTGCGGTGAATTTCGGCTGGTTTCAGGTTTTCACGGGCTAGAAATTTTATAATAATGTTTTGCGCAACAGAGACTGGCACACTCTTCACATTCATCGTAAGGCCTAGTAAACATAACATTAAAGAAACCGATTGGGCTGGTTTTCCTCCTCTACGTATCCTTACCTAGCGACCCCAACCGCCACAATACACATTGTTGCCTTTCGTTGACCTTTGTAGATGTGAAACAAAGGTCCAATCAATTCGTAGAATGACTAAACGAGTAGAAGTTAACGGTGAAAAAAATCTTTAAAAAAATTGGTATCTGTGAAATTCATTTTGAGGGCCAAGTACTCCTGGAGTACATATATATATGTGTAGCGAATCGAGTGGTCCATCAGAAACTTTCACAAACACCCGTCGGGAGAATTCCTTTGAAAGATATTTATTTGGGATTTTAAAAAAGGGTATATTTTTGAGAATTCAAATAATAAAATTTTAGAAATTTTATGTATCTTTAGAAATATATTTTTTTAAATGGTTCTTTGTTCAAGGAGAAATCTGTTCAGAGTTATTGCTTAATAACTCTGAACACTAGCGTCCCCTTGAACAAAGCTAAACCCCTTTTCCACGAAATACCTAGAAACTTCTCATAAAAACACACGACTCTTTGGAGAAGAGATCAGATAGTATTCGGGCTTGTTAGTAGTAACATCTAGGTAGTAGCATTAGTAGAGGCACTGTGTCGATATTTTCTGGTAGTCTACTTAATTCTGTTTGTTTTATTTTATTAATTCCTTTAAATACATATTAAACTTTTAATCTTTTAAACTATTTGTAAATATTACTGTAAATAAATTTAATTCATTAATTTTAAACCCCCGCGAGAACTATATTTTACGGCAACCAATAGTCACTCGCGTCCAGTTTTTTCCGTAAACCAAGAAAATTGCAACAAAGAAAATGAATTTGAAGTAATAAAACAAATGATAGTTGAAGCAGTACGCGATATTTTAAACTCAGTTAAATCCAAAGAAACCGGACAATTTTCAGATCTAGAAATAAACAAAGTGGTGGAAGAAAAAATTACATCTTACTCTAGTAATATTAATAAACAAAATGGGCATTAATATAATCCAGTGGAATGCAAGGTCTATAAAATCAAATAAAGAATCCTTAGAAAACATACTAATTAAATATAAAACTTCTATTGCACTTATTTCCGAAACCTGAATTACTCCAGATAAATCTTTGGTAAAATTTAAGGGATTCCACGCAGTATATACAAACAGAAGTGATGGATATGGCGGTAGCGGTATTATTATTGAAAATAATATACCCTATACAGAATTAAACATTGTCTATAATCAGAAAAATACAATACAGATAAGTGCAGCTAAAATAAAATTACAGAACATAGAAATAACCTTGCTTTCAATCTATTGTAAACCAAAACATAAATTCAATTATAACTTCTGGTCCAATATTTTTAGACAGATTATTTTAGTCCAATTTTAATAGGTGGAGACTTCAATAGTCATCATCAGGTTTGGAGATGCCCAGAACCCGATACAGAAGGAGAACAACTTTTAGAGGCAGTTGAACAACAAAACCTAGTTACATTAAATGGCGGCACGGAAACAATTATAAGACTGCCTAATACAAGAAAATCTGCAGAAGATGTTAGTTTTTGCTCCTCTAACATTCTTAGTCTGACGTCATGGGAAGTAATTAAAGATGGTCATGGCTCGAATCACTACCCAATACTTATCAACCTTAATGTATTTCACAATGATAAAATAAAAATAACACCTAAATATAAATGGGATATTAATAAAGGGAACTGGGAATTATACACTAGCTTAGCCATGGCTAAGGCCGCGAGTTATGTGCATAGTCCTGATCATATCACTGATTATTACAAGTTCATTAATATAATCAATGAATCAGCCTCAATCTCTTTTCCCGAATCTAAAGAAAAAATAATAAACCCCCACAAAACCAAACCGTGGTGGGATCAAGAGTGTAAAGAAGCGGAAAAACAAAGAAAGGAAGCGTTTAAAAATTATCAAAAAATCACTAACATACGAAAAACATCTCATATGTCAGAAATTAGCGGCCAAAGCAAAAAACTTATAAATTGAAAAAAAGATCCACTTGGAAAGATTACGTTCCTACCTTAACTAAAGACACACCTGTTAGAGATATTTGGAAAATAATTAAGTCTATAGATCGTGGTACTAATTATAATAACACAGTTAAACAACCTCCTAACAAATTAGTTTTAGATCAATTTTTGCATAAGTTAAGTCCGGACACAGTAACCTATAATAAACAAAATAATAAAAATACCAGGAATGACACAAATAACGAACTAAACAAACCATTCTCAATAGACGATCTCAATTCTGCTATTAAAAATACAAAAAATACATCCCCAGGCGTAGATCAAATACGTTACCCTATGATCCACAACCTACCCCTTAGCATGATAGTAATTTTGTGAAATATCTTCAACCGTATTTATAAAACAGGAGATACAGTTCCAGGCTGGAACACATATAACATTATCCCGTTACTTAAAACAAATAAAAATCCAGATCTCGCAGATTCTTACAGACCGATAGCCCTTTCGTCATGCATTGCAAAGACGTACGAAAGAATGCTGAAAACACGTCTAGAATGGTGGATGGAAAATAATCTTATTATTCCAAATTATTTTTTCGGCTTTCGAAAAGATCTAGGATGCACTGATAGCTTGTCTGTATTAACAACTGACATCTGTAAAAATTTATCCAAAAACAACTATTTTACAACAGTTTTTATAGATATTAAAGGAGCGTATGATAATGTCTGTATTCAAATACTAGTTGAAAAGCTAATAAGCATGAATATGCCAATCAATTTGCTAAAATGAATTACTTCTTTAATTTGGTGTAGAGAAATCACTTTGAATATTGATGATGGTACAGCCATTAAAAGGCAAGTTTCCCAGGGATTTCCCAGGGGACACAAGGGGGTGTCTTATCTCCACCCCGCTTCAATCTTTGTATGGCGGATATAAAAGACGTAATACAGGAGAGGAGCGGGGAGGGAATCAGAATAATAGGATACGCGGACGATTTCTGCATCCTAACCTACAGGGAAGTATCGCGGCCTTGGACGAGCCCATCAACTCAATCTCTGCATGAATGCATAATCAGGGTCTAGAATTATCAGAGGATAAAACTATGGTTACCGTATTCACTAGACACCACCTACATTTTACCCAAAATAAATTCAAAATCGGCCAGTATAACTTTTAATTATAGCGCAATAGTAAAGTATTTAGTGATTCACGATATTATGTGATTCACATTAGACAAAAAATTAACATACAAATATCATATTTAAAATATTGTTAAAAAAGTTGAAAAGAATATAAACTTATTACGTCTTATTAACCATAAATCCTGGGATGCCGACCCCGAAATATCATTACAATTTTACAAAATAAAAATACGCTCTATTATAGATTATGCAAGTATAATATATGGCTCCGCCTCAAACTCGAACTTAAAAAAACTGAATATAATACAAAATAAATCTTTAAGAATTTTTATTAACGCCTTCAAATCCACTCCAGTACACGCTTTATTAGTGGAATATTGCGAACCTCCCTTCCACTTTCGTAGAAAACTGGTAACTGACTAATTCTATTTCTCTAAACGTACTATCAACGATCATCTGTTACATGCAAAGCTAAGTAAACTCGCAGAAGAGTGCGTGACAAATAAGTTTTGGCACAATAAGAACCTTCCCCCACTATTTAACAGTTTTATCAAGTATGCGCAAACTGACATGACTCTTTACACTTCTGCAATAATCACCTGTTATCTCTCACCGATCAGATATTCAATCCTTAATCGAGAAATAGACCCAGATTTCAAGACAACACAAAATGAATCATTCTTAAATACTGTAAACTACAGATTTCCAGACGCATTACTAATATTTACCGATGCATCTAAAACAAATGATGGCATAGGACTAGTTGTATAAATTAAATAAATTGCAAAGATTTATTTGTTTTTAAAAAACTTTATTTCAAATAAGAAGATTAAATATTCTGAACTACACAGGTTCATTTACAAAATAGAACTCAGCACTACATTAGCTGAACACTAGTATATATTAAAAAGGTTTGTTTATAATTAAGGAGATAACACTTAGGCGGCTGTATAAACATAGAATAAGAGCATCTATCCATTAGTTAAATATTAGGATATACATAACTTATACGATTTCTCAAATAAAAAATCCGAGTTATATAAGATAACAAATAATATAACAATATTTCATGCTGAAATGTTAGTCATCCTCAAGGCAACTGAATATATAATAAGAGGGGAATTCACCAACAGAAACATAATTATTGCATCTGACAGTAAAAGTGTATTTACAAAATTAAGAACACCTGGTATGTCAAATCATCCCAAAATTGTATATAATATTATTACGAACATCAATAATATACAAAATGAAAACAATAAAATACGAGTAATCTGGGTAAAATCCCATTGTGGTATAGAACCCAACGAAACTGTGGACAACCTTGCAAAAATAGCCATTCATAGCGGTCGGCTGATACAACCCACATAACATGTCACAGGAATACATAAATGGTGAGAAAACAATAGTTAAAAAGGAGTGGGAAAAAAAATATACAAAATCCTCAGCATTTTACCATCAACGGAACAATTAAAACAAAACCGTGGTTTTCAGACTACAAACTACCTCGCCACTCTTTCACTAAAATATGTAGACTCCGTTTCAATCATACCAGCTGCCCTACTCATTTAAGAAGATTCAGCAGTTCATGTAAAGATTCAGAGCTGAGCAGTTGTATAAACCTGTGTGTGCCCTGTCTATTCAATCAGTGAAGTACATAACGATTGGCGATAAAAAGTTATAGTGTTTGTGTTAAAAAAATAATTAAAAGCAAGCATTTAGTGTGAAGTTTTCATAGTAGCCACTGTCCGCCGACCATTGTCGGCGGACAGTGGCGGATTTAGGTCAGTTAAGGCCCCGGGCGCAGTAAGAATATTGGGCCCCTCAATTAGAAAAAAGTGTCAAGTTAAGTTTTTGCGGGGCCCTTTAGAGGTCAGGGACCCGGGCGCGCGCCCGGTGCGCCCGCCTTTAAATCCGCCTCTGTCGGCGGAGAGGCCGATGATGAGGATGAAAATCCTCAAATGGATACGCGAGAAACAGAAGAAAGCGATACTGCTGACGGAACACCCGGATCACAACGTGTTCTACGGAGCCGAGGCAAGAAAAGTAAAGTTAGTTACAGTCAAAGCTCCAGAGTCAAAAATATCAAGAAACATTCAGTAACACCAAAGATGATTCAAAATCATATAAAAGAAGCATTTAAAGACATTACGCCCCACAGCAGTTCCACAGGTCCGGCCATGGACAAGAGCGACGAAACCGGACAAGAAAAATCCATCAACGAGCATGACATATCAGAGGTAATACCGATAATATCACCAGTGACAATCTACCAATTCATAATAATAGCATAACCCTCAGTCGAAATAAAGAAAATATGTATAAAGAAAGCGATCCCGGTCCCTATTTCGTGTACATTGAAAATACTAACAAACAAAAAGTTGCAATCCTATGGCAATCGGAAAATTAATATATAAAAGTACGTTCACGTTTAAAAGTGAAGTACATGAAATCAAACAAATAGGTCTAATGCGTATTCGAGTTGAATTAAATAATTATTTAACGGCAAATGAGCTTCGCAAATTTAAAGTTATTAATGAAAATAATATGCAGGCTTACATCCCCAACTATTTGACACAAAGGCAGGATGTTATTCGTAATGTAGATATAAATGAAACAGAAAACGATTTATTAGAAGCTATACAGTGTGAAGCTAAAGTTTTATCAATTCGTAGAGTCACTAGACGCGTCATTATCGATGGACAAGCAACTTATAAAAAAACCGGTACTTGTATATTAAAATTTGATAGTCAAATTCTTGCGGAATACGTGCATTTCTGGAACACTCGCTGTCCTGTCACCCCATATGTATATCCCGTACTGCAGTGTTATAAATGCCTTAGGTTAGGACATGTTAGCAAACAGTGTAGAGGAATACTGTGTACAGTGTAGAGTGCGATGTCGAAACTGTGGCAGTAATCACGATGTCAAAGATTGTCATCAAATTTTTGAGGTCTTTTGTGTTTTATGTAAAAGTAAAAACCATAATTCCACCAGTAAGGACTGCACAGAGTACAAGAACGCAAAAAAGATAAAAGAAATTATGGCATTTCAGGGCAAGGCGTTTGAAGACTCGACAGACCAAATTAAACAGAGCAACGGCTGTTCATATACTGAGGCACTTAATAACAAACCTCAGATTCCTGTTCTTCCACAAAATATATCAGAATCTAGAAATCACTAGTTTACCCACATTCAATACCCCGAACAAAAACATATTATACAGACATCCAATAATCACATGCCTCCGCAAGAACTATATTATAAAGCAGCTAACACACACTCAACCCCCGTGTACAGGAATGAAAATCTTGTGTATGTCAATAAAAATACTTGTATTTCAGAGTCCATCAATTTAAATGTCAATTCTCTAACAGATATAATTACTAAGACTACACATGATGTACTGTTACAAATCATTCCCAAAGAAAGTATTACAATATCCGCGTTAGATATAGAAAAAATAGTAAGTGGAAAATTAAATAATATTGCGAAAAAACCAAGCGCTCAAAATGGACATTAATATTATTCAGTGAAATGTGAGATCAATAAAATCTAATAAAGAATCGCTAGAATGATTACTGACAACATATAATATTTCTGTAGCCCTTCTCTCGGAGACCTGGCTTCACCCAGATAAAACTCCGGTAAAATTCAAAGGTTACAATTTAGTCTATAATAATAGGTCAGACGGCTATGGTGGCAGCGCCATATTAATTAAAAACAATATCCCCTTTACTGAAATAAATATCACATACAACCAACAAGAACTTATTCAACTATTGGTTACAAAAATAAAATTCCAACAAAGAGAAATAAATTTCATGTCGGCATATAGTAAGCCAAAACATAATCTCAAAAACAATTTTTGGTTAAATATTTGTAATCAACTCAACAACCCGGTATTTATAGGGGGTGATTTAACTGTCACCACCCCGTATGGGGATGTCATACAGACTCAGAAGGCAAAGAATTATTAAATGCAATCGAGCAAAAAAAAATTGTAATCTTAAATGTAAATCTTAAATGATGGTACTCCAACCTTAATCCAACAACCTAATTCGAAAAAAATCAGCAATAGATCTTAGTTTTTGTTCTCCGGACATATTTAGCTTCATCTCTTGGCAGGTAATTAAAGACGGATGTGGCTCCAACCACTACCCAATATTAATTAAAATTAAACTAAAACAAAACAATCAAATCAAAATTCTACCCAAATATAAATGGGATACAAAAAGGGAAAACTGGGATTTATACCATAGTTTGACCCTTGCAAAAGCTAGTAATTTTATATATACTGACTATAATAATTTTATAAAAATAATTAACGAATCAGCGTCTGTAGCTATGCCTGAATTTAAAGAGAAAATTATTAACCCCTACAAAATCAAACCATGGTGGGACGACGAATGTCAAGAAGCAGAAAGGCAACGTAAATGTGCATACAAGCAGTACAGTATATTCTCCACCTATGATAATTTTATCACATGTCAAAAAAATAGCTGTACAAACAAAAAAATTATTCAAATCAAAAAAACGATCTGCCTGAAAAAATTATGTTTCAGATCTGAGTAAAGATACGCCTATCAGCGATATTTGGAAACAAATTAAGTCAGTCGATCGTGGTATTGATCTTGGAGACAAAATCAAACAGGCGCCCCATCGGTCCGTCATGGAGGAGTTCTTACACAAACTCTCTCCTGACTCAGTTATTCCTGAAGAACAATATAAAAATCAACTAGAAAATCTTGCGAATAGTACTTTGAATGATTGTTTTACTATGGATGAATTAAACGCTGTTATGAAAAATAACAATAATATATCTCCAGGCTCAGATCAGATTAAATATCCAATGCTATTTAACTTGCCAATAAGTATGAAAATTATCTTATTAAACATTTTTAATCGAATATATATAACAGGCCAAACAATTCCAGACTGGAATAATTACGTTATTGTCCCACTCCTCAAACCTCATAAGGCCCCAGAATCCCCAGAGTCGTACCGTCCTATTGCCCTGACTTCAAGTGTCGCGAAAACTTACGAAAGATTAATTAAAGTCAGACTAGAGTGGTGGACAGAACATAACAAAATCATTCCTAATTGTTTCCTTGGCTTCAGAAAAGGTGTAGGCTGCATCGACAACTTATCTGTACTAACCACAGATATTTATAAATGTTTTTCCAAAAACAACTATTTTAAGTGCTGCATTTGTTGACATTAAAGGGGCATACGACAACGTATGTGTTCAAATATTAATAGAAATATTAATTAAATTAAACATCCCTAAAAATATACTAACATCAATAATCTCACTAACTTGGCGTAGGGAAATACTTTTACCGTTAGAAGACGATTCTGTCTTAAAACGACAAGTCTCACAAGGCTTAGCACAGGGGGGCGTGCTCTCCCCTCTACTTTTTAACTTGTACATATTCGATTAAAATAAAATAGTAAATAATATTAATTCAAATAATGCTCGCTTAATTGGCTACGCAGATGACTTTTGTTTATATGCGGAGTCACGAGATCTCCAAGAGAGCATATCATTACTGAATGAACCAGTTAACGTTATATCACAGTGGATGTCTAATCATGCGTTAACAATATCAGAGAACAAAACAGTAGTCACTATTTTTAGTAGACGTAACATTAATATCCATCAAGATAAAATAACAATAAACAATTTTAATTTCAATTATAGTACTGTAATAAAATATCTAGGTGTCACATTAGATTCAAAACTCAAATTCAAACATCATATAAACAATGTAGTTAAAAAACGTGAAAAAAATATAAATATTCTTCGCCTAATCAATAGTAAATCCTGATGGGGCGCTGATCCATCTAACTCACTCCTCTTTTATAGAATAAAAATAAGATCTATCATAGATTATGCATCTATTGTTTATGACGCAACTTCCAACTCAATTCTTAAAAAATTAAATGTTATACAAAATAAATCCCTGAGAATCTGCCTAAATGCCCTTAAATCAACACCTATTCACAGCCTAAAAGTTGAATGCTGCGAACCGCCTCTACATATCCGTAGGAAAATGTTGGCGAATAAATTCTTAATTTCAAAAATAGTAACAAGCTGTCATCCACTAAGACCAAAGTTATATGATCTGACGACCGAATGCATCTCTAACAAATTCTGAATTAATAAAAAGAAACCTGCGCTGGTCAACAGTTACATTAGTTACACCTAAAGTAACGCAAAATTAATTAGATCAACAATAGCCACATGTTATCTCTTCCCACCTCAATAATCAATTTATAATCCTCAGATAAACCCATTTTTTACAGTTAAAGATAAAGAAAGTTTTGTAAATGCAGTAAATAAAAAAATCCCTAATGCACAAATGATATTCACATATGGATCTAAGACCAACGAAGGCATAGGCATTGCAATCTACGACTACACAAGTAATTATTCCGAATCTTTTAAAGTGACAAATAAAATATCTATTTTTAATGCGGAAATGTTAGCCATATCAAAAGCCCTAGAGTACGTCATAAGAAAGGAAATCTATATATATAAAAGGCAGTGTCCTGACTGACTGACTGACTGACTGACTGACTGACTCACTCATCACCGCCCAACCCGTACCCCTGGGCCTAGAAACTTGAAATTTGGAGAGCATATTCCCTCCATGACGTAAGCACCCACTAAGAAGGGATTTTTCGAAATTCAACCCCTAAGGGGCGAAAAAGGGGTGAAATGTGATTTCACAGATTCTTTAATATCTCTTCGGGTCGATGGGATATCGACTTAGTTTTTGCTTACAAAGATTACCCATACAAATGCCGAAAAATGTATTTCAGGATTTTCTACTAATCAACCCCTAAAGGGGTGAATCTACAATCGGGGTGAATTTTACATCCCGTTTTATTTCCTGTGTTTGTTGAGTTATAAGGTGTCTTTTTATAATACCTCGAAACGGTTTTGACAGTTTTTTAAAATTTCAACCCTAAAGGATGAAAAGGGATGATATGTGATTTCAAGGATTCTTTAATATCTCTTAGGACCAATAAGATATCGACTTGCTTTTTTCTTACAAAAATTACCTATACAAATTCCGAAAAACTAATTTCAGGATTTTGTCCTAATCAACCCCTAAAGGGGTGAATCTACAATCGGGGTGAATTATATATTCCGACGTATTTTCTGTGTTTGTTGAGTTACAAAATTTTTTTTTTGGCACATAAGTGTTTTTTTAAAATATCTGGAAATGGTATTGACAGTTTTTTAAAATTACGTCCCTAAAGGGTGAAAAGGGGTGAAATGTTAATTCAAGGATTCCTTAATATGTCTTAGGACCAATAAGATACCGACTTGGTTTTTACTTACAAAGATTACCCATACAAATGCCGAAAAACTTATTTCACGATTTTGTCCTAATCAACCCTTACAGGGATGAATCTACAAACGGGGTGAATTATACATCCCATCGTATTTCATGTGTTTGTTGAGTTATAAAATTTATTTTTTGCACGTAGGTGTCTCTTTAAAATATCTCGAAATGGTATTGACAGTTTTTTAAAATTACATCCCTAAAGGGTGAAACGGGCTGAAATGTTAATTCAAGGATTCCCTAATATCTCTTAGGGTCAATAAGATACCGACTTTGTTGTTACTTACAATGATTACCCTTACAAATGCTGAAAAACTTATTTCAGGATTTTTTCCTAATCAACCCTTACAGGGATGAATCTACAAACGGGGTGAATTATACGTCCCGTCGTATTTCATGTGTTTGTTGACTTATAAAATTTATTTTCTACACGTAGGTGTCTTTTTAAAATATCTCGAAATGGTATTGACAGTTTTTTAAAATTACATCAAATTAAGATCCATCAAACCTGATATTCAAGTTTGGAATCTAAACACGGATAGAAAAACACAAACCATCCTCACAAGGTTACGAATAAGGCATACAAAATTAACCCACGAGCATCTACTGCAGAGAGATAACGCGAAGATCTGCGATGAGTACTGCGAAATCCTCACAATAGAACACCTCCTATTAGAATGCCGAACATATGCAGATCTGAGGGCCAAACACAACATAATACATTCCCTTAAACACACCCTACAGAACACCACCACAGCTAACACGAACATAATAAACTTCATCAAAGATGCCCAACTAGTCAGCAACATTTAAACCCAAAACCACATCACTCATAACTTATAATAAACACTGTATTTCAAATTTTTATAAACACAATATGTAACAAATGACATGTAATTATAAACTAATTATTGTAAACTTATACCGACGCTAAAAACCATGTAGTTGAAGCGTCGTTAAATAAAACATATGGAAAAAAAAAAAAAAAATTACATCCCTAAAGGGGGAAAAGGGATGATATGTGATTTCAAGGATTTCTTAATATCTTTTAGGACCAATAAGATATCGACTTGCTTTTTTCTTACAAAAATTACCTATACAAATTCCGAAAAACTGATTTCAGGATTTTGTCCTTATCAACCCCTAAAGGGGTGAATCTACAATCGGAGTGAATTATATATCCCGTCGTATTTGCTGTGTTTGTTGAGTTACAAAATTTATTTTTGGCACATAAGTGTCTTTTTAAAATATCTGGAAATGGTATTGACAGTTTTTTAAAATTACGTCCCTAAAGGGTGAAAAGAGGTGAAATGTTAATTCAAGGATTCCTTAATATCTATTAGGACCCATAAGATACCGACTTTACTTACAAAGATTACCCATACAAATGCCGAAAAACTTATTTCACGATTTTGTCCTAATCAACCCTTAAAGGGATGAATCTACAAACGGGGTAAATTATACATCCCATCGTATTTCATGTGTTTGTTGAGTTATAAAATTTATTTTTTGCACATAGGTGTCTTTTTAAAATATCTCGAAATGGTATTGACAGTTTTTTAAAATTACATCCCTAAAGGGTGAAAATGGGTGAAATGTGAACTCAAGGATTTCTTAATATCTCTTAGGACCAATAAAATATCGACTTGGTTTTTGCTTACAAAGATTACTCATTCAAATGCCGAAAAACCTATTTTAGGATTTTGCCTTAATCAACCCCGAAAGGAGTGAATCTCCAATCGGGGTAAATTATACATGCAGTCAGTTTTTCTGTGTTGGTTGACTTATAACATACCTTTTTGGCACATAGGTGTCTTTTTTAAATATCTCGAAATAGTTTTCACGGTTATTTTAATTTCCGCCTAAAGGGTTAAAAGGGGTGAAATGAGATTTCAATGATTTTCTAATATCTCTGAGGACCAATAAAATATCGATTTGGTTTTTGCTTATAAAGATTACTAATACAAAGGCCGAAAAATTTATTTCAGGATTTTGTCCTAATCAACACCTAAACGGGTGAATCTACATTTGGACTTAATTATGCATCCCGTCGTATTTCCTGTATTTGTTGAGTCATAACAATTATTTTTGGCTGATGGTTGTTTTTTTTTTTAATATCTCGAAATGGTTTTGAATTTTTTTATAAATTGCATCCCAAAAGGGGGAAATGTGATTTCAAGGATTCCTTAAAATTTCTTAGGACCAATAAGTTATGAGCGATTTGATTTTTGCTTATAAAGATTACCTATACAAATGCCAAAAACTTATTTCAGTATTTTATCCTAATCGACCCCTAAAGGGGTGAATCTACATTCGGGGTGAAATATACATCTTGTCGTATTTCCTGTGTTTGTTTAGTCATAACATTCCTTTTTGGCACATAGATGTCTTTTTAAAATACCTCGAAATAATTTTGACAGTTTTTTAAAATTTCACCCTTAAAGGGGTAAATGGGTATTTTTTATTCGATAGAACGTTTTTTTGGACATAAATACATGAAATTCGCAAAATATATTCCACTAAGAAGTGATTTTTCGAAAGTAGACCTCTAAGGAGGTAAAAAGGGGGTGAAATATGATTTCAGGAATTCCTCAATATCTCTTAGATAGTAACCTCAAAGGTTACTCATAGAAATGTTAGCAAAAAAAAATTCAGGATTTTGCCCTAATCAACCCCTAAAGGCATGAATCTATATTCGGGGTGAATTATAGAAACCTTACATAGGTTTCTATTAAATAGAAACCTACTTAGCTTTCTTTTTAAAATATTTAGTAAGCGTGTTGACATTTTTTTTTAATTTATCCCTAACAGTGTTCATTGGTATTTTTTATTCGATAGATCGTCTCTTGACATAGAGACATGAAATTCGGGAAATATATTCCTTCCATGACGTAAGCACTCACTAATATTAAACTTTTCAAATTCTAAGGAGGTGAAAAGGGCTGAAATTTGATTTCACGGATTCCTCAATATCTATTAGGACTATTGAGATATTGACTTGATTTTTGCTTACAAAAGTTACCCATACTTAGTTAAACTTAAACTTATTTTAAAATTTTACCCTAACCAACCCCAAAAAGGGTGACTCAGCCTTCAGGGTATAGAACCCTTCGTATGTCCTTCGTTTGTTCGTAAGAACCCACTATGAAGGGATTTCTTGAAGTTCGACCTCTATGTGGTGAAAAAGAGTAAAATGTTTTTTCACGGATTCCTCAATATCTCTTAGGACAAATGAGATATCGACTAGGTTTTTGCTTATAAATGTTACCCATACACAAGTTTAAAAACAAACTGAGTATTTTACACTAATGACACTAACGAGATCGTCAATATACCGTAGCGAAGCACGGGTGCTCAGCTAGTCTATCTATATATATAAAAGCAAGTGTCCTGACTGACTGACTCATCACCGCCCAGCCCGAACCCTTGGGCCTAGAAACTTGAAATTTGGAGAGTATATTCCCTCCATGACGTAAGCACCCACTAAGAAGGGATTTTTCGAAATTGTACCCCTAAGGGGCGAAAAGGGGTGAAATGTGATTTCACGGATTCTTTAATATCTCTTCGGGTCGATGGGATATCGACTTAGTTTTTGCTTACAAAGATTACACATACATATGCCGAAAAACTTATTTCAGGATTTTGTCCTAATCAACCCCTAAGGGGGTTAATCTACAATCAGGGTGAATTTTACATCCCATCGTATTTCCTGTGTTTGTTGAGTTATAAGGTTTCTTTTTGGCACATAGGTGTCTTTTTATAATATCTCGAATTGGTTTTGACAGTTTTTTAAAATTTCACCCCTAAAGGTTGAAAAGGGGTGATATGCGATTTCAAGAATTCTTTAATATCTCTTAGGACCAATAAGATATTGACTTGCTTTTTGCTTACAAAAATTACCCATACAAATACCGAAAAACTAATTTCAGGATTTTGTTCTTATCAACCCCTAAAGGGGTGAATCTACAATTGGGGTGAATTATACATCCCGTCGTATTTCCTGTGATTGTTGAGATATAACATTACTTTTTGGCACATAGGTGTATTTTTAAAATATTTCGAAATAGTTTTGACAGTTTTTTTTAATTTCAGCCCCAAAGGGTGAAAAAGGGTGACATGTGATTTCAAGGATTCCTTAATATTTCTTAGGACCAATAAGATATCGACTTGTTTTTTTCTTACAATAATTACTCATACAAATGCCAAAAAACTTATTTCAGGATTTTGTCCTAATCAACCCCTAAAGGCGTAAATCTACAAACGGGGTGAATTATACATCCAGTCGTATTTCATATGTTTGTTGAGCTATAAAATTTATTTTTTGCACGTAGGTGTCTTTTTAAAATATCATCCCTAAAGGGCGAAAAGGGGTGAAATGTTAATTCAATGATTTCTTAATATCTCTTAGGACCAATAAGATACCGACTTGGTTTTTGCTTACAAAGATTACTCAAATGCCGAAAAACTTATTCCAGGATTTTGCCTAATCAACCCCTGAAGGTGTGAATCTACAAACGGGGTGAATTATACATCCCGTCGTATTTCCTGTGTTCAACGGGCGTCAATTCAAGGATTTCTTAATATCTCTTCGGACCAATAAAATATCGACTTGGTTTTTTCTTACAAAGATTACTCATACAAATGCCGAAAAACTTAATTCAGGATTTTGTCCTAATCAACTCCTAAAGGGGTGAATCTACAATCGGGGTGAATTTTACATCCCGTCGTATTTCCTGTGTTTGTTGAGTTATAAGGTTTCTTTTTGGCACATAGATGTCTTTTTAAAATACCTCGAAATAATTTTGACAGTCTTTTAAAATTTCACCTTTAAAGGGGTAAATGGGTATTTTTTTATTCGATAGAACGTTTTTTGGACATAGATACATGAAATTCGCAAAGTATATTCTTTCCATGACGTAAGCACCTACTAATAAGAGATTTTTCGAAGTTGACCTCGAAGGGTCTAAAAAGGGGGTCAAATGTGATTTCAGGGATTCCTCAATACCTCTTAGGACCAATCAGATATCGACTTGGTTTTTATTTACATTGGTTATCTAAACAAATGTTTAAATAACATAGGAATTCAGAATTTTGTCTTAATTAACCTCTAAATTAAACCTCTAAACCCTTCGTATTTCCAGTTTCTTAGTTTCAATCTTTATTGAGTTATAACACTCATTTTTGATAGAACATCTCTTGGACATAGAGACATGAAATTCGGTAATTATATTCCGTCCATGATGTAAGCACCCACTAAGAAGGGGTGTTATGAAATTCCAGCCCTAAGGGGTGAAAAGGGATGCAATTTAATTTCAGGGATTCCTCAATATCTCTTAGGACTAATGAGATATATACTTGATTTTTGCTTAAAAAGGTTACCCATACATTTTTTTTTTATTCAGGATTTTTCCCTAATCAACCCCTAAACGGGTGAATCTACATTCGGGTTGAATTATAGAAACCTTTGTATTTCCTGAGTTATAACATTTCATTTTGGTGCATAGGTTTCTATTCAAAATATTTAGAAAGCGTTTTTACAGTTTTTTTAATTTCATTCCTAACGGGGTAAATTGGTATTTTTATTCGATAGAACGTCCCGTGACATACAGACATTCGGGAATATATTCCCTCCATAACGTAAGCACCCACTAATATGGAATTTTTCAAAATTCGGTCCCTAAGGGGGCGAAATTGGCTGAAATGTGATTTCACGGATTCCTCAATATCTCTTAGGACCATTGAGATATCGACTTGGTTTTTACTTACAAAGGTTACCCATAAAAACATAAAGTTATGTCAAAATTATACCCTAATCAACCCTAGAGAAGAATTATAAAACTCTTCGCATTTTCTTCGTTTGTTGAGTTATAATATTCCTTTTAACATATATATGTCTTTCTAAAATGTTTAAAAAGTTTTACAGTTTTTTTTTTACTCAGTAGTTCGAGCCCTATATAGCGTAAAAGGGTATAATGTTTTTTCATGGTTTCCTCAATATCTCTTAGGACAGATGAGATATCGACTAGGTTTTTGCTTACAAAGGTTACCCATACACATGTTTAAAAACAAACTGAGGATTTTACACTAATGCGTCCGTCAGTATACCGTAGCGAAGCACGGGTACTCAGCTAGTCATAAATAAAAATATCATAATTGCATCAGACAGCCAAAGTGTCTTAAAAAAATTAAAATCTGCTGGAATGTCTAACCATAGCCCATTATTATACAGTATAATAGACAATATTAATAGGATAATAAACCAGTTCAACAATAACATTAAAATAATATGGGTAAAATCTCACTGCGGTGTAGAACCAAATGAAACTGTTGATAATTTGGCCAAAATGGCCATACACAATGGCCGTCTAATACAACCCCCAAACACTCCCGAGGAGTATCTAAATGAGGTTAAAATAACTAGATTTAAAGAATGGCAGGAAGAATTTCACAAAATTAGTATGTTAAAAGGTAAGACATACTTCCAAATAAATAATACAATTAAAAAGAAACCATGGTTTTTTAATTACCATCTTTCCCGACAAAATATAGTCAAAATATGTAGTTTGAGATTCGATCATACTAGCTGTCCTGCACACTTACAACGTTTCAAAATAATTCCAAACGGTGACTGTGAGTCATGTAATATGCCTGCAGACCCAAATCATTTGATATTGTCTTGTTAACAGTTTGAACCAGAACAAAATAAATTAATAACACATTTAATATCAGAAGGTATAGGTATATAAATATTTACATTTTACTGAGCCAGAACGAAATTTATGAAAATTTAGCCTTATATTTGACTTCCACAAATATGAACATTTAGCAATATCAGATTAGGTTATTAAAAAAATTCTCAATAAAAACTTGCACAATTAATTAGTTAGGAAATCATATTCATTAAGTAACATTAAATCTCTATTGTCAACTCCCCCAAGGGCCCACTCCAAACAGTATCGCCAAAGTCCTGCCGTGACGGGCCTCACTGGCAAACTCCCCTTCCCTCTACATTCCTTTCGTGTTAAACCCCAAAACGACATCATTAAAATTAGTACAGGACATAACAAGTTATTGAAGCTGGCAAAGGAGAAATCCATAAGCCATAATTTTGAGAGAGAGAAAAAAAAAAGAAGATTCAGAATAGTAGATAACGACATTTGTGAAACATGCAACCATCCAGCAGATCCGAACCATCTCATATTTTCATGGAACGACTTCCGAAATGAACAAGACACCTTAGTACAAACATTAATATCGCAGGGCATATCACTCCCTACAAACTTTCAAATAGTATTAAGTACAACAAAAAAAGAAATAAATGCAGCTTTATCAAACTATCTCATAAACACGAACATTAACTTTTAAAATTATTAGTGATAGTAGTACACATTTAAATTATTATTTTTACTTATGTTATGTAAATTATTACATATCTCAAATTTATAACAACTTTACAGAACTAGGTCTACATTCTATTCATATACATAGCATAACATCAAACTCTATTGTAAACCTTCCCAAGGCTTACTCCAAACCGCAGTCCTGCCGTGACGGCCTCTCGGCAAAAACCCCTATCCTGAACATTTCCAATACTATCCCTTCATATTCTTCAATTTAAAGTAAGAAGATATTTAAAAAATTTAAGAAGGAGTCATCCGAAAGCCATAATACAAAAAAAAAAAAAAAAAAAAGCACAAAGAAACACAGATGCCTTATATACAATACCTTGAAAAACTTACTATAAATTATTTTAAAAGAGCCATTAATCACCATAACCCTTCAATAAAAATGTTGAGAAATTGTAAAAAAAAAAAAAATAGCAACACTCACAGAACAGTGTCATATACACTTTATGCGCAATACTTATTTATATAAACAATTGAAGTTATAGGTAGGCTTACCATACGTCCCGGTTTGAAGGTGTGGTCCCAGCGTCCCTGCCAGTTTGTCATTTTGTCCCGGATATTTGGTAAAAATTAAAAAGTGCCGAATATACACGCAGTACAGAAAATGGCGATTACACAACGAATTAAAAATAACAAAGAAATTTTGAAAGAAATTTCACGCTAGTGATAAATGTTTAATATATAACTTTTTAATAATAAGTTATGTTCAGTTAAGAGTAATTAAAAATTATTACTACGCATAGCTTGTTTCTTCGGTTTAAGTGGAACTAGATTTTGAATTCTAGTAATTGTTAACGTTTGATTGAAGCTTTTGATCATTTTGTTTAGTAAAAGCCAACTTCTAACATTAAATAATTTTCTCGTGACAACTTAAGTAAATTAAAATTCCATTTGGTTCCGCTTAAAGGTTTGTCTAAAATTTTTATTTTTTGTTAACTACTTTTCAATCATAAGCACTTAGCGTAGAAGGCGTTACTTTCTATTTTGAGCAAAATCTCAAAATTGTCCCGGTTTGAGAAAAAAATATTATGATAAGTCTAGTTATAGGTAATAAAGTGCACGCTAGTTGTATAACAAAATAAGTACTTAATTTAAAATAAACTTAAAACAAGTGTAAATTATTATTTAATAAAACAATATTACTATTAAGTATTTGTAGATTCATTATTATGGATGAACAAGATAAATATTAGTTTTGATGTAGTGAAGATTTTTTTTATTTTTTCCTCGGAATATCAAAATACCGTTCAACAATTTCAAACATTATAAATAATTTAAAATGTGACAAAACATTTATTTCAAGTATATTTCATTTTCAATTTGTATTAAATAGCAGCTTACCAAGTTTGACTGGAATGTACCAAACACTGAGTAAAATTCAAAAATACAGTTTGTGTATATCTTTAATATTTGAGGGTTACGTCTATTACTCTAATATGTATAGACATCTATTTTAACAGTAACATAAATAACTATAAATTATAAGTAACACTTAAACATTATATTAATCTATACTCTTAATACATTATTTTTCATTATCTGGAGGTCTCGGACATTCTGACAGTCGATGTACCTGCAAATAAAATGACAATTAAGATAAAATATGTTAAAATAAATTGTTAGTTTTACATTGCTAGTTTCATCATCTTGCTCCGGTGTATTAATTTGCCGTGGAGACGGATTGCGCGGTTAAACATACTCGGGAAGGCGATGCTGCTAAAGAAAATTCGTGTTAAATTTTGAACTTTTTATCGGGGGCAGGGAACTACATGAATTGGGACAATCCCCGGATAGCTTTGGGTTTCAACATTTATCTCCTAAGTAAATAAATAATAGACGCATTGCGGTTGTGGTAGCGTAGTAGTCCGCTTATTCGCTTTGTAAGTGTGGAATCGTGAGATCGATTGCCAGTTCGGGCAAAACATTTCCCCAAAAAATCTTGACCGTTACAACCGGCGACCCACTCAACATCAACATTGGCGCCACAGCACGAGGTGAGCCTAGGCCTCCTGTTTCTAGGTTTTATGACCATGTTTTCAATCTATGTGCATTCAGGAGTAATATGGTCAGTATTGCGTCAATTTTTTTAGCGTACACAGAAAGACACCTGCAGCTTATAGCCGGTTGCAAACGGCTAAGCAGAACCTGTAATTTGTATAAATATTTTTACACAAATTATTTGACATAAGCAGGATTTGAACTCACGTCCGTGCCCTTGCTTAGCGGTCAAACGGCAGATAGAAGCTTGCAGTTTTTTTTTCGGTTTAACGTGTTACATTTTGCACAAAATGTTAGCTCCGTGAAGTTAGCAGTCCACTGAAAGCACTAACGAAATTCGTCGGCCATCCGTTAGTGCTTCGTTAGTGCCTGTTAGTGCTTCATAAAAAATCGTATCCACCCTAACCGTTTTCGAAAAAAAAGCAATTCAAAATGGACTGCTAACTTCACGCTTCGTTGGAAGCACTAACGAAAATTCGTCGGCCATCCGTTAGTGCCTCGTTAGTGCCTGTTAGTGCTTCATTAAAATTTGTAGCCACCCTAACCGTTTTTGAGAAATTGAGCTTTCAAAAAATCGACCGTGAAGTTAGCAGTCCACTGAAAGCACTAACGAAAATTCCTCGGCCATCCGTTAGTGCCTCGTTAGTGCCTGTTAGTGCTTCATTAAAATTTGTAGCCACCCTAACCGTTTTTAAGAAATTGAGCATTCAAAAAAATAAGCGTGAAGTTAGCAGTACACTGAAAGCACTCACAAGAAGTTAGATGGTGATGGAAATACTATATTTTTCTATAGATGGGGGTAGATTTATCTAAGATATATTAATTTATTTATTTATTTATTTATTTATTTTACATTGGCCTATTTCTGCAACGAGGCTAATTGCCGATGCCAGGGGGCGAACTCCTACACCTGGATGAGGGGTGAATGATTGTGAAATGAGAGTAATGTATACATATTATTCTCGCCCGAATAATATCACCAACGGAGAATCGAACTACCGACCGCACAATCCAGACTGTTTTCACCAGTCCAAACTGCACGACTTAATGCGCTCGACCACTCCGTGGCATCTAAGATATGTTAAATCCCAAGATATTTGCGAATAATTTTTACTACAATTTTACGCCTTCACACATATTGTATTTTCAACCCTATCTAATTAATGTAGGGCGAACTTGCAAATTAACTTCGATAACAGAATAAGCACCCAGAATTATCTGATAAGTTGAAAAAAGTATGAAAACAACTAATTATTTATATCACAAGTAAAATTAGAAGAAGTCAATGTAATCTGTGTAAAATAATCGTCTAAATCGTCTAATGTAAATAAGCAATTTTTAATAAGTGTTGGACTAAAAATGACTGACGATTTAGGTATGAGAAATGATAAGCAAAAGATCTAGTGTAATAAAACACAATATTGAAGGAAAGTTTCGATGTTAGTATTTAATATAATCAATATAATAATATACAAATAACAAATCATCAACACACAATTTAAAATTTACTTCAACTAAGCAGAACTTTTCAACCAGCAGTATTGTTAATCCGCCGGCACCCCGCTCTACCACCTAACGATCAAACTGACTCATCAGATTAATTTATATACTGTGATCTTCTTTCTGTGATTACTTCTGACCTATAAACGATAGGTACATGAGTCAAAGGGAGGGTCAAAAGGGGGGGTCACGAATATCAATGAATATTTATCTCTGTTACACTTATATGCTACAGCATACGAACACAATAATTTTGGGAATAATCATTTTTAAATATATTTGTGACGAACGAACTAAACGAATATTACCATCGGCTATCATCAACTGGATTCAAGGCCAATTTATCGAAAATCAATTTATCGAATACAAATTTATCGAAAATCAATTTATCGAAAGCAAATTTATCGAAAGCAAGTTTATCGAAAGCAAATTTATCGAAAATCAATTTATCGAATGCTCAATTTATCGAATGGCACCTTTATCGAAAATGCTTAGTAATATTAAGGTATTTCATAAAAACAAATTTTCTTATTTATATAAAATTTCGGTATAACTAGGGAATAGGTCATACCACTAGCGTCATACCACACATGATTTGTTCAATTTACGGTGATTATAAACAGGTGGCATTATTATGTTAGTGTGAGTTTGTTTTGTCATTAAACTAGAAGATGGGTAGCTCGCTTCGCTCGACTTCTAACCAAACCCTTACTAACCTAACCTAATCTAAAATAGTGTTTCGTCATTAAAATAGAAGATGGGTAGCTCGCTTCGCTCGGCGTCTTCTAACCAAACCCTTACTAACCTAACCTAACCTAAGATAGTGTTTTGTCATTAAACTAGATGATGGGTAGCTCGCTTCGCTCGGCTTCTTCTAATCAAACCCTTACTAACCTAACCTAACCTAAGATAGTGTTTTGTCATTAAACTAGAAGATAGATAGTTCACTTCGCTCGGCTTCTTCTAACCAAACCCTTACTAACCTAACCTAACCTAAGATAGTGTTTTGTCATTAAACTAGAAGATGGGTAGCTCGCTTCGTTCGACTTCTTCTAACCAAACCCTTACTAACCTAACCTAACCTAAGATAGTGTTTTGTCACTAAACTGGAAGATGGGTAGCTCTCTTTGCTCGGCTTCTTCTAACCAAACCATTACTAACCTAACCTAAGATAGTGTTTTTATATTTAAACACTATGTCACTTTATTTACCTTCACAATAATAAATTACAATGTAAATTAAAATTTCTTTCATTATTAATTCCTACCGAAATAATTCAACAATCAATTTTTGATAAACCTGCCATTCGATAAATTGAGCATTCGATAAATTAGCTTTCGATAAATTGATTTTCGATAAATTGATTTTCGATAAATTTGCTTTCGATAAATTGATTTTCGATAAACTCGCCGGTTCCCCATCAACTGCATTGAAAACTAAAATATATAGCACCAAATACGCGGAGTATAATACCTTATCTATCTCAGTTGTGTGCGGCTTGCTTTATATTTATTAAAAATATAAAATATAAAAAAATATAAATAAACTGTAACACTTTATATTTACCTATTAAATCTTTGGCCATACTTACTTTCATTGACAGCAAAAACCGCTCTATTTTTCAATTCGATGGTCTACCTGCACTTTTCTCCTTCGACCGTTCAAGAAAATACATAGTAAAAATAATTGGACATCTTCTTCTTCTCTATATATAAAAGAGGAAAATTGTCTGTTTGTTTGTTTGTTTGTTCGCTATACATTCCTAGACCGTGTAACCGATTTAAACCAAATTTTGCACAGTTAATATTTACAACCCTGCGGAACTAATAGTGCAAAAATTAATCGTTTTTTAAATGATGTACATGTTTTTAGGGCCTACGGACGGAAAAATGTTGGAAAAAATCTTGCGCGCAGAACATTAAAATCGTTACGACGGCTAAACTGTAAGAGATATATCGAAAATATATATGACGGACTTTTCAGGTTTAATATTACTACACAAATGTCCGGGAGAGCATATATCGCAGGTCAATAGATAACTCACAATTACGATTTATAATTTTCATTTTCGGCGAAAATTATAACGCTGTTTGCTGTGGAATATCATCGTTACCTTTAAAGATTTACAAAGAAAAATGACTTTAATGGCAAGAGTATTTACTAACGAATAAAAAGCCCTTTGACCCATGTACCTATCGTTTATAGGTCAGAAGTAATCACAGAAAGAAGATCACAGTAAATAAATTAATCTAATGAGTCAGTTTAATCGTTAGGTGGTAGAGCGGGGTGCCGGCGGATTAACAATACTGCTGGTTCAAAAGTTCTGCTTAGTTGAAGTAAATTTTAAATTGTGTTTTGATGATTTGTTATTTGTATATTATTATATTGATTATATTAATTACTTACATCCAAACTTTCCTTCAATATTGTGTTTTATTACAATAGATCTTTTGCTTATCCATTTCTCATACCTAAATCGTCAGTCATATTTAGTCCAACACTTATTAAAAATTGCTTATTTACATTAGACGATTTAGACGATTTTTTTTACACAGATTACATTGACTTCTTCTAATTTTACTTGTGATATAATTAATTAGTTGTTTTCATACTTTTTTCAACTTATCAGATAATTCTGGGTGCTTATTCTGTCATCGAAGTTAATTTGCAAGTTCGCCCGACATTAATTAGATAGGGTTGAAAATACAATATGTGTGAAGGCGTAAAATTGTAGTAAAAATTATTCTCAAATATCTTGGGATTTAACATATCTTAGATGCCAACGGAGTGGTCGAGCGCATTAAGTCGTGCAGTTTGGCCTGGTGAAAACAGTCTGGATTGTGCGGTCGGTAGTTCGATTCTCCGTTGGTGATATTATTCGGGCGAGAATAATATGTATACATTACTCTCATTTCACAATCATTCACCCCTCATCCAGGTGTAGGAGTTCGCCCCCTGGCATCGGCGATTAGCCTCGTTGCAGAAATAGGCCAATGTAAAATAAATAAATAAATAAATAAATTAATATATCTTAGATAGATCTACCCCCATCTATAGAAAAATATAGTATTTCAATCACCATCTAACTTCACGCTTATTTTTTTGAAAGCTCAATTTCCAAAAAACGGGTTGGGTGGATTCCAATTTTAATGAAGCACTAACAGGTACTAACGAGGCACTAACGGTTGGCCGACGAATTTTCGTTAGTGCTTTCTATATCCTGCTAATTTAATGCTTATTTTTTGAATGCTCAATTTCTCAAAAACACTTAGGGTGGATTTCGATTTTAATGAAGCACAAACAGGCACTACCGAGGCACTAACGGTTGGCCGATAAATTTTCATTAGCGCTTTTCATGACCTGCAAACTGCACGTTAATTTTTTTGAATGCTCAATTTCTCAAAAACGGTTAGGGTGGCTTCAAATTTTAATGAAGCACTAACAGGCACTAACGAGGCACTAACGGATGGCCGAGGAATTTTCGTTAGTGCTTTCAGTGGACTGCTAACTTCACGCTTATTTTTTTGAATGCTCAATTTCTCAAAAACGGTTAGTGTTGCTACAAATTTTAATGAAGCACTAACAGGCACTAACGAGGCACTAACGGATGGCCGACGAATTTTCGTTAGCGCTTTCAGTGGACTACTAACTTCACGCTTATTTTTTTGAATGCTCAATTTGTCAAAAACGGTTAGGGCGGCTACAAATTTTAATAAAGCACTAACAGGCACTAACGAGGCACTAACGGATGGCCGAAGAATTTTCGTTAGTGCTTTCAGTGGACTGCTAACTTCACGGTCGATTTTTTGAAAGCTCAATTTCTTAAAAACGGTTAGGGTGGCTACAAATTTTAATGAAGCACTAATAGGCACTAACGAGGCACTAACGGATGGCCGACGAATTTTCGTTAGTGCTTTCAGTGGACTGCTTACTTCACGGTCGATTTTTTGAAAGCTCAATTTCTTAAAAACGGTTAGGGTGGCTACAAATTTTAATGAAGCACTAACAGACACTAACGAGGCACTAACGGATGGCCGACGAATTTTCGTTAGTGCTTCCAACGAAGCGTGTAGTTAGCAGTTCATTTTGAATTGCTTTTTTTTCGAAAACGGTTAGGGTGGATACGATTTTTTATGAAGCACTAACAGGCACTAACGAAGCACTAACGGATGGCCGACGAATTTTCGTTAGTGCTTTCAGTGGACTGCTAACTTCACGGAGCCCAAAATTGACCCATTTTACGCCAGGATATACGATGTGTGCACAGAACATTTTTGGGCAGCTATAATCAAAGAAAAATTGCACACATAATAGTCAACATTTGAACCTGATAGGCACTTATAAAATAAAAAGATATTAAATGTAAATTGTTAGTCTTACATTGCTGGCTTCATCCTGTTGCCTCGGCGGATCTATTGGCTCTTGAGGAGGCATATGCTGTTGAAAATATTCGGCACGACAATATTCCTACAAAAATAATACGAGATTATATGAGTTAATAATTACTGTTGTTCTTGATTGAATTTTTCTATGTAATAGGGAGGTGAGTAGGTTTAAATGCCAGTCTAATTTGTTAATTAGTTCTTATAAGATAATAAGAACCGGCCGCTGGCTGTCGTGCGGTAAGAAACATTGGATACTTTACCGTTGGTACGAAGTACTTTCAAGTTGTACTTTTAAGTACAATTTGAAAATGCAATATATTTAAGTATATATATATATTTTTTTTTTATTTTTGATTATGCTCCGAGCTACAGACAACTCAAGAGTAATGATGCGAAAGTGTTTAAATCAAAATGCACAAGCACTTTGAAAACTTGTAAATAAAAGTACTTTACTTTCAAGTCGCTATAGGGAATATAAAAATATCACAATTATTCGTCAACCGTAAAAGATATTAAAACCAGTGGCGAAGGGAAACCTCCGATAGCCTTGCCCTCCCACAAAAAAATAATAATATAAAAAAAAAAAAATTAAATTAAAAAAAAAAATTAAAAAAAAGATTTGGGTAAACATTCAAAAATACATCAAATTATGTTTTATACAAATTTTTGTTCAAGGCTTGGTTTAATAGTTATGAATTTTTTTAAATTTTAAAGTTTAATAACTTCCCTTTCCATTTCGGATTTTATAAAAAACTAGAGTTCTTCCCAGTTTTTAGAAGAATTTTTTAGAACCAGAACGAATTCTCTAAGTTAAACCGTTCTTGAGTTATCGTGTATACACACACACACACACACACACACACACACACACACACGCACGCACGCACGCACGCACGCACGCACTCACGCACGCACGCACGCACGCACGCACACATACACAGACACACATACGGACGACACTTCTAAAATAGAATTTTGATTCCCTGGACCATGAAACGTGGTCATCAGTCAAAATCTCGACATCGAAAATTTTCGCGATTGCATTACTTGCCCCTTATATATTAAGGTCGGGCAAGTAAAAACTTTTAAATAAAAGTTGTTTTTTTCAAAAGCTCTATCCAAAGAAACCCAATATGACATACGTTCCCATTTAAAATTTCGAAATTGTCCTTGATATCCTGTACTTCCGGTTTATTTCGGAAAATTTAAATACTACCATTAAATTTTTTGGGTAAATTTTGATTATCAAATTTTTTATCTCAACTTGCTCACACGTCGCCTTTTCGAGAAAAAATGTGCTCCCTGTGCCGCAGACAATATTTGCATAATTTCGGGGATCCCATAACAGAAAAGGTTGAGAAACACTGGTTTAGAGTATTAAATATTACAAGATATGAAACTAAAATAATATAATTATATTGCCACTGGTTATAATAATAAGGCATTCGCCGTCATTTAAATATCACCGCCCCTGACAATTGTCCCGATGCCAAAGTTTAGTTACGTTACCGGTGGACACGAGCTATATTTATGATACGAGTACGTTTTCCACTACACTTTACTCACATAACTTGTAGAAGGTCCCATGTTAGTCGCCTGATTATCAGCACCTGGATGAAAATGTGACATTGGTGCTCAGCTGCTTGGTTCAACGGTGAGTCGGAAAAAATTGGAGACTGTATATGGAAAGTAGACTGCCGCGGCTGGTTAGTACTGTTACTATATTCGTTATGTGTAGGTCCAGATGTTGACTGGGTAGAACTGGGTTCTGGATTGTGAGATCTACCTGCTCTAGGCATATGTCCACCTATATCAGAATTAAGGTTTTGTTCGGCAGCTTGTCTTATTAAGGGGGGGGGGGGTATGGTCAGAGCAGCAAATTTTATACCCATTTTCAAGATTTTTTTTTAGAAAACTGTTAATAGTAACTTGATTGGGATAATACCTACAGTAAAGAACAACCTTTGAAGAGTATCCAAAAAAAATTTTATTGAAAAATATCGAAAATTAAGCTCGTGACATGAATTTGAAATTTTCTTTCAGGACAAAGAGTTGATTTGCGGTGAGACACATAACTAATGACTGGATCATCTAAAACAAAAAAAACAAAAATATTTCGTTAGTTTATGAGTTCCTTGAGGTAACGCTGTCGAGTTTTTTCAAATATCTAGATTATTTAATTTTTGGTATAAGTTTGAAGTCAAAAAAACGAAAAAAACGGATTTTTTTTTCTTCGAAATTTCTGTTTTCAGTTTTAAAAAATTCCATAAAAAAAAAATAAGAAAGAAAAAAAAATATCTCGACAGCGTTACCTCAAGAAACTCATAAACTAACGAAATATTTTTGGTTTTTTTGTTTTAGATGATCCAGTCATTAGTTATGTGTCTCACCGCAAATCAACTCTTTGTCCTGAACGAAAATTTCAAATTCATGTCACGAGCTTAATTTTCGATATTTTTCAATAATTTTTTTTTTGGATACTCTTCAAAGGTTGTTCTTTACTGTAGGTATTATCCCAATCAAGTTACTATTAACAGTTTTCTAAAAAAAAATCTTGAAAATGGGTATAAAATTTGCTGCTCTGACCATACCCCCCCTTAAATCAAAAGCCAGTTCCAGAAATCTGCCAAAGGGTATTTCGGAAATTCTTCCAGGAATTGTGGAGTTCTGACTAACTGTCACATGAACTTCTTCATAAAGAGTAACAAATGATCTATGCATAATAAGTTCCAATCCCTGTAGCAAAAAACAATGAGCATTAACACAATTAAATGTTGTACGTATATGAAGGTAGCGATTGGTGCGAATACGATTTAGTGCGAAATAACTGACGATACTATCTGGGCCGTCCAAGTGGGGCTTTTACCCTGGTCCCCGGGCTTGAAGAAAATCTGCGTTTTTGTGAAGAAATAATAAATTACAATATTTAGTCAACCCTAAAAAAATCCACTCAAATTTCCTTTCTTTTTGAAGTGGAAACTTCTTTCGGCGCACCACATATATAAATTTTTTGCTGGGAATGAATGAGTTTGAACCGTCAGGTCCCGAAGTGAAACGATCATTCGGTTTACTCGAGTTTAGCCGAGCGAGAAAGAAACAGACGCTCTCATTCGAGTAAACTCGAGGAAGCCGAGTTTAGCCGGGCGAGACAGAGTCAGATAATTCGAAAATCTGGCTGATTCGGGTTTACACTCTAATGCCTAGTCCACATCTACATACTTTTGCCCGCAATCATACAAAAACATGTTTAAGAACTGTATAAAAACTGTTTAAAAACTGTTTGCAAACATTTGTGTAAAGACATTTACACAAATGTATGCGTGGTTCGTAATGTTTGTTTCCCATCGAAGACGGAATGGACCGGATGTTTTTTTTTTTTTCAAACTACTAAGCAATTTTATTATTGTTGATTTTGTTGCATAATTTCTTTAATTTATTTGTCGGTGTTTGCAATACGTAATGATAATTCATATAAAGGTGTTTGTAGGTCCGGGCTCCAGATCCGCTTTGACTGCACACTTTGTTTATGTATTTAGATGTCACCAGTTATCAGTATTTTGGGGCTCTTTGTGTCGTGGACGATGGGTACGTCACTGTAGAAAAAATAAAGAACATTTTCTACCAACGCGCAATTTTTTAACCGTCATCGGACCCGTAATTATTTTTTTCCGGGGATTGGAGCAGAATTATTATTTTGTCGAGAACCGGGCTCGAGTCCACTCAGGGCGCTCCTGATTACGAAACACAACATCTTCACCAATAGCAGAATGGCGTTCTTGTTTTGTTAAAACTCTTACCAAATGCAATGTTAAATATACAGCTTTTTGTCGTTTAATCTGTTGAATACTGTTTTATGAGATTATGTTATCATTAAAACATAACGTTTGCACCCACCTAATATTGTTCGCACTCAGGCACGCACCCAATTTTTTTCTTGGGGGGGGGGAGCTTAGGATTAAACTTGTGTTCTTGTGGTGGGCTCAACTACAAGACAAAAGTGTCCTTTTTTGTTATTTTATTTATTTTACATCGGAATATTTCTGCAACGAAGCTAATCGCCGATGCCAGGGATCGAGCGCCTACACCTCGATGAGGGTCGAATGATTGTAAAATGGGAGCAATGTTAACATATTATTCAGGCCCGAATAATATCATCAAAGGGGACTTGAACCAGTCAGTCTTACCACTCCGAACTGCGTGATTTAACGAACTCGGCAACTCCGTTGGCAATGTGTCCCTTAAAAACGTGTTTTTAAGTGCGGGAGGTCAAGCCAGTGATCCCTTCTGGTTGCGTATCTATTCGCACTAATAGCTAGTTAGTAATATTAACTAGTGGCTTGTTGGTGCAATAGCCCCAATCTAGATGTACTAAGCTTACAGAAGCACCAATCGGTACAATATATATTATTTTTCTCTCCTCTTGGTTACGCCATTGTTTCATAATATTAAGTGGATACATGAAATGATTTCAAGCGCGGACTGGCAACATTTATCGGCATTTAAATTAATAATATTCCACAATATGCTTCTTTTTAATTCCATGTGCCAATATTAAATAAATTATAATGTCGATATTAAATAAAACATTTGAAATTCTGGAAATAATATTTTCATTTCTAACTGTAATTAAAAACAAATTACAAAGCAAACTTCAATCTGTAGATGATGAGTCTGTCTAATATACTATAAAATACTACCTAGAATTGATGAACTTTCAAAACTTACGCCAAGCAAAGGATCACATTAATCATATTAACTTAGTACTATTTTTCCTTTAATAAAATCTAACAAACAATTCAATTTGTTGTTGTCATCTTTATCAAATTGTTGTTTAATATTGTTTATTGAAATTAAACTTTATACGAATTATTCTTCTTATTCAACCTTGTTTTTCTCGTGGAGTTTTTCTTGTGGAGTTTGAAACATGGCGTAAAGGGAGACGAATCCCATGTAATTTGTAAAAGCCAAACGTGATAGTGACTTAATAGAAAACATTTTTGTGGATTTGAAAGCGGCGTTTGAGAGGCTGGATAGGGAGGAGCTATGGAAGGTAATGGAAAGGAAGGGGATAGGAAAGAAGTTGATAATGAGGATAAAGGAAATATACAAGGGGACGAGCTGTAAGGTGAGGGTAGGCGAGGAAGAGACGGAAAGTTTTTGGGTGAATAAGGGGATGAGACAGGGTTGTCCGCTGAGCCCGACCTTGTTCAACTTGTATGTAGCGGATCGTGAAGGGAATATGAGGAAGGGACAAGATGGGGGGGTGGTAGTAGGGAAGAAGAAATTGTGGACATTGGGGTACGCGGACGATATTGTATTGATGGCAGAGGAGGAACAGGAACTTAAGAGAATGATTGAAAAGGCGGATAAATATTTCAAAAGTAAAAAATTAGAAGTAAACAGGGATAAGACGAAGGTAATGGTATTCGGTAAAGGAGGAGGAAGAAGAAAGAAGATAAAATGGGAATGGGGTGGCAGAGAAATAGAAGAGGTGAAGAGTATAAAATACCTAGGTTATATACTAACGAGGGACAATGGGGCTGAACTACACGTAAGGGAAAGAGTAAAGAAGGCAAGGATAGTCATGGGGAAGCTGTGGAGTATAGGAGAGAGGAAGTTTAGCGACGATATTAGATGGAGATTGAGGTTGTTTGACGCCGTGGTGAAAAACATCCTGCTATATGGTGGAAATTTGGGGATGGAAGGAATGGGAGAAGGTTAGTTAGTTAGTTAGTTGAAATTTTTGGCGCACAGCAACAAAGGCTATTTGCGCCTAACGCAGCCCATCTAAATGACTAGACTATATATTAAAAACAAAAATTTAGACAATAAATAAATAAATAAATAAAATCATTAAAAATACGCATACTCAATAAAAGAAATCTTGCACTGACAAACACAAATAAATAATATAAAAGGTCTGTTCGAAAATTTGAACAGACTCAGGGTGATGGTAAGAGGCTGTAAAGGGGCCAATTACCATCGAATATCACAGTCAATAAATAGAAACACATTAAAATAAGGTGCAAGATTTCACACATAAAACAGTAAGTTCGATTCTCTCAGGAAGAGTATCAGCCTGTCCATGAGTACTCTGTCGTCACCTAAGGCAACTGACAGGTCATAGCACAGGCCTAACCTCTCCCTGACATCCTCGAACTGTACACATTCGGTTAAAATGTGTAACACAGACAAATCTGTGTTACACGTCTCACAGACAGGGGACTCTTCACCTCGAAGGAGGTGTCCATGGGTCCACCAACAGTGACCTATACGAAGGCGTGTGATGGCGGTTTCCTCCCTGCGGTTAATCCTGCAGGAAGAACCCCATGGTTTAACGTCTCCCTTAATCTGTCGTAACTTAACGTTCTGTGTGCGGCTCCACTCATGTTGCCACATGTCTAAAACCAGATGTGTCAAATGACTCTTTGCGTCATCTGGAAAAACGAAACTCACATCAATCATAGGTCTGTGAGAGGCGGCTTTTGCAGCTGCATCTGCCGCTTCGTTGCCTTTAATACCAACATGTCCCGGTATCCAAAACAGCTCTACCCTCACATTCTGAGCATTCAGATTGTGGAGTAGCAACCGGATCTTTAGTACAAGAGGATGCACTGGATCTGGATCTTGGATACTGTTCAGAGCGCTCAGCGAGTCCGTCAAGATAACACTTGACCGACTTTGCTCTGACGAAACAAAACACAGGGCCTTGAAAATAGCGTACAGCTCAGCAGTGTACACACTCGTTATGGAGTGCAGACGGTACTGAAACTGTTGGCGTGGATTCAAAACAACGAACGCACACCCAACCCTGGTTCCGGATTTTGATCCGTCAGTAAAAATGACAGTATCCTCGAACCTAGGGACCAGTGTTCTTTGTAACTCATGTTGGTATTCGATAGGCAACGTAATATCTTTATCAAACCTAGTTAATGTGAGGTTCACAAGTGGACGCGGTAGCGTCCATGGTGGAACAGCACACAAAACGAAACTTGCCATTTCGGGCATATTAAAATCAATATCGCCCAAAATGTCGAAAGTCCTCAAACCAAAGGGCCTATTGGCTCTTGGTTTTCTGTCATAAATCTCTGTATGCCTATTTTGTAGAATAGGGTCATACGCGGGATGATCTGGCTTGGCACTGAGTGCAGCCATATACCGCAGGGATAGAATTTTACGACGATTGTACAGTGACGGTTCACCTGCTTCACACAGCAGGCTTGGTATTGGGCTGGTGCGGAATGCACCAGTGGCCAATCTAACCCCAGTGTGATGTACAGTGTCAAGAATTCTTATCTCTTGGTGTTTAGCTGACCCATAAGCTAGACATCCATAGTCCAGCTTAGAGCGCACTAGAGAACGATATAAACGCAACATGACAGTGCGGTCTGCACCCCATGTCTTGTGACTGAGGACCCGCAACAAATTGAGCGACTTTTGGCATTTTTTCTTGACGGACAAAAAATGTGCCCGCCAAGTTAGACGACTGTCAAAAACGAGACCCAGAAATCTGGCAGTATCGGTAAATGGTAACTGTGCTCCATTTAGCGTGAGTGTAGGGTTGGGATGGACACCCCTTTTCCTACAAAAATGGACACACACAGTTTTGCTGGTCGAGAATTTGAAGCCATTTTCGGTTGCCCATGTATCGAGACGATTGATGGTCAGCTGGAGCTGACGTTCGATTGTACTAGTCTTTTGTCCGGCGACAAAGATACCAATGTCGTCGACAAAAATCGAACTCTGTACAGGCAATCGAATACATGAAGCTGCACCGTTAATGGCAATCAAAAATAACGTAACGCTCAGTATGGAGCCCTGTGGGACCCCATTGTCCAGTGCGAACATTTGTGACAGGGTATTTCCGATCCGCACCCTGAAGCGCCGGTTCGACATGAAGTTTTTTATAAAGAACATCAAGCGTCCCCGGAGACCCCAGGAATGCAGAGTACGGAGAATCCCATAAATCCATGCAGTGTCATAGGCTTTATCAATATCGAAAAACACAGCTACCAGGTGTTTGTTTTCAACGAAAGCATTCCTGATAGCTGTCTCTAGTCTGACCAGATGATCTGCTGTTGAGCGGTGACGGCGAAAACCGCACTGTGTATTGGCCAGCAAGTCGTTTGATTCTAAAAACCAAATCAGACGCTTGCTGATCATTCGCTCCATGAGCTTGCAGAGACAACTGGTCAGTGATATAGGTCTATAGCTAGAAGGCAAGTGTTTATCTTTCCCGACTTTGGGGATAGGAATTATATGAGATTCCTTCCACTTGGTCGGGCACTTGCCCTCAGTCCATATCCTATTATAGACATTCAAAAGCCTAGACTTAGATGATTCCGGAAGATTTCGGATCATACGATAATGTATCGCATCTGGACCAGGAGAGCTATCCTTACACTTTGACATCGCGCTATCTAGCTCTTCACGAGAGAAAAGCAGGTTGTATACCTCGTCATTCCTAGAAAAGAAATTTAGAGGTATAGATTCGAGGCCTGCTTTACGAGTTAAAAACTCGGGTGAATAATGTTCAGAGCTAGAATTGAACGCAAAATTAGATGCCAAAGTGTTGGCAATCTCGACCGCTGAGGTAACTACGTTACCATTTACCGATAGACCAGCGATGGCTGTAGCTGTATTTAGACCGGATATTTTCCGGACTTTCTCCCAAACTTTGGCCACTGGAGTGGCAACTGTAACGGTGGACACGTATTTGCGCCATGATTCGCGCTTGCTTTCTTTCACAATCCTCTTAGCACGAGCTTTCGCTCGTTGGAAAGCTATCATGTTTTCCTCTGTTGGACAACGACGGAATGTATTGAAGAGGTGTCTCCTTTCACGTAGCGCCAAGTCGCATTCCTCGTTCCACCAGGGAACGGGAACTCTACGGGGCTGAGTGGATGACAGTGGTATGCTGTTTTTAGCCGCGCTTGTGATGGAGTCCGTGAAATGATTCACCTCTTCGTCTACGGTCAAGCTCGGAATATCCTCATGCGAGAATGATTCCGCAAACTTGGTCCAATCTGCTTTCCGAAGAACCCACTGTGGCCAGCGGGATTCGGTAACAGTATTAAACAGAGGCTTTAAGAGGATTGGAAAGTGATCACTACCGCACAGGTCGTGATGCACATCCCATTTGAACAACGGAGCAATGGCTCCTGAAACAACGCTAAGATCTATAGCACTAAATGTACCCGTTGCTGCACAAAAGTGCGTGGGTCTGCCGTCGTTCAGAAAGCTCAAATTCAATTCGTTCCACATATTTTCCAGGTGACGTCCCCGTTGATCGTTCCGCACCGATCCCCAACACACATTGTAGGCGTTAAAATCGCCTAGTAGTATGAAGGGTGGTGGGAGTTGATCGATGATGTTCACGACATCTCGGATGTCAGTTCGAACACCAGGGGGAAGGTAGATAGAACAAATCGTCACCTGGAGGGGAAGTGCAACACGAACTGCTACGACCTGCAACTCCGTGTCAATGTCTACAGGATCGTGGTACAATGTGTCTCTAACGAGAATTGCCACGCCGTCACATGCTCTTAACCCCGTAAGGAAATCCGTGCGAAACACGGAGTATCCCCGAGGAGAGAATGTGTCGGTTTCGTTGAAGTTTGTTTCCTGCAGACAAACACACGAAGGCGCAAAATCTGACAATAAAAGTCGCAGTTCTTCGTAGCGCTGATATACACCGTTACAGTTCCACTGGATTAGTGGACCATTCATTTCTGTTTAGGGGAGTTACCCCGCAACCTAATGATTTTTGGTTTACCCTTAGGTTGCGGGTCTACAGCCATTTTCTCGGCTACACTTTCATTTGGTAGTCCAGGTGTTTTGATGGACACACTGGACTCCTTTTTTGATTGTTTGGCTCTCACTGGTATCCAGTGAGAACCAACGGATCCCTTATCAGTTTCCTTTTCAGGAGTAACTGATGAGGGTTTAGTAGAAGCGACCATTCTCTGGTCGCTTCTCGTTTGTGGAGAAGACTGTGGTGTCTTCTCCTTAGGTGGTTGGGAGAACTGGGGTTGAGTGCGTTCTCCTTTAGGGGAGGGGGATTTATTCAGACCCGATCCCCCAGGTTGTGGGGTCTGAATTTTGGTCTCTGGGACCAATACCACCTTTTCCTTCGCAGTATTTGTGGCAACTGTTACTGCTGCTGCAGTTGTCGGACGAGGCACTAACTCTGTCTGAGTTTGGACACTTGCAGTTCGCTTTGCAGCTACTTGCGCGAAAGATTTCGCGAAAGTAACCGGCGCGCTCTCTTTGTATTTCCTCTTGGCGTCGAAATACGGTATCCTGTCCTGCGTTCTAATGACCTGTATTGCCTTCTCCTCCAAGTACGTTGGGCAGTGGCGTGAAGTAGAGGCATGCGCCCCTTTGCAGTTCACGCAGTGTGCCGCGTTTGGACAAGTTTCAACTTCATGTTGATCCTGTCCGCAGTTGGCACAGATGGTGTGCTTACCACAACGACTTGAGGTGTGCCCATAACGCTGACACTTGTAGCATCGCATCGGGTTGGGATAGTAGGGGCGAACGCTACAAACGTTATACCCCACCCTTACCGATGTTGGACACTTGGTACCAGCGAAGGACACCACCATGGAGATCGAAGGCTTGCCGTTACGAGGGTTGAGCTTCCTGCATTCAATGACACCTTGCGATGCCATTTCCTGCACGAACTCTTCCTCCGTAACATACGCCAGGTCACGATCCGTTACGACGCCTTTCGAACAATTCAGTGCCTTATGCGGCTGTACTGAAATGCCAAACTCAGAAAACTTCACTAATTTTTGCAGCGTTGACGACGCTTCAGTCTCTGCTTCTATTAGCAGTGTACCGTCCGACAACTTACGCACCGACTTTATACCAGTAGAGCACGTATTTCTCAACGTTCGGGCAACGAAGAAAGGGGACATCTCCTTAAAAGACTTACCCTCTTCTTGTACCTTCACGACGAGAAATCGTGGTACTGGCGCACAATACTCAACTTGCCTTTTACCTTCTGCCTTCTTGGCAGCTGGCCTAACACATCCCTCGTCGGATGACTGAGCATCACGACGAGGTCTCTTGTTTGATTTTTTACGGAGTTTACTCTCACTAGTGGCGGAATTTAAGAAATTTTTATCCCTCCGGGTAGTCGCCATACCCGTATACTAAGTTTCATCACCCTGCCATACCCACCCACCAGGGAGCCCCACACAGGGGACGTTGGCCGCAAACCGGCTCATTGCGCCAGGCATGTCAGGATGGTATAGCATCGGAGGAAGTAGTCACGGGCTGCTCGACCCGCTCGAGAACCAGTAGTAGCCAACTCTGGAACCGGGCGAGCTGCATCCGCTCCCACAGACCCCCGAATACTTGTCTAGTGGCACGGCATTACCCCGGCATCCACGATCCAGTAGTGGAGCCACTCTATTCATGAACCGTGACACCAGCCGATTGACTGAGCTGACCAGACTCAGCCTCCCGTTTTACCGAATCCGAGGCCAAAGAAGGCGTGTTGGGATCGTACTGTCCGCGGGCAGCAGTCTCCCTCAACCGACCAGGACCCTCTTCTCCGGCGTTACGGGTCTCCACGCACGGCAAACACGTGGGTAGGAATTTAAGTGGGAGATCAAAGAGACAACAGATAAGCCTATTCCCACAATCGGCTTCTCTGAACTGTCTCCTCCCAAATGATATGTGATTCAGGGTACGTGGGATCATCAGGCCCAAAAGCTCTATATGGTCAGGTGATGCGACCATTATGAACTTCCCTTGCGTGATTGAGGGTACGCGGGATCATCAGGCCCGAAAGCTCGACAAATGGCCAGGTGTTATGGCCATTATGAACTTCCCCTGCGGGAGAATGGGAGAAGGTAGAACGAGTACAGGAGAGGTATTTAAGATGGATCTTAGGGGTAGATAGAACAACACCAGGGTATATTGTAAGAGAGGAACTGAAAAGGGATAAGACGAAAGTGGGTACAGGAAGGAGGGTGGTTAAGTACGAAGAGAAATTTAGAATAGAAACAGACAAAAAAATAATGAGGGAATGCTGGGAAGAAAGAGCCAGAGAGGAACAGAAAGGAATATGGTACGCATGGGGGGAGATGAGAAAAGAGTATTACTGGAGATGCGGAGTGGATGCGACAGAGGTGGAAAGGAGAAGAAAAGACGGGATAAGCATGATTGAGGAGTTGTGGAGGAAGTGGGGGAGCAAGAAAGGACAGTCAGAATAGACAAACAAGGAGCGCAGGGAGATATAAGGAGGTCAGAACTATAGGGGTACCAAGCTACTTGAGGGGAGAAAGAGGAAGGTCAGGAGGGAGAGTTAGGAGGATAATAATAATAATAATAATAATATTTATTAAAATGTAATATACATTCTGTCAAAAATATTGATATGAATACATATGAAATTTAATACATAATTAATTAAATAGGTACATTTAATTATATTAAATTATAAATTTAGTTCATAGTAGTGGTTTCACGCTGAATCAATCAATTGCGAGGCTAAGGTGCGGGAATGAAGAGAGAGGAAATAGATATTGGAGGAGACAGGATGATAAGATGTGCAGGATGTGCGGGGAGGAGGAGGAAGATATAGAGCACTTCGGAAAGAGGTGTAGAGAGATGACAGTATGGTCGGGGAGCACATTAGACCTGTTGCACGAAGATGGAAGGGGGGAGAGGTGGGCGAGGGAATTAGAGGCAAGAAGGATGGAGATTGGGGAAGGATAATAGGAAGGGGTAACGGAAAGAAGAAAGAAAAGAGAAAAAAATATTGTAAAATGTAAATTGTATTGGATGTTATTGTTATGTATTTTTGGATTGATTGTTTTATTTTTTATTTTATTTTTATTTTTTTGTAAATGTTAACACCCTGAACGCCGCAAGGCCTAGGGAATAAAGAATATATATATATATATATATATATATATATATATATATATATATATATATATATATATATATATATATATCATATATCATCTGGTTTTCGTATATATATATATATATATATATATATATATATATATATATATATATATATTATTATGCTGATAGATAATAGAAAACATTTTTGGTCATGGTAAATATGTTTTAAAAATATTACTTACGTCTCTTATATCGCTTTGCCTGAACTGCTCTTCATTCGGTACAGGTTCCGATTGTTGGGGGCGAAAACCAGATGATTGTTCATGCGATTGCTAAAATTTGTGTCTAATTAGGTTAAGCAAAATACTCGAATATTTATCTATATACATACATAGGTATGCATGGCGCTGATAAATCGGATATTTTTATTTTATTTATTTATTACTTTAACTCAAAATTTTAAAATAGATTCTCAAGTATAGAAGACAAAATCTCATGAGTAAAACAAGAAGAAATAAATGATGTGAAGTGTAAATTTAATACTTTTTAGGCTTTCGTAGGTATTTACCTAGTAGGAATATAAAAAACGCCCATTTGGAAGCCCAAATGTTCAACGTCTTCCGCTAGATAACAAAAATATAGTCCAGGACTCGGCTCCTGGACTATATTTCAATCATACCATATACCTAATACCAAATAATCGTAGTCCAGAAACAATGTACTGTCAATGGAACAGTATGAATGCCCTTCCCCTTCAGCCCCGTTGACAAACTAGCATATATAAGATAAGAATGCCAGATATTTTCTATTTTCTTATTTGCTTTTGATTTCAGCTGTTACAGCTATGAAAAGCCCTATGGTGAGAGGGCAACTCGTGAGGGATGCCTAGCAACAGGGGATCGCCACCAACAAGGAAAGAGCACGAAGCGCTAAGCAGGATAGCGCTCGCGGAGCAAGTAGCCACCCAGACGCCAACGTGTTGGTAACGACCATTTAACCAACATTTCGGGCACAGATTACTACAGATGCAAAACTCCCCATTCTACTTTTCTTATCGGTTGCGCCATTTTGTTATTGGTGTTGTATACAGTTACTGTCAGTTAACGCTTGCTTTTAGTTTGTTTGATTTTTATTGTTAATGAAAATGGATAAAATTAAAGAATCAGTTGGTATTCGAGGACGAGGTGGTTAAGATTTTCATAATTACACCTACGGCAACCAAAAATACCCAAAAGTAAAAGCACTTTATGCTCTTATTTTTTTAATTTCAAAGGAAGTAGTAATGATGCATCTCTACCCTGGTCAAAAATACAAAAAGTCCTTTACATTATTATCCATAATTTTTTACAAATAATAAATAATATTTTTTTTATAAAAACGTAAAATAAAAATATGCGTTATTTTCCGAAAACAATCTTATCAAAAATTCCTTTTGTACTATTCCGGTTCACGTCAATGTTCATTACTTAGAATTATTTTCCGATTTTTAGATTGAACCCTGTGGACTACGGCACATATTTGTTTATAATTTTAGGTTGATATGGTTTTTTAGAAGATTTAGTACTTTTTCCTATAGGGGGGTCAAAAAGATGTATAAGCATGTCAAATTTCCACTCTCTAGACCCAGCTGTTACCTTTTTAGCATAATTCCTTGGCGGAGTCAAGTGGCAAACAGGTTTTTTTTAGTTGGTATACCATGCCAATGTATGGTGAGTCCGACACTACCAATATTGGTGCCTATAAAAGAATTTTACCTATATTTAAAAAAAAAGTCCAACCGTTTGGCCATAATTTTTACCGTTTTAACAGATAGTCCACAAAATGACGGTATAAGTTTTTTTTTTTTTTGTCGTATTTACAAAACCTTAAAAACAATCTATTATTATTATTTTCATTATGATTATGTACGTCTATCCTATTTTGTAAGCAATAATAAATATTAATATAACTATAATAATTATACAAATAAATAAGCAAATATATATTTTGAATATCTCTTTTTTAATATTTTTTCCTAATAACTGCTAAATCCTGGTTGTAACAAAAATTATATATAATTAAATATCCAATATTTACTACTAATTTCTTACTTATTGTGTAAAAAAACATAAAATAGAATTTTTTGTTTAAAATTTATCTTTAAAAGTCCCGCCCGACCACACCAACGGCAAAATGGCAGCCTTGATTGAAGGTCACCAAATTATGCCCCGCTACTTCAAAGGTGCCGACGCTGAGTTTCGTATCTGCTATTAGTATTAATCTGTGTTTCGGGTAACAAAATTTGGTTTAGTATAATAAAATCTATTATGCTAAACTCATATTTTTTTATTTTTATTTATTACTAGCTGAGTACCCGTGCTTCGCTACGGTATACTGACGGACGCATTAGTGTAAAATCCTCAGTTTGTTTTTAAACATGTGTATGGGTAACCGTTGTAAGCAAAAACCTAGTCGATATCTCATCTGTCCTAAGAGATATTGAGGAAACCATGAAAAAACATTATACCCTTTTACGCTATATAGGGCTCGAACTACTGAGTAAAAAAAAACTGTAAAACTTTTTAAACATTTTAGAAAGACATATATATGTTAAAAGGAATATTATAACTCAACAAACGAAGAAAATGCGAAGAGTTTTATAATTCTTCTCTAGGGTTGATTAGGGTATAATTTTGACATAACTTTATGTTTTTATGGGTAACCTTTGTAAGTAAAAACCAAGTCGATATCTCAATGGTCCTAAGAGATATTGAGGAATCCGTGAAATCACATTTCAGCCAATTTCGCCCCCTTAGGGACCGAATTTTGAAAAATTCCATATTAGTGGGTGCTTACGTCATGGAGGGAATATATTTCCCGAATGTCTGTATGTCACGGGACGTTCTATCGAATAAAAATACCAATTTACCCCGTTAGGAATGAAATTAAAAAAACTGTAAAAACGCTTTCTAAATATTTTGAATAGAAACCTATGCACCAAAATGAAATGTTATAACTCAGGAAATACAAAGGTTTCTATAATTCAACCCGAATGTAGATTCACCCGTTTAGGGGTTGATTAGGGAAAAATCCTGAATAAAAAAAAAAAAATGTATGGGTAACCTTTTTAAGCAAAAACCAAGTATATATCTCATTAGTCCTAAGAGATATTGAGGAATCCCTGAAATTAAATTGCATCCCTTTTCACCCCTTAGGGCTGGAATTTCATAACACCCCTTCTTAGTGGGTGCTTACATCATGGACGGAATATAATTACCGAATTTCATGTCTCTATGTCCAAGAGATGTTGTATCAAAAATGAGTGTTATAACTCAATAAAAATTGAAACTAAGAAACTGGAAATACGAAGGGTTTAGAGGTTTAATTTAGAGGTTAATTAAGACAAAATTCTGAATTCCTATGTTATTTAAACATTTGTTTAGATAACCAATGTAAATAAAAACCAAGTCGATATCTGATTGGTCCTAAGAGGTATTGAGGAATCCCTGAAATCACATTTGACCCCCTTTTTAGACCCTTCGAGGTCAACTTCGAAAAATCTCTTATTAGTAGGTGCTTACGTCATGGAAAGAATATACTTTGCGAATTTCATGTATCTATGTCCAAAAAACGTTCTATCGAATAAAAAAATACCCATTTACCCCTTTAAAGGTGAAATTTTAAAAGACTGTCAAAATTATTTCGAGGTATTTTAAAAAGACATCTATGTGCCAAAAAGAAACCTTATAACTCAACAAACACAGGAAATACGACGGGATGTAAAATTCACCCCGATTGTAGATTCACCCCTTTAGGAGTTGATTAGGACAAAATCCTGAATTAGGTTTTTCGGCATTTGTATGAGTAATCTTTGTAAGAAAAAACCAAGTCGATATTTATTGGTCCGAAGAGATATTAAGAAATCCTTGAATTGACGCCCGTTGAACACAGGAAATACGACGGGATGTATAATTCACCCCGTTTGTAGATTCACACCTTCAGGGGTTGATTAGGCAAAATCCTGGAATAAGTTTTTCGGCATTTGAGTAATCTTTGTAAGCAAAAACCAAGTCGGTATCTTATTGGTCCTAAGAGATATTAAGAAATCATTGAATTAACATTTCACCCCTTTTCGCCCTTTAGGGATGATATTTTAAAAAGACACCTACGTGCAAAAAATAAATTTTATAGCTCAACAAACATATGAAATACGACTGGATGTATAATTCACCCCGTTTGTAGATTTACGCCTTTAGGGGTTGATTAGGACAAAATCCTGAAATAAGTTTTTTGGCATTTGTATGAGTAATTATTGTAAGAAAAAAACAAGTCGATATCTTATTGGTCCTAAGAAATATTAAGGAATCCTTGAAATCACATGTCACCCTTTTTCACCCTTTGGGGCTGAAATTAAAAAAAACTGTCAAAACCATTTCGAAATATTTTAAAAATACACCTATGTGCCAAAAAGTAATGTTACATCTCAACAATCACAGGAAATACGACGGGATGTATAATTCACCCCAATTGTAGATTCACCCCTTTAGGGGTTGATAAGAACAAAATCCTGAAATTAGTTTTTCGGTATTTGTATGGGTAATTTTTGTAAGCAAAAAGCAAGTCGATATCTTATTGGTCCTAAGAGATATTAAAGAATTCTTGAAATCACATATCACCCCTTTTCAACCTTTAGGGGTGAAATTTTAAAAAACTGTCAAAACCATTTCGAGATATTATAAAAAGACACCTATGTGCCAAAAAGAAACCTTATAACTCAACAAACACAGGAAATACGATGGGATGTAAAATTCACCCTGATTGTAGATTAACCCCCTTAGGGGTTGATTAGGACAAAATCCTGAAATAAGTTTTTCGGCATATGTATGTGTAATCTTTGTAAGCAAAAACTAAGTCGATATCCCATCGACCCGAAGAGATATTAAAGAATCCGTGAAATCACATTTCACCCCTTTTCGCCCCTTAGGGGTTGAATTTCGAGAAATCCCTTCTTAGTGAGTGCTTACGTCATGGAGGGAATATACTCTCCAAATTTCAAGTTTCTAGGCCCAAGGGTTCGGGCTGGGCGGTGATGAGTCAGTCAGTCAGGACACTTGTTTTTATATATATAGATTATTATTATTTTTTAAATTGACAAATCTATCATTTATTAAATTCAAGTATTAAACATTAAATTAATTTTTCCCGTATATTGATATTTATTAATGTTGGGTATTTGGTTCCAGGATACTTGGATTCAAGACTTAGACTCAAGAGGGCAAGCACTTAGCACATTTGCACATTTACGCTCCATTTTTTCTGTCAAAAAACACACAAAAATAAAATTAAAATTCTTTTTCAAAATTTTTGGGCAAAATCATAGCAACCACTGGATTCCCTTGGAGACGTCCGACCGTTCCTAAACAGCATTTACAATTTCTGTTAAAAATTGAATTTCGTACTTTAGCATGTCGGGGCGTCATGCTTGGGGGGGGGGGAGTAATGTCACAATTATGATATAATTGTATGCTAATGTCCCAATTCCTTGAGCGGCCTTTAAGGTGGTGTAGGTCGCGGTTGCCGACTTTTTATTTATTTATTTATTTATTTATTTATTTATTTATACTTATTTGGCCACACCAACAGAACACATAGGTTCCAATAATAGGGTGGCACTATTATTACAAAAATCTTAACAATAAAACATTAAATTTAACTAACACAAGATGATATATGTACTTATAAACATGATTCGTTTATACATAGCTATAATATGCGAAACTATATAGTTATAAAGATTAGATGGATAAGAGATTAAAGACAACGGAGAACAGATTTTTTAAAAGCTGTAATATTTGTATTGAAAATATCAGGAAAATTTGAGTTAGAGTGATAAGAGTTGAATAAACTGGATAATCGTGAAACGGGTGAGTTAGTGGCATAGTTTGTATTTTGGTGAGAAACTAAAAGGAAATCATTATTTCTTATATTATATGAAGGTATTCTGAGGGAAAAGAAATCGAGCAATAAAGGACTATCAATTACGTTGTTAAATATTTTGTAAACTATTGTTAAATCATTTAAGATTCGACGGTTTTCCATTGATGGTAGATTTAAATTGAAATTGGGGAATTTGTAGTTCATGTATTTTACAATTTTTTTTTGTACTCTTTCCAATCTGTTAATATACGTAAAGTACTGCGGGGACCAGCATACACTGCCAAACTCCATTTGACTGCGCACTAGTGTTTTAAATAAAGTCAGTATGGTTAGCGGATTGTTGAAGTTGAAACTTGTGCGGATTACAAAGCCCAACATTTTTAAAGATTTTTTTACTATATTATTTATGTGGACGTCAAACAATAATTTATTATCTAGGGTTATTCCCAGATCTCTTACATGGGTAACAGTTTGTATTGTTGAATCACCGAGTTTAAAATTGTAATTTATTAAATTTCTGTTTCTAGAGAACTTTATGTGATAACATTTATTAATATTTAAAAATAATTTATTACGCGTGCAATATTCATAAAAACGATTTAAGTCTGATTGTAATAATAAACATCTATCTAAAGTAAAAGTTGGGAAAAATTTTTTTAAGTCATCAGCATAAAGCAAGAATTTAGCGGACACAAAGCATTCTGAGATATGTTAGTTAGTTGAAATTTTTGGCGCACAGCAACAAAGGCTATTTGCGCCTAACGCAGCCCATCTAAATGACTAGACTATATATTAAAAACAAAAATTTAGACAATAAATAAATAAATAAATAAAATCATTAAAAATACGCATACTCAATAAAAGAAATCTTGCACTGACAAACACAAATAAATAATATAAAAGGTCTGTTCGAAAATTTGAACAGACTCAGGGTGATGGTAAGAGGCTGTAAAGGGTCCAATTACCATCGAATATCACAGTCAATAAATAGAAACACATTAAAATAAGGTGCAAGATTTCACACATAAAACAGTAAGTTCGATTCTCTCAGGAAGAGTATCAGCCTGTCCATGAGTACTCTGTCGTCACCTAAGGCAACTGACAGGTCATAGCACAGGCCTAACCTCTCCCTGACATCCTCGAACTGTACACATTCGGTTAAAATGTGTAACACAGACAAATCTGTGTTACACGTCTCACAGACAGGGGACTCTTCACCTCGAAGGAGGTGTCCATGGGTCCACCAACAGTGACCTATACGAAGGCGTGTGATGGCGGTTTCCTCCCTGCGGTTAATCCTGCAGGAAGAACCCCATGGTTTAACGTCTCCCTTAATCTGTCGTAACTTAACGTTCTGTGTGCGGCTCCACTCATGTTGCCACATGTCTAAAACCAGATGTGTCAAATGACTCTTTGCGTCATCTGGAAAAACGAAACTCACATCAATCATAGGTCTGTGAGAGGCGGCTTTTGCACATTCTGAGATATCATTAATAAAAATATTAAACAGTAAAGTTGATAGGTGTGAGCCTTGAGGTACACCGGAAGTTATTTGAACCCAGTCTGAGCAGAAACCTCCCAGAGCAATCGATTGGTACCTATCAGTCAAATATGAAATGAACCAATTAAGTAGGTTACCCCGAATTCCAAGTTTGTGGAGCTTGCATATAAGTATAGAATGATCTATTTTATCAAAACATTTCGAGAAATCGGTGTAAATTGCATCGGTTTGTTCTCTACTACTCATAGTTTTTAAAATTAACTCAGTAAATGATATTAAATTTGTGTCTACCGACCTTCCTGGCACAAATCCATGCTGTTCTGAAATGATATAAGGTTTAAAAAATGAATATAGATGTTTGTATATGATTTTTTTCAAATACTTTTTCAAAGATATTTAGCTTAGAGATAGGACGATAATTCTCAACAATGTTCTTTTCGCCAGTTTTGAAGACAGGTACAACTAAAGCTTTTTTCCATTCAGAAGGACATTTCCCTTCAGATAAAGATTTATTAAAAATTACGGTTAACGGTGCACTTAAGGAGTCGGCACAGTTTTTTATGAATATGCTGGGTATGCTATCTGGCCCCGCCCCTTTACTTATATCTAGATTTGATATTATGTCATATACAATATGTTCATCAATCACCAAATTTGCAAAACAGCTGTTATTGTTATCCTCAGAAGCAGAGATAGCTATAAAATCATTATTAGATGTAGTAGATTTATCCGTGTAAACAGATTTAAAGTAGTTAGAGAACAGATTGCATATATCCAGTCCGGTACTGGCTATTTCATCTTTGTATTTAATAATGTTAGGAATATCTGAAGATTTTTTAGTAGAATTTACGAAAGACCAAAATTTTTTTTGAATTTTTAGGAATTTCTGCTTCAATGTTTCTTAAGTAATTCTGATAACAGTGTTTAATTTGTGATTTAACTCTTTTTCTTAAAATCGAGAATTGTACATAAAACATGTTAGAATGATAGGTTTTATATTTTTTATGAACTTTGTCTTTCTCTTTTATCATTTTAATTAATTCAAGTGAATACCAATGGGGGTACTGCCTTTTTTTAATAGATTTGAATGGAACATGCTTAGAAATGATATTGTTCAAAATAATATATAACCTGTCTACAGATTTCTCAGTTGACAAATTTTTAAACTCAGTTGACCAGTCGACAAGATTTAGAATATTATTTATATTGTTATAGTCAGCTATTTTGTAAAAATAAATAATTCGTGGTGACGCCTTCAGTAGTTTAACTACTGATAATGTAATATTAATTTCAATAGCTGGATGGTGCGAGTCTAGTTTAGTGAGGGGATTATCGCACTCACTTACTTTCACCTGTTCTAAGTTGGAAAGTACTAAATCCAATACTCTATTGTTTTTATTTTTAACAGAATTAAATTGGTGTAATGAACAATATGCGATACAGTCAACAAGATCAGTAGACCACTTATGATATATATTTCCAGGGGTTAAATATTTAAAATTGTTATTTATTGACCAATTTAATAGGGGTAAATTAAAGTCACCACAAATTATAAATTTTTCTTTAGGTTTGCAATCAATTGCATAATGTAAACTATCAATAAAGTCTGTGAGTTTTTCATGGTTTTCAGGGGGTAAGTATACACAGCAAATATTTAAATTATAGGGCAGGCCATCACTGTGTTTTAACATCAGTGTGATCCACACACATTCGTTGGTAGTTGACCACTTGGTATTGACAATAAACGGTAGGTGTTCGCGAATGGCTATTAAGGCACCGCCACCTTCACTGTTTTTTGAATTTTTTTGAGATCGATCACATCTTACAACTGAAAAATTGTTTGGGAAAATTTCTTCATCACTGATTGAGGAGTTCAAGTTAGTTTCGGTAAAACATATGACGTCATAGTCGCAACTTAGAGAGTTTAATCTCACATTTAGAATTTTGGAGCGCAACCATCTAACATTTTGATAATAAACTGAAATATCCATAATCAAGGGACGATAAAATTATATATTTTTATTTTTATTGCGAAGGAAATTTATAGCAATTTAGTGACATCACTTTCCGAAGATATCTTATGGATACTTGAGTTTTCATCCTTTCTGGCGAAAATGGCACAATTTCTTGTCCATATAAATTTGTAACCGCGTTCACGAAGTTCATTGCGAGCCTTATTAAAGATTAAACTATTTTTCTTTGTTAGATGGTCGTTCACATATATTTTTTCTTGAGGGCCTTCGATGTTTAGTTCAGTAGTAGATAAATTTCGAAATTTTTTAACTGATCCAATAAAGTTGTCTTTAGTAAATCGTGACACAAACCTAATAACTATGTTGCGAGGTTTCTGGCTATTCTTATTGAAATGGGGTATACGGTGAGCTGCATCAAGATCGCATTGATTAATATTAACTCCTACTACATTACCAATACGAGTCGCCACTGAAAGTATATTTTCACCGGTTTTTTCGGGTAAATTACTTATTACAACATTATTCAGTCGAGAATATTGTTGCAGATCTTCAACGGTGTTGGTTAATTCGGAAACTTGAGATTTTAACATATTGTTCTCGTTTTTTAACACTTCAACTGTTTTCATTTTTTCTCCCATTGTTCTTAGTTTTAGTTCAAAATCCGTGATTTTATTCGAGCAAAAGTTGATTGAATCCATTAAAGAGTCAAATTTAAGGTTAAATTCTTGCAAGATTTCTTTTTTAAAAGACTCCAGAAGTGTCCTACTAATATTAACTGGCGAGTTGTTAGAAGAACTATCATCTTCAGATATTATCTCGGATCGATTGGGTTTTGCAGAACGACAGCCAGTGCAGTACCACGAAATTACGTTATCTTTCAATAACAACAGCTGCCTGTCATCGATGCCGGCACAGGTAGAGTGATAACTGTGGGAACACCTACCGCAGTTGACGCCTGCGTACTTCTTGTTAATGAGCCTCTTGCAGATTTCACAGAGAGCCATTACGTCACCCAAACGACAACACTAATGATGAGGAATAAACTTGTCGATTTTAGATTTTTTAATAAAAAACTGATATTTTATACAAATATTAACGTTAAATTAACCTATAAAATTGTAAATTACCACTTGTTTTCAACAGAACACTATTATTTATTAACTTTAAATATTATAGAAGATTTTATGTAAATATAAAATAGTAAATAAATTGTTTTGCGGGCAATTTTAAGTACAAAACTAGTATATTATAATCACAAACTATACACTTGCGTTACACGTGCTAGCTAAATTAGAACTGACTTGCGGTTTTGGGAATTAAAGAATGTGCAGAGTGTTGCGTGTTTGTCAACATAAGTTTTGAACTACTTTCTAATGTGTTGATAAACCTTATTCAATTGTGCCGACTATGGTCTTTAATTGCTGCCAACAATTACACAAGTGAATAATGTTTCCAAAACAATTGAGGTAGGACCTGACGTCATAGTGTCCTGGTTAACAGTTATAAAATGGTCTAAGGGAATAGAGTCGTTAGTCAGTGATTCATTGAGTCAGTCATTGAAGCAGTCAGTTATTCCGTAGTTATTCATTCGATCATTTTTGTGAGCACGCTACCCAAGTACCAGCCCAGCTGTTCAAGTCACCAACCCGAGATGTGAGTTCCGTCTACAGGGCTTCTCCACGTGTCCGCCTCGTGCGGATACATGGGGTGGTGAGACCGATGCTGGAGAAACCGGGGCAAGAACGGGACTTACATCAGCTACTAACAGACAACACCAGCAGCCATTCTGTCAGTTATTTGTATTGTGATGTAAAATTATTATTATATAATAAATTTTGTAGAAAAGATGTCCGTTCTTGAATCCATCCCGTGACAATATGAAGACATCCTTACTCTAGCCAGAATTATTAAAAAGTCAATAACATTATTTAGCTATAAATTAAAAATATAATCAATTTTTCCCACAGCAAAAAATGCGATATTTTCCGAAAACACAATCTGATTAAAAGTTCCTAATTGATGAAAAATAATAATCAATAAGAAAATATGAAGGAAAAACTAACAATTAATAAAGTGTTTTCTGTTTTACGACAATTTATTGACAATTTAGCTTGAATTTTTAAAACAACTCAAAACTAAAAATACCGATCCGGAATTCAGTTAGGAGCGCCGCATTATATCTTGCCTAGTATCCTTTCTCAGGTATTAATTAAAAAATAAACGAATTTACATAATGAATTGTGTTAAATAAAATTAATTTGTAAATATTTGACAGACACTGTGTTCTTAATTCGACTGATACCCAACAATATATTATTTGAACTTTGTTATACATTGTTGCTTTTATTAGTAATAAAATAAAAATTAATGCCACAAGTCTTTAGAAAATAAATATAGGTCCCGAACGAGCGCATTGAACAGGGCCCCGCTTATTCTTTATTTCATTACACCGTATAGTGTATCTTATAATACAATCGGAGGCATCTAACACAGCGTTTCCCCAAGCTTTTTTCATGGCGGACCGGCTAGTAACCTAGAAAAAATTTGCCCGGCAAGTTTAGAAAGTAATGTGTATTATAAATTATTACAAGTGATGAGCAAAAAAAGGTCTTCTTCACTTCCAAAATATAAGTGATGAGCAAAAAAAAAAGTCTTAAAAGGTCTTCATCTCCAAAATGTACAAAAAAAAGGCTGATCTAACATAACATTTTCAGTTATATTAAGGAATATAGCGCTGTCCCATTTTTTATCGGCAATTGTATAATGAAATAAATGTAAATACTTATTTTAATATTTTCCGTAGAATGTTTTTTTTTCCTTTTTAATAAAACCGACGATGAATCAGTTAAAAGTATATCGTTAAATAAATATGGAATATGTAGAACACCTCATAATATCGAGGTTATGTTTCTAAAAAGAATTGTCATTTGAACAAAATATCCCTTAAATAATCAACTCCCCAACAAAAATCATTATTAACCACAGCCTGATTACTTTCTCATATTTACAGTACCTGCTATGATTTCAATTTTGTCACAAGCTTGTAAATAAATTTCGAAATGTAAGTATTTTGTGTAGTTATTTCATATTTTCTGCAATTGAAATTATTGAACGAACTAAATCGGCAACAAAGAATTAATCACATCATGGAAAGCAATAATTAAAATAAAGAATTAAATTAATTCTGAATTAAAAGCCCTCAAGATAAAAATTAATGCTACGCCAGTGACCCGATTTTGATAGGCGTGGTTAAAATCTTAGTTCGGGAAATTCGAATATGACCTTGACTGGACTTCTTTAGATAATCGAACTGTAGACATATTGTTGCTATGTGCATAATGCATCACATGCCAAATCCTTACGTAGGTTGACATGAAACAGGTACGGCTCACTTCGATCACCGCTTACAATCCCGGAAACGGCCAACCGAATCCTTGAAACTATACAGTGAGCCGTGCGCCGGTTCATTCATATTTGGTTTGCCGGCTTACTTAGCTCAGTGAACCAGTTCGTTCATAAACGACCCATCTCTAATACGTACACAGGTATTTACCAAGATTATTAAAGTAAAGGTTGTCTCATAACTTCTGACCAATCAAAGCGTGAGAGGGAATACGTCACATGTCGGCTAAGTTCAAAGTAGCATACAAAATTAATATAGATGTTGCATGTTTTTAAATATTTTTATTGATTATATTCATAATAGACATTTATTTCAAGACAGTTCTACTGAATAAAATATAAATAAAAACCTAAAAAAAAATTATACTGATTTATAATATATACAATTTATGGTGATGGGTATTTGTATTATAGTTAATAAATAACAATAAAATCGAATACAAATATAATTTTAGGAATATTGAAATAAAAATAGAAAAACACATTGCTGTAATAATATAGTTATTAATAAAATTGGAGGTTATATTAGTGTTTAAAAACGGCTGGACGTATTTTAACGAAATTTGGTACAATAGAGTAGAACCAGGATCAAATATAGGCATGATATCTCAAAATTTTCTTTCTTAGGGGATGTTTCTGGGTTAAAGCTGGTACTAAAAAACTTAAAATATTTCATTTATAAACAGAACTATCTTAACAAAAAAAAAATATATATACAATAAAAATTGTTTATAAGAAAACAAATCTTATTTGTTCATCATGTTTAAAATGTTTAATACAAATTTTCTTGTTTTCTGGGTCAAAACGATCCTTGTGGCATCTTCGTATCCATTCATTTCTAATTTTTCTATCCCTTGGAAACGCGAAATAGATATTTGTTCTCCACTCTTTTTCGCTTTCACAGAGTTAGACTTGCAATTAGCAACACTACACATTGTTCCAGTCATTTTAACACTAATAATATATAACTTAAAACATTACAACACACTAAAAAGAAATTAAAACCAATAGAAAATCAAAAAATTAAATGATATTTTTATATTTATAGACAAAATTCAAACTTCACGTGTATATAATATATACGATAAACAAAGGCTGACGTTCCGTTATATATATATATATATATATATATATATATATATATATATATATATGTAAACAAATAAGGGATCTATTGTTTAAATAAAACTCAACTTGTTCACAGACTATTTTATTCTAAGTATTCACTCTTACAACGTAAGAAAACATCTGATCTCTCTATCAAATTCTATGTGTGTTTTATAAAAACCAATTAGTGTAATGAGCCGTCATCGTTATCGTTAATGAGTCGTCATCATTAGTGGGTCCCGATTACGGATGGCATCTAGATAACATTTTATGGTGACGTAACAGGGCTTCGTGGAAGGCTAGATGCTAACACGGCCGTCCTACTCCTGGCGTGTCCTCACGTCCTTTCTGTAGACGAATATCTGATAAATGATGATGTGGTAGATGACATCAGGGGATGATCACGTAGGCCTTAGAATAGTCTGAAACAATCTTCAAAAAGATTTAAGGAAAAAGAAAAGATTTAAGGTCCAATATCATTGACCTTTTAAGGTCCCTGACCATTTAAGATCCCTGATCATTTAAGATCCACACCATTGACCATTTAAGATCCACACCATTGACCATTTAAGATCCACACCACATTCGAGGGCCCTCATTCAATCTACATATAGACCATGGTCTTAACCTAGACGATACCTGACCGTTCAATTGCTCTCAACTGGCAGAGACGGTCCCTTATCGTTCAACTGGCAGAGACGATCCCTGACCGTTCAACTGCTCTCAACTAGCAGAGACGGTCCCTGATCGTTCAACTGCCCTCAACACGACCAGTGTGTCTTGCGGTACTCGACAAGCTATCAATTCTTAACTCAACTATCCATTTATTTCATTACAGATTGTCTACAGTACCCAACAAGCTCAGTGACTGTCGCTTCTTTATACTCGGTGCCTTCACAAAGCAAAAACGACCAGTGTGTCTTGCGGTACTCAACAAGCTCAGTGACTGTCGCTGCTTCATACTCAGTGCCTTATCATTTTACGAAAGCAATAAAATGTCTTTTACCATTCTAGTTATTCTCAACATAATCAGTTACCTTCGTGCGGTTTAAGCGCTACATAAATAGCGATCGTTCGCCCTTACACTCAAAACTTCATAAGTCCCTAGAAGCTTGGCCCCCAACTTGCCGCTACCGGTCAATTGTATGTCTTCTACTACTACTTTTTCTCCAATTCCATAACGGATAGCTTCCGGTCTCGAAGCGCCGCCTGTCATCTCCTAGTCTTTTCCAGGAACATGGTCTGCAGAACTCGAATGCTGTAAAAAGTCGAGGGCTGTTGTTCTAAAAAATAAAACGATTAATGTTGAGAAATCTCCTCCAACGGCACAACTCTGGCCGTAAGAGATCAAGACCAGTTTCTACTTTATTATCCCAGAAACTGACTAATCTGCCAGTGGTAATCCAACCACCCTAAAAAGACAAAATACAACTGATCAATTAATACTTAGCATTGAAAGTTACCTGACTCATCAGATTCGAACATCTCGATGAGGTATTTCATATCACAGCTCACCACCCAACTTTCAGGCCACCGACTTACTAGTCCCTTTGCTGCTTTAGTGATGAAATTCGTAACAACTTTCATCAACTCGTATCGACCTTTATCTAAGCGTTTAAGTACTTCGTAGGGACCCAAAAGCTCGTAATCTGTTTTTACTGATGTACAATTTGGAATCCCTATGTGTCAGCACAAAATCTCCCAACGAAAACCGTAAAGTATCTCGCCTTTTTCGGTTAGCATTTTCAAAGCCACGATTATCTCTCATTGTTCTCTAAACTCTTTCGCGATCAAGTTGTCGATTCCGTAATGGTGTTAAATCGCGCAAAAGGGCTTGAATCAAAAGGCTGGAATTATCTACTCCCAAGAGCCGTTGCAAAGGTGTCGTACCAGTGTTTGTTTTTTTGTATTGTGATATTCAAGACCAATTGAATTTTCTATATACCGCTCGATCATACTGACATTTTTTTTTTATTTCTCTTCAGATCATTTCATTTTCTATTTCAGGTAAACTGCGACTTTGTCTGTTATCAAGCGCATTGTCAAAACAAGTAAAATTAAGTAGAATACTACGGTTCCCACTATTTTAGTCCTTGTAAGAGTTCTCCAAGGAGCAAAGAACAAATTTAATGAATTTACCTCCTGGCACTAATACCTGCAATAACTGTATCAAAAGATCTGCGCAAGCAATGTGCATTAATTTTAAATTCTCTCTCTCTCTCTCTCTCTCTCTTTATATTGGCATTTTCATCAAATGTGTATCATTAGTACAAACTTAAGGCCAAGGCATATTTGACGCCTTATGAGACACCTTCGACACCTTTCGCCTGCCTATATTTGTCTGTGTATCCACTACCACCACATCAGTTACAGACTCAACTTGGTACTCCCGTATTATTGAACCTGGAAGAACTAAAAATTTTACATTCATTAGATTTAAAACATTATTTTATTAATTTGCAACTCTAAAAGCTAGTTCTCTGAAATTTCAAAATCTTTTCTTTTTAGCATACTCACAATTATAATAACACTCTTTGAATAACCTTGTTAAGTCTTTATGCAAAATTTCTAAATTACCAAGAACGAATTAGAAATAGCATACCTCATTATTCTCTTATTATTTGGTGCCGAATTTCCGTACCATCTTTCATTTATCCTTTATTTTAGCCTTGCAATGATATCGGAAAATTTATTTGCATCTTGTAGTGTAGTTCAGCCCTTACTATTACTAACGTACTTTATCCAAATTCATGCTAGAACATTTCAACTTCTACGCATCACTGTCAACAAACTACTCGGTCAATTTATAAGCTGCTATCGATTTCACAATAACAAATGTCAAATTTTACGAATATAGCAATGACATAATTCAATCTTGCCATCTATTGGTCGCATGTAAAAACATAAAAGGTAACTCTCGTATTTTGCATTTCTAATATCAGTGATCTGCCGTTTGTCATCCAGAATGCAAATTTCTAATTCTTATCAAAGTTTGAACTCAATCATCAGAACTTAGATCTTTAAACTCAAAACGCATTACTCTTAATTTTAAATAATTTTAACTTATCCCTAATTTTAATTATCAAATTTCAATTCTCATGACTTTTTATCGTTCGCCTCGTTCGTTGTTATTCAGTAAGCATTGACTAATACGTGCTAAATAATCAAACTAATAAAACTTCTCTTACCATTTTACCACTTTACCATGTTCTAACCATTACCTTCATACAATTTGTCCATAAACAGAACACCGCTCGTTCCTTCCACGGTGGAAGTTCCACCAATGTGTTCCACCATAATCACTTATTATTTGCAATAATTGAAACGTATCACTTGCATTTTTCACTTTCAAACTACTATCTTAGACAAACAATATTTTCATACCCATTTGTTCCATTTTTCCCATTCACAACCAGAAACGTTTTCGAACGTTCGCCTTCGCAAATTGATTAAATAAGTTTTTCATGAACAAAATTGCATAATTAACTTTTGTAACTGTTCAAGCACACAAACTTAAATTCAATAATATCCGAAACAACGCAGACAGGTAATAATTTGTCACATCACCATTTGTCACTTTCATCAAATTCATAATTTAAACAAAACACTGTAAAAATGCAACAAAGCAAGATCCCCAATAAAATAACAAAATATTATTAAGACGTGCATGAATCCCATTCACAAGCAGAAACGTCGACTCGATCCCACTTCTGATGTAAACAAATAAGGGATCTATTGTTTAAATAAAACTCAACTTGTTCACAGACTATTTTATTCTAAGTATTCACTCTTACAACGTAAGAAAACATCTGATCTCTCTATCAAATTCTATGTGTGTTTTATAAAAACCAATTAGTGTAATGAGCCGTCATCGTTATCGTTAATGAGTCGTCATCATTAGTGGGTCCCGATTACGGATGGCATCTAGATAACATTTTATGGTGACGTAACAGGGCTTCGTGGAAGGCTAGATGCTAACATATATATATATTAGGAGAGTTTATTGGGAATGAACGGTGAGGAAAGTAAAACTCAACTTTTACTAATGCCCAATATTTCGATTTGAATTTTCAAATCATCTTCAAGGGCTGAAAATATAATTAGTACATGAAACAATGACTATATAATATTTCATAAAACACTTACTAAGTTAAATTTAAGAGTTATTCCTATGTAAGTTGTTATAATTACGACTAGATATAATATCACAAACATTATTCACAAATGTAAAATAGAAAAAACCGTTACAAACTGTTTAGCGGTAAAATTCTAAAATACTAAGTTACTTCTTCTTTCAAGTCCAGGAAAGTTGGTGCAAGTACTATATGCGGAAAATTTGAACTAATCTGCAAGAATATGTTGGTATAGGAGATCCCATAAATATTGGTGTTTGTTTATGTTAAATATAAATATTGTTATGATTTAACATTGCTGTCATGTATTCTTAACAGATTTTTATAAATGGCACTTAGTCCTTGAATGTCTGTTTTGGTGTTCAAATTGTCATTATACTTATTAAGGTAGCACATTTCCAGGAAAGTTCTCTTACGTGTATTCCGTTCCGTGGCTAAAATTTCTGTATCCTCAAATTGCGGGTTGTGTTTGGTTTTTGACACATGGCTAGCCAGCGCGCAATACTGTGGTTTCACTCTGGCATCGGATTTATGCTGACAAATCCTATTACCCAGACATTGAGAAGTCTGTCCAATGTAAGTAGAGTTGCATTCACAAGTAATCTTGTACACTACATCTCTATGTTTTTTTACAGGTCTTTTTTCTTTGAGGTTGGAGAATAGTTTTTTGACAGTCCTTACCGGTTTTTCAGCGAGAATTACTTTCTCTTCTCTGAAGGAGCCTTTGATGGTTGGGGTTATTTCCTGGATGTACGGTATGGAGTAATATATCCTGTTACTAAGTCCGTTTTCTGTCTCTATGGAATTTGGGGAGATGGACGGGCTACAATAGATAATCCTTTTTATTAGGTTTTTAGGGTATCCACATTGTAAGAACTTTGTGGTTAGGTTTTTCAGGTTGTTGTTGAGAAATGTTGGATGCGAAATTCTTTTTACCCTATTTGTCATGGTTTTCAGAGACGCTGTTTTATACTTCATTGGATGGTAGCTGTGGAAATTCAAGAACCTACTCGAGTTGGTGGGTTTCTCATGGTAATCAAACAAGATGCGGTTATCCGGGCCCCTGATTACCCATGTATCTAAAAATGGCAGCGCCCTTCTTTCATTCTCTGTTTCAACCGTGAATTGTATGGCTTGATCGTATTTATTGAATACATTAGGCACCTCTTGTACCTTGTTTTCGGGGATTGCTAATAAAGTGTCATCCACATAAATTTTTAACACTGGTATGTTAAAATTACATTCTAATGTCACACTTTCCAGGAGATTTTTCATTACTCCTTTGGCTATTATCGGTGAGCTATCTGCACCTTGAGCTAAACCAGTAAGTTGCAAAAAGTATTGGTTGTTGAAGATGCAGTAGGATGAGTAGGGGCTACTTGAGGTATCCACAAATCTAATAAAAAGCAAAAGAAGTGTCCCTTTTATTATTCGGCCGTGAGTGCCGAAGTAGTGTTTAATAATACTGTACAAAATAAAAAGCTAGTACATTACATCCAAACAAATAATCAAAAGTATCTCACACAAATCGTATTGCTACTACAATACTACCAAAATAAACAGTAGTCGGACGTTGATCGATCATCGTATACAATTTCAGTAAAGTACAAAAAGTAGAATCTATTTCTGACTCTTGTCGTGAGAACCAGGGACCATGAATTTATGTTATACAAAAAATTAGAGAATATTACTCACAAAAAAAGAAAACAAATAAATCTAACACTTATCTGTACTACACTCTTAAATATACTGGTCTGAGCGGTAGATGCTCACTCCCACGGGACTCCCAGGACAGCCCGACGGTCTCCTCACGTGCACGACGGAGCGTCTCTTCCTTTCCTACGTGACTGGATCCAGGAAACAAGATTATGTTAGCAAAAGCCTGTGGACTCCCACCGAAATGGATTCTCAAAAATGTTCAAGCAGCAAACAAACAAAAATGCAAAAAACGAAAACGCAAACGACATCTATAATCCCCAAACAGGAACGAAAACCAGACGGAAACGACGGGGAGACGGATACGGCCTAAAAAAAATATATAAACGGAACTAGAAGTTTGATTCTGGGTGCGCAATGTGCGCACATTTCCGCTACAATGAGCACGTGGGAATTTTCATTTGAAATTCTCAAAAATTCGTATCGCAAGATACGAATTTTGGTATGGTACAGAGATACTCTGTGCCTACTTTGAAATAAAGATAGACTCACCTAAGTTGTGATGCGGCCATTCTTGTGTATGTTGACCCCTTTTCTAAATACTGATGGTAACTGCCGATGCACAATTGCACAATTTCACTGCACTAAATTGTAGAGCAAAACGTATTGCTGTTGAAATCTGCAGAATATTTAATCTGTCACCACGTCTTGTTTTATCAGCGGTCAAACATTTCCTGCGTCTTTGACTGTCTGAACCTTCCTTAACGTGTTTTCCTAGGTGCGCTGTGTAACACTAGGCTAGAGGAAGGCTGGATGAGTACGACCGGCAACACACCTACGTGATCGGGGCGGTCTACTCTATTCAAAGTAGGGGCCCAATTTTTTGAGTGTAACATCCCCCTCTTTCCCGGAGAAGAGAATTTGCCCGACAAATTCTCTTCACACTAACCCAAAATTACCTTATTCTAATCCTAGCTGAAAGCCCTGAGTTTGTCTAAAAACTCGAAATGGACCAGTAAACTTGGGTGCAGGTTTACTCGAGAAATGTCGATTACGAAGAACCCAATACCCGACCTGGTAGTGAACATCGCGATGACGTAAATTATAACGAGTTTTACTACGTCGGAAACCATCCGACAATTTGTTTCGAACATCCCTGTATATACGGCGAAATTTTGCTTCCATCGCTTTGGGGTCATCTGTTTCCCTAAGATTTTCGCCTAATACACGAAAGTATTTCCCAGACAAGACATGTTCCCTACCGAAATTAATGTAGTGTGGGCTGAGCTTCGTAACCTCGTTTTTGCTCGTGTTAATCGCTAACGTAAGATGTGCTAGATCAACATCCCAGAGTTGGTGGTCTTCTCCTAGGTACGAGCGAATCATCGTCTTAATATCTCGGTTATACCTTTCTGCCGGATTGTATTGAGGGTGGTATAGTGCATTGTATAGGACCTCCACGTCATAGGGTTGCGCGAATTCCTTGAATTCTCGACTTACGAATTGCTTGCCATTGTCAGCAACAATGTATTGTGGTACTCCATATCTCAAAAATATGTTCTCTTCCAGAACAGGAATCAGTTTAGCTGCAGAATCTCAGCGAAAAGGGTAACCCTGTACGAATTTTGAAAAATAATCGGTTACCATCAGCAGATACGAATTCCCTTTACGTGAAGACAGGAATTCCATAAAATCAATGGAGATCATTTGCCACGGACGTGTGACACGAGGTTTTCCGCCGAGTAAACCTGGAGCCGCTTTCTGTTCTGGTTTTTGGGTCTGACAGGTTCGACAGCGTCGTACGTAAGTCGCAACATCTACATGCATCTTGGGCCAAAAGTAAAGAGTTTTCACCCGATGAAGTGTTTTGTAAACTCATACATGTCCGGAGGTCTTACGATCATGACATTCGGTTAGGACTTCCGTTCTAAATTCTTCTGGAACAACAATACGCCATTGCATGTCTCCCCGGACACTGATCAATTTATATAAATTGTTAATTCGCAACTTCCAACTGGGTGATCACTCAGGATTAGTTCGAAAAGCATCCCTTATTCTCACATACCAACGGTCCAGAACGTTAGGAAAATCCACTATTAGCGAAATCTGTTCAGGACCAATTCGCGACAACATGTCGGGAACAACCATATCTTTTCCCTTCCGGTGTACAACTTCAAAGTCGTGTGCTTGTAACTGAACTGATCACCTAGCCAGTCTGCCAGCAGGGTCTTTCAAATGACTCAACCAAACCAGACTGTGGTGGTCAGTTACTACGGTAAAACGTGTCCCTTCAATATAAGAACGGAATTTTTCTATGGCGAATAATACGGCAAGTAATTCATGTTCGGTAGTTGTATAATTTCGCTGACATCGATTCAGCAACTTGCTCGCGTATCCCACTACTCTTTCCTCACCGTCGATAACTTACAGTAAAACAGCTCCCAGTCCATAATTTGAAGCATCTGTATGGATAACGAAGGGGAGTGTAAAGTCTGGACAGGTCAAAACAGGTGCGGTGGCTAACCTAGTCTTAAGTTCTACAAAAGATTTCTGACACTCTTCGGTCCATAACCACTTATGGTTCTTCCTCAATAAGGCAGTGATAGGAGCGGAGAGCGATGAAAAATTCGGGATGAATCTGCGGTACCAAGACCCGGTGCCAACAAAACGTCGCACTTCTTTCACGGTAGTGCGGACGGGAATGTGGACGATGGTCTCGACTTTATCGAGGTCCACATGTAATCCGGATTTATTGACCACATAACCCAGGTATTTTAATTGGGATGAACAGAACTTACATTTGTCTTTGTTGATCGATAACCCAGCCTCTCGTAAACTATCAAACACTTTTTCCAACGTCTGGACATGTGTCTCAAAATCTTGTGAAATTACAATAATATCATCGAGGTAAATAAATACATAAGGTTCAAATGTTTCACCAAAAACGTTATCCATTAAACGTTGCCAAGTCGCGGGCGCATTGTGGAGTCCAAAAGGCATCCGTTTAAACTGGAAAAGTCCTTTACCGGGAATGGTAAATGCAGTGAAAGGTTTACTTTTCTCTGCCACGGGAATTTGCCAATAAGCACTCTTCAGGAACGAACTGATATACTTCGCATCACGAAGCTTGTCTAAGATGGAATTAATAAACGGTAATGGATAGGAATCTTTTGCGGTGACTGAGTTGAGTTTTCGAAAATCCACCACAAAATGATACGAGGAGTCTGGTTTTTTAACCAAAAGAATAGGACTAGACCAGGGACTATTTGAAGGTTTTACGACCCCCATCTCGAGCATCTGATCCAACTCGAGACTAGCCTGTTTCTGTAGAACAGGAGATATCGGGTAATACCGTTGTTCGAGCTAATGGGTCGAGCATCAGTAATAATTTCATGCTCAGCAAGGGTAGTACAACCTAATTTTTGACTCAATAACTCGGCGTTCTGCGAAACTAACCTTTTAAGTTAGTCCTGCTGCGCAGGCGTTAAAGTAATTTGCCTCGCCTCGTTTACTTCCGGTTCGGTGGTGATAGTCGCAACATTATCCCGGAAAGTATATTCTCCTGACACCGAAGCCTAGTGATGACCGACGAAATGAAAGAAGAACCGCAAAAGTTGTCAACTTTTTTCAGCCAACTTTTCCATTCTACGTCTTGGGCCGATATCTGTGGGAGCGGTGGAGCGGCGAAACTGGCCTATTGATTCCCGTCCACGCCCTCGTTTTTTGTCTCCCGCTGGGAGCACTTAAGACATTGTATTACGTAAACGTCCCTAGTTCCACAACCATAACAAAATTTACGACGGAGTTTGACGTGACATACTTGTTGCGGGACGGACTCAGCCAGGGGATCGAACCCTGCGTGAGAGGCCACTACTACCGGCCGCGGCTAGCGTTGCGGTGAGTCTGAACTATGCGCGTCCGTTCTAGATGCCCTGAAAGATAAAACTTGGTTCCCCAGGGTTTGAAAAATAATAGTCGGACAGTTTGGACTTATGGTTTTTATTAACAGAGAAAAAAAAATATATATAGAAATGATAACAATGACGATAAAAATGAATAATAATTAAGATATAACAATAAAGAGGAAAGGAAGAGAGAGAAGGAAAAAGACGGGTCTATGCGTTGATCGGCGTTCGTCGCTGGATAGTGTCGCTCGACACTGTATTCGCGGCAGCGATGAAGAGCCGAACAGCTCGAGTAGGCGGCGCCGTAGTTGGAGTGATCGGTGAAGTGACCACCGAAGTAGGAGTGGTGACCGACAAGGTTAGTTAGTTAGTTAGTTGAAATTTTTGGCGCACAGCAACAAAGGCTATTTGCGCCTAACGCAGCCCATCTAAATGACTAGACTATATATTAAAAATAAAAATTTAGACAATAAATAAATAAATAAATAAAATCATTAAAAATACGCATACTCAATAAAAGAAATCTTGCACTGACAAACACAAATAAATAATATAAAAAGTCTGTTCGAAAATTTGAACAGACTCAGGGTGATGGTAAGAGGCTGTAAAGGGGCCAATTACCATCGAATATCACAGTCAATAAATAGAAACACATTAAAATAAGGTGCAAGACTTCACACATAAAACAGTAAGTTCGATTCTCTCAGGAAGAGTATCAGCCTGTCCATGAGTACTCTGTCGTCACCTAAGGCAACTGACAGGTCATAGCACAGGCCTAACCTCTCCCTGACATCCTCGAACTGTACACATTCGGTTAAAATGTGTAACACAGACAAATCTGTGTTACACGTCTCACAGACAGGGGACTCTTCACCTCGAAGGAGGTGTCCATGGGTCCACCAACAGTGACCTATACGAAGGCGTGTGATGGCGGTTTCCTCCCTGCGGTTAATCCTGCAGGAAGAACCCCATGGTCTAACGTCTCCCTTAATCTGTCGTAACTTAACGTTCTGTGTGCGGCTCCACTCATATTGCCACATGTCTAAAACCAGATGTGTCAGATGACTCTTTGCGTCATCTGGAAAAACGAAACTCACATCAATCATAGGTCTGTGAGAGGCGGCTTTTGCAGCTGCATCTGCCGCTTCGTTGCCTTTAATACCAACATGTCCCGGTATCCAAAACAGCTCTACCCTCACATTCTGAGCATTCAGGTTGTGGAGTAGCAACCGGATCTTTAGTACAAGAGGATGCACTGGATCTGGATCTTGGATACTGTTCAGAGCGCTCAGCGAGTCCGTCAAGATAACACTTGACCGACTTTGCTCTGACGAAACAAAACACAGGGCCTTGAAAATAGCGTACAGCTCAGCAGTGTACACACTCGTTATGGAGTGCAGACGGTACTGAAACTGTTGGCGTGGATTCAAAACAACGAACGCACACCCAACCCTGGTTCCGGATTTTGATCCGTCAGTAAAAATGACAGTATCCTCGAACCTAGGGACCAGTGTTCTTTGTAACTCATGTTGGTATTCGATAGGCAACGTAGTATCTTTATCAAACCTAGTTAATGTGAGGTTCACAAGTGGACGCGGTAGCGTCCATGGTGGAACAGCACACAAAACGAAACTTGCCATTTCAGGAATATTAAAATCAATATCGCCCAAAATGTCGAAAGTCCTCAGACCAAAAGGCCTATTGGCTCTTGGTTTTCTGTCATATATTTCTGTATGCCTATTTTGTAGAATAGGGTCATACGCGGGATGATCTGGCTTGGCACTGAGTGCAGCCATATACCGCAAGGATAGAATTTTACGACGATTGTACAGTGACGGTTCGCCTGCTTCACACAGCAGGCTTAGTATTGGACTGGTGCGAAATGCACCTGTGGCCAATCTAACCCCAGTGTGATGTACAGTGTCAAGAATTCTTATCTCTTGGTGTTTAGCTGACCCATAAGCTAGACATCCATAGTCCAGCTTAGAGCGCACTAGAGAACGATATAAACGCAACATGACAGTGCGGTCTGCACCCCATGTCTTGTGACTGAGGACCCGCAACAAATTGAGCGATTTTTGGCATTTTTTCTTGACGGACAAAAAATGTGCCCGCCAAGATAAACGGCTATCGAACACGAGACCCAGAAATCTGGCAGTATCGGCAAATGGTAACTGTGCTCCATTTAGTGTGAGTGTAGGATTGGGATGTACACCCCTTTTCCTACTAAAATGGACACATACAGTTTTGCTGGTCGAGAATTTAAAGCCATTTTCGGTTGCCCATGTATCGAGACGATTGATAGTCAGCTGAAGCTGACGTTCGATTGTACTAGTCTTTTGTCCGGCGACAAAGATACCAATGTCGTCGACAAATATCGAACTCTGTACAGGTAATCGAATACATGAAGCTGCACCGTTAATGGCAATTAAAAATAGCGTAACGCTCAGTATGGAGCCCTGTGGGACCCCATTGTCCAGTGCGAACATTTGTGACAAGGTATTTCCGATCCGCACCCTGAAGCGCCGGTTCGACATGAAGTCTTTTATAAAGAACATCAAGCGTCCCCGGAGACCCCAGGAATGCAGAGTACGGAGAATACCATAAATCCATGCAGTGTCATAGGCTTTCTCAATATCGAAAAACACAGCTACCAGGTGTTTGTTTTCAACGAAAGCATTCCTGATAGCTGTCTCTAGTCTGACCAGATGATCTGCTGTTGAGCGGTGACGGCGAAATCCGCACTGTGTGTTGGCCAGCAAGTCGTTTGATTCTAAAAACCAAATCAGACGCTTGCTGATCATTCGCTCCATGAGCTTGCAGAGACAACTGGTCAGTGATATTGGTCTATAGCTAGAGGGCAAGTGTTTATCTTTCCCGACTTTGGGGATAGGAATTATATGAGATTCCTTCCACTTGGTCGGGCACTTGCCCTCAGTCCATATCCTGTTATAGACATTCAAAAGCCTAGACTTAGATGATTCCGGAAGATTTCGGATCATACGATAATGTATCGCATCTGGACCAGGAGAGCTATCCTTACACTTTGATATCGCGCTATCTAGCTCTTCACGAGAGAAAAGCAGGTTGTATACCTCGTCATTCCTAGAAAAGAAATTTAGAGGTATAGATTCGAGGCCTGCTTTACGAGTTAGAAACTCGGGTGAATAATGTTCAGAGCTAGAATTGAACGCAAAATTAGATGCCAAAGTGTTAGCAATTTCGACCGCTGAGGTAACTACGTTACCATTTACCGATAGACCAGCAATGGCTGTAGCTGTATTTAGACCGGATATTTTCCGGACCTTCTCCCAAACTTTGGCCACTGGAGTGGCAACTGTAACGGTGCATACGTATTTGCGCCATGATTCGCGCTTGCTTTCTTTCACAATCCTCTTAGCACGAGCTTTCGCTCGTTGGAAGGCTATCATGTTTGTCTCTGTTGGACAACGACGGAATGTATTGAAGAGGTGTCTCCTTTCACGTAGCGCCAAGTCGCATTCCTCGTTCCACCAGGGAACGGGAACTCGACGGGGCTGAGTGGATGACAGCGGTATGCTGCTTTCAGCCGCGCTCGTGATGGAATCCGTGAAATGATTCACCTCTTCGTCTACGCTCAAGTTCGGAATATCCTCGTGAGAGAATGATTCTGCGAACTTGGTCCAATCTGCTTTCCGAAGAACCCACTGTGGCCAGCGGGATTCGGTAACAGTATTGAACAGAGGCCTTAAGAAGATTGGAAAGTGATCACTACCGCACAGGTCGTGATGCACGTCCCATTTGAACAACGGAGCGATGGCTCCTGAAACGACGCTAAGATCTATGGCACTGAATGTACCCGTTGCTGCACAGAAGTGCGTGGGTCTGCCGTCGTTCAAAAAGCTCAAACTCAAATCGTTCAACATAGTCTCCAGGTGACGTCCCCGTCGATCGTTCCGCACCGATCCCCAACATACATTGTAGGCGTTAAAATCGCCTAGTAGTATGAAAGGTGGTGGGAGTTGATCGATGATGTTCACGACATCTCGGATGTCAGTTCGAACACCAGGGGGAAGGTAGATAGAACAAATCGTCACCTGGAGGGGAAGTGCAACACGAACTGCTACGACCTGCAACTCAGTGTCAATGTCTACAGGATCGTGGTACAATGTGTCTCTAACGAGAATTGCCACGCCGTCACATGCTCTTGCCCCCGTAAGGAAATCCGTGCGAAACACGGAGTATCCTCGAGGAGAGAATGTGTCGGTTTCCGTGAAATTTGTTTCCTGCAGACAAACACACGAAGGCGCTAAATTGGAGAGTAACAGTCGCAGTTCTTCGTAGCGCTGATATACACCGTTACAGTTCCACTGGATTAGTGGACCAGTCATTTTTGTTTAGGGGAGTTACCCCGCAACCTAATGATCTTTGGTTTACCCTTAGGTTGCGGGTCAACAGCCATTTTCTCGGCCACGGTTTCACTTGTTTGTCCAGGTGCCTTAGTGGACACACTGGACTCCTTTTTTGATTGTTTTGTTCTCACTGGTATCCAGTGAGAACCAACGGGTCCCTTATCAGTCTCCTTTTCAGGAGCGACTGATGAAGGCTTTGTAGAAGCGACCATTCTCTGGTCGCTTCTCGTTTTTGGAGAAGACTGTGGTGTCTTCTCCTTAGGTGGTGGGGAGAACTGAGGTTGAGTGCGTTCTCCTATATGGGAGGGGGATTTATTCAGACCCGATCCCCCTGGTTGTGGGGTCTGAACACTGGTCTCTTGGACCGATTCCGCCACCTTTTCCGTGTCGGACTTTTGTGACGCAGCTGTCACTGACGTTTTTACTGTCGGACGAAGCACTGACTCCGTCTGAGTCTGGACACTGGCTGTCTTCTTTGCAGCTACTTGTGCGAAGGATTTCGCAAAAGTGACCGGCGCAGTCTCTTTATACTTCTTCTTGGCGTCGAAATACGGTATTCTATCTTTCGTCTTGATGACCTGAATAGCCTTCTCTTCTAAGTACGTTGGGCAGTGGCGTGAAGTCGATGCATGCGCACCTTTACAGTTCACGCAGTGTGCCGTGTTTGGACAGTTTTCAACTTCATGCTGATCCTGCCCGCAGTTGGCACAGATGGACTGTTTGCCACAACGACTAGAGGTGTGACCATAACGCTGGCACTTGTAGCATCGCATCGGGTTGGGATAGTAGGGGCGAACGTTACAAACGTTGTACCCCACCTTAACCGATGCTGGACACCTAGTACCGGCGAAAGATACCACCATAGAAATAGAAGGCTTACCGTTTCGGGGGTTAAGTTTTCTACATTCAATGACACCTTGCGATGCCATTTCCTGCACAAACTCTTCCTCCGTAACATACGCAAGGTCACGGTCTGTAACGACGCCTCGAGAAGTATTCAGTGCCTTATGTGGCTGTACCGAGATACGATACTCGCCAAATCCTTCGCATTTCTGAAGCGTTGAAGATGCCTCATTTTCTGCCTCAATTAATAATGTTCCATCCGACAGTTTTCTTACCGACCTAATACCAGTTGGACACGTTTTTCCCAGCGTTCGGGCAACAAAGAAGGGGGACATCTCTTTAAAAGATTTTCCCTCTTCTTGCACCTTCACGACAAGAAAACGAGGCACTGGCGCACAAAACTCAACTGATCTGCTGTCTACCTTCTTGGGAGAAGGCCTTACACATCCCTCATCGGATGACTGAGCATCACGACGAGGTCTCTTGTTTGATTTTTTACGGAGTTTACTCTCAACCTTGGCGGAATTTAAAGAAAATTGATCCCTCCGGGTAGTCGCTATACCCGTATACTAAGTTTCATCACCCTGCCATGCCCACCTACCAGGGAGCCCCACACAGGGGACGTTGGCCGCAAACCGGCTCATTGCGCCAGGCATGTCAGGATGATATAGCATCGGGGGAAGTAGTCACGGGCTGCTCGACCCGCTCGAGAACCAGTAGTAGCCAACTCTGGAACCGGGCGAGCTGCATCCGCTCCCACAGACCCCCGAATACTTGTCTAGTGGCACGGCATTACCCCGGCATCCACGATCCAGTAGTGGAGCCACTCTATTCATGAACCGTGACACCAGCCGATTGACTGAGCTGACCAGACTCAGCCTCCCGTTTTACCGAATCCGAGGCCAAAGAAGGCGTGTTGGGATCGTACTGTCCGCGGGCAGCAGTCTCCCTCAACCGACCAGGACCCTCTTCTCCGGCGTTACGGGTCTCCACGCACGGCAAACACGTGGGTAGGAATTTAAGTGTACGTGGGATCATCAGGCCCAAAAGCTCTTTATGGTCAGGTGATGCGACCATTATGAACTTCCCTTGCGTGATTGAGGGTACGCGGGATCATCAGGCCCGAAAGCTCGACAAATGGCCAGGTGTTATGGCCATTATGAACTTCCCCTGCGGGGTGACCGACAAGGGTGACAGCGGCACGAGCGGGCGAGCTGTTGCCTTGAGCGGTGATGGTGTCGGCGGTGGGAAGCAGCGGGTCCTGGGGTCGTCTACCTCGTAGAGGGCCTTCCTCACTGACTTCTTTAGGTCCTGGTATGGCCTGGAGGCTTCACAAGCCCGTAGGTTCCGTCGGTAGTTCCACGCAGCGGCGTGGAGACGGCGCGACTCGGTACCTCTCTTCTTGGGGGCCAGCGTAAACGGCTGAACTGCCGTGTGAGTGCTAGGCCTCGGTGTTGATGACGTCTGAGTCGTAGCGGTCTGTAGCGGCGCTACAGAACAGGCGACGACGGAAATCGGCGTGGACGTTGGCTTCTTGGTGCGGCGTGGAGCCGTGCGTTCGTAACAGGGGGTACGAACGTGGCGGCGGCAGGCAAGACGACTACGGACGTAGAACGGTGCCAACGTAGCGATAACGGATGTAGACTTGAAGCGAAGAGATGAGACGGTTGAAGATGTGAAGAAAACGGGCGTTGACGTGAAGCGAATATCGTGAAGAAAACGGGCGTTGACGTGAAGCGAATATCGTGAAGAAAACGGGCGTTGACGTGAGGCGACAAGCGTGAAGAAAAGATCGTGGATACGTATCGACGAGGTCCGCTAAACCGTCAGCGAACGGGACACGGGCACGCCGAGGCGATCAGCGCACTGTGTATACGTATGACAAGTACAGATAACAATCACAAGCACCGCTAAGGGGTGTCAGCGTTACTTGCAAGAGTTATTGTAAATAAAACAAAACAAAGAAATATATGTATAAAACAATAATATGCAGCGTGCATAAATTCTTTTTGTATACTCGGTTAGACCGATAGCTTCTTTCAACTCACTTGATAATTTTCTCGTAGATATATTCTGGTAGACTGTTTACTGGTTGCTGATCTGATGGATACTGTCTGATGGATACTGTCCCAATTCTCTAGTTGCTCGGGTTTTTATTCGAAGTCCGGTGTTTTACCCCCACTCCGATCGGCTCTCCTATTGGCCGGGTTCGGTGACGGCTTAACTCGGATCCTGCGCTCTGATTGGCTCGGATTTTGGAGCGAGGAAATACCCAGTCATAAACACTTAAGCTGCACGTGCAGGATTAGTGACGTCACGGAAAAAAACCTTTGTGTCAGGCACGTCCGTAGACTGTCTGGCGACATACTGAATACCTGTGGCCTCGCTGGTCACAGTTCCAGCATGCTGAGTCTGACACGGAGGAGTTTTTCTTTCCTTCAACCGCACACGACTTAGCTTTGTCAAACCTAGTCCTAGCCTGAAATTGTCCCTTTCTTGAATTGTATCCATCTAGATCTGGTTCTATCAGTGATTTAGAACTGTTAGACGGCTGGTGTTTCACAGCTAAGTATTGAGTCTCCTCAAGACGCCGCCCAACACGTAATAATTCGTCTACCGAGTGCACGTCCGCTAAAGCCATACCCTGCAATAAGAAGGGTGTCAAATTACGTCTAATAATTTGTAATTGTTGGCTCTCGGATGCGGGACATGGAAGTCCCGCGAATAAATTTCGCAGGCAAGCTACAAAATTTCTAAATTAAGAACCTTCCAAAAAAATCTAAGTCCAGATCTGACTTTCAAAATAAAAATATTTCTGAGGATATGTCTTAAAAACCAAAAAAAAAAGACCAAAATTTTCGAGAGTATAATAGTTTTCACGAAATAAATTTCAAAATCCAAAAATTTTCAAAGTTCAATACTGACCTATTAAAAATATGCAACAAAATTTCTCACCAAAATTTCAACAAGTTTTTCAGTCCCTAACTTGTGGAGAAAAAAAAAAATCCTAAGTGTGGATTTGTTATCAGAAATAAAATTTCCGGATTTGACTATTCCCCATTTTTCTACAAAATAACTAGTCTAAGTCTTGATTTAAATTTCTTAAGTCTGTACCTATCTACCAAAAATAAATTACCTGAGTCCGGATCTGGACTACCAAAAAATTATTTTAAACGGCAACTCATCTATTGAAAAATCAAAAATTCAACAATGAGCCTTCAGGCCCCACCCGTTGGTCGCCATTTTGCTACACCTCCCTTTCTCCCGATATTAGAGTGGCCAGATGGGAGGCCAGGATATTAAATTCCTAAAAAAAGGGGGGAAGACAAATACAACTTAAAGTTGGACGGAGTAACGTCAGTGGAGACGGGCGGGGTTTAATGATTATAATAATCAAGGAGGCAGAGCTGGTTCCAAACAAGTTCCCGTAAAATTATCTGTCGTTTGTTTAAATTATCAGCGCAGACTAACATATGCTGAACTGACCTACCTTGAATTTCCGTCTCTCCTACCCTGTACACACACACACACACACACACACACACACACACACACACACACACACACACACACACACACACACACACACACACACACACACACACACACACACACACACACACACACACACACACACACACACACACACACACACACACACACACACACACACACACACACACACACACACACACACACACACACACACACACACACACACACACACACACACACACACACACACACACACACACACACACACACACACACACACACACACACACACACACACACACACACACACACACACACACACACACACACACACACACACACACACACACACACACACACACACACACACACACACACACACACACACACACACACACACACACACACACACACACACACACACACAAACATATATATATATATATATATATATATATGTTAGCATCTAGCCTTTCACGAAGCCCTGTTACGTCACCATAAAATGTTATCTAGATGCAATCCTAATGATGACGACTCATTAACGATAATGATGACGACTCATTACACTAATTGGTTTTTATAAAACATACGTAGAATTTGATAGAGAGATCAGATGTTCTCTTACGTTGTAAGAGTGAATACTTAGAATAAAATAGTCTGTGAACAACTTGAGTTTTATTTAAACAATAAATCCCTTATTTGTTTACATCAGAAGTGGGATCGAGTCAACGTTTCTACTTGTGAATGGGAATCATGCACGTCTTAATAATATTTTGTTATTTTATTGGGATCTTGCTTTGATGCATTTTTGCAGTGTTTTGTTTAAATTGTTAATTTGATGAAAGTGACAAATAGTGATGTGACAAATTATTACCTGTCTGCGTTGTTTCGGATATTATTGAATTTAAGTTTGTGTGATTGAACAGTTCGAAACCATATCTGGCTGTCAATGGGAAAAATGGAACAAATGGGTATGAAAATACTGTTTGTGTAAGATAGTAGTTTGAAAGTGAAAAATGCAAGTGATACGTTTCAATTATTGCAAATAATAAGTGATTATGGTGGAACACATTGGTGGAACTTCCACCGTGGAAGGAAAACAAAACGTTTGAAAACGTTTTCCGACGTTTTCAGATGAAACCCTTTTGCAGGCTATAATTTTTCAGGTATTATTCGTGCTATCAAACTAGTTACGTCTGGTAAAGCTATTTCCTAATTGAATTTATACTTAGCGATTGACAACAGATTGAGGTGCAGTTAAGACGAAATAGCAAATGTATTGATGAAAATTATCAAAATGGTCACTGGTGTGGATTTTAAATAGTCATTGGTGTGGATCTTAAATGGTCAATGGTGTGGATCCTAAATGGTCAATGGTGTGGATCTTAAATGGTCAATGGTGTGGATCTTAAATGATCAGGGATCTTAAATGGTCAGGGACCTTTTAAGGTCAATTATATTGGACCTTAAATCTTTTCTAATCTTTTTGAAGACTTTCAGACAATTCTAAGGCTTACATGATTATCCCCTGTTGTCATCTACCACATCATCATTTACCAGATATTCGTCAACAGAAAGGACGTGAGGACACGCCAGGAGCAGGATGGCCGTGTTAGCATCTAGCCTTTCACGAAGCCCTGTTACGTCACCATAAAATGTTATCTAGATGCAATCCTAATGATGACGACTCATTAACGATAATGATGACGGCTCATTACACTAATTGGTTTTTATAAAACACACGTAGAATTTGATAGAGAGATCAGATGTTCTCTTACGTTGTAAGAGTGAATACTTAGAATAAAATAGTCTGTGAACAACTTGAGTTTTATTTAAACAATAAATCCCTTATTTGTTTACATATATATATATATATATATATATATACAGTTACGGTCAAAATAATAAATACACCTAATACACTAACCTTATTATTTGCAGTTGGAACACTAAATAAATTCATATTTTTATTCTAACTGGCATAACCAATAAAGCACTTTATGATCTATTAAAACCATAATATTTATCAAGAAATATTATGTGGTGATAGAAATATTTTGATATTTGTGAAAACACTACCTGAAATGGTTGGTCAAAATAATAAATACAATCGAGAAAATTTAGTCAAATATAAAATTTATATTTCATTTTACTGTTACTAATTACATAATACTAATTTTTATAATCTTAGTAATCAATAGCATGACTTTTATTTGTCAAAACGGCCCGACATCGTTTGGGTATCGACTCGATGAGCCGTTGACAGCTCTCTACAGGAATGCTGTACCAATCTTCTTGAACAGCAGTCCATAATTCATTTTTGTTTCTTGGTTTTTCCTGCTCAACCCTATCTTTCACTAGTTTCCAAAGATTTTCTATTGGATTCAAACCCGGTAATTGAGCAAGCCAAAGTAAAACTTGAACATTGTTTTGCTGGAACCATGTTTTTATTCCACGAGCCGTGTGTTTAGAGTCGTTATCTTGCTGGTAGATCCTTATTAGTGGCATATTCCAGTCCGCATAGGGTAGCATAATAGTTTCCAAAATTAGGATGTAAATTTTTTTCGTCATTATCTCATCTATACGAAATAATGGACCTATACCATGCCAAGAAAAACAACCGCAAACTGAAATCTTACCTTCTCCATGTTTAACGGCTTTTTTCGTGTACTTGGGTTAAACGCCTGGTTTGGAGGACGCCTAACAAATTTTTTCCCATCATTTCCAAACAACGTAAATTTACTTTCGTCACTAAATAAAATATTTCTATATTTTTTCATATCTTCTGCACCATACCAGTAAATGTGTTCTTGAGAAAATTCCTTACGGGCTTGTAAGTGTCTTGGTTTTAATAATGGTACTTTTCTAGGCGAACATGATCTTAAGTTATGCTTTACCAATCTCCTTCTATTGGTTCGTGCAGAAATATTCGGTTGTAGTTCGGTTAGTAAATTAGTTGATGACATGAAAGGATTTTTTTCACTTCCTTCACCAAGCGTCTATCTTCGTTCTTCGAAGTTTTGTGTGGTCTACCCCGGGTTTCTTCTTTAAATAAGTGACTGATGGCATTTTGTACCATTCCCAAAGAGCAGCCCATAATATTAGCAATATTGTAAAAGAATTGCCATCATTTTTAAATTTTTTAATTAATTTCTATTTCACTACCACAATGCTTATTTTTACCCATCTTTGCAATAGTTTGAACAAAACTAAATTTTTTTTTGTATAACATATACTTTTGAATACATTATGAACTTGTTTGAACCTGTCTTAACTCCGTTATCAAATCATTTTTAAGAGTTTTAGGAAATGTATTTATTATTTTGACCAACCATGTCAGGCAGTGTTTTGACAAATTTCAAAATATTTCTATGACCAAATAATATTTCTTGATAAATATTATGGATTTAATAGATAAAAAAGTGCTTTATTGGTTATGCCAGTTAAAATAAAAATATGAATTTAATTAGTGTTCGAACTACAAATAATAACGTTACTATATTAGGTGTATTTATTATTTTGACCGTAACTGTATATATATATATATATATATATATATATATATATATATATATATATATATATATATATATATATATATATATATATATATATATATATATATATAGTATGTTGGAGTTTCTCGACGAATTTAAATATTATAAATAAAACACTATCTTGTATATTCGTCAATTTATTAAAACAGTAATTAAAACATTATAGATAAGTTTCGTGCATACAGTTGTACATCTTCAGTCTGCAAAGAGAAAGAAATCAGTGAATAAGAACGTCGTGCAACATTACGTATCAACGCAACACGTGAATACAGAATCACAAAAAAGTTTTTTACAAATGAACATATATAAGAGATAAAAACTATAAACAAAATTATAAAGAATAAAAACATGAAAAAAAAATATATTAAACAAACTAAAGATAATAAAATAAAATAAAGCTTTATTGAAATTCTTTGCATGTCTACAATAAAAGAGATAAACACACAAGTACAATACAGAGTTCCGTGTAACCTGACAAAATTCGGTTTTGACTCTATTTAACAAATAGAAATTTTAATTTAGAGTTTGACAATTATGACTTAAAGGAAAAATTTAAAAAAAAAAACTTAACATTAAATTACATTATGTTAATTTCCGAAAAATTTCGAATATTTTAATGAAGTTGTATAAAAATGTTTTGATTTAAATATCAAGTTTGATACGTTTATGTTTTTTAGATTTCGGTTTTAAAGCAATTTTACCGATGTTCGAAACAAATTCGTTTGTATGTTGACTAGTTCTTGTAAAGTATTTGGTTGATAGTTTGTGGATATGTTCGGAAATAGTTTCAATTTTGATATTTTTATGCATCCTACTGATCATTTCATATCTTGGGATATTTACCAATGATACGTAAGCACTTGTTTTGAATTACCTGTAACTTGTTGAAATTAGATACATTACCTATACGCCAGACTGGACAGGCGCAAGTCAGTACTGGTCTTACTATTGATTTATAAATTAGTAATTTATTATTATAAGATAAAAAGGATCTTCTATTGTATATTTTAAATAACTGAAAAAGGATTTTATTAGCAGTATTGGTAGTTTTTTTGATATGTTCAGTAAAATTTAGGGATTTGTCTAGTATTACTCCTAGTTATTTGATAAAGGGTTTATGATAAAATTTTTCATTGTTTATTTGAACATAGATATTATTAAGATTGGGACGTCTTTTAGTTAATATTATAAATTCTGTTTTTTCTGCGTTTAATTTGATTCTCCATTTGTTGAAATGTTTATTGATTTTATGCAAATTGTTATTTAACCTGTTGGTAATAGTACCCAATCTAAACGATGTAGTGAATAAAGTGAATAACGATGTCAGCATAAAGACTTAAATTGACATGTTCGGTTTTCGGTATGTCATTGACATAAATATTGAAAAGGGTAGGTCCTAACACACTTCCTTGAAGTACACCTGCAGTTATGGTTCGATTAAGAGAAAGATTATTATTTAATTGTACCTTAAATTGCCTATTTGCTAAATATGTTTTCAATAAATGAATTATATATGGTGGGAAGTTATATTTAATAAGTTTGTAGACAAGACCATTATGCCATACAGTGTCAAAAGCTTTCTGTATATCAAGCAAAACAACACCAGTATATTTGTTGAGACAGAAATTTGTTGTGGCGTTATCAATTAGACGGGCCAACTGGTCAGTGGTAGAGTGTGAGTTTCTGAAACCAAATTGTTCTGGAATGAGAATATTGTTATCTAAAAGAAAATCGTTTATTCTATTAAGTTATACTTTTTCTGCTATTTTGCTCAAATTAGACAACAGGCTAATTGGTCTAAAACTACTAGGAAGTTTTTTTATCTTTTCCTGGTTTAGGTATGGCGATCACCTTTGATAATTTCCAAGCTGTTGGAAAATAGTGATTTACGAATATTGCATTTATTATTTTAACTATGTAAATTATGCCTTTTTTCGGAAGATGTTTGATATGCAAGTTAGAAATATTGTCTATGCCGGGTGCTTTATTATTTTTTAATTATGGTATGTATTTCTTTATAATTTGTAAGAGGAATATCTGAATATTTATTATTTTCATTGCAATTATTTTTTAAATAAGCTTTAATGTATTTAAAAACATTGCATGAGTGATACGTACTACTTAAGTTGTCATTTTGACTATGAACATTAGCAAAGTAATTTGCCAGGATATTTGATTTATATTCATCATTGTAAATTAGGACATTGTTTTCTAATAGTGGTGAATCAGGAGTAGTCTTTTTTGTCAAGAGTTTTAGTAAGCTTCCAAATAGATTTATCTTTTGGGTTTATCTTGGTTAAACGTTTTTCCCAGCAAGAATTTTTCCAAATTTGAATTTTATAATTAATATTTCTGTTGAGTAGTTGACAAATATTTTTCAAGTAAGGCAATCTATGTTTCTGAAATTGTCTGCGAAAGCGGTTTCTTAATTTTATTAATAGGTGAATATTTAATGGTAAATTTATTATATTTGGTTTATTGTTTTTAATCAGGGATGCGATATTCTGAAAAGCATTTTTTATTGTGTATTGCAAGTGTTCAATGGCATAATCAATGTCGAATTTATTCTCAATATGGTACTGCAGATTTATATTGTTATTCAAAACATTTTTATACAACTTCCAGTTCACATTTTGTAAATTGTACATAGAATTATCAGTCTGTGTGAAAGAGGAATAGAGTTGAGCAAACACTGGATCATGATCTGATGTTGAGATAGAGAGAGTATCAGTCTTTGATATGTTGTTTACGTTTTTGCTAATAAACAAGTCAATAGTGCTAGGAGTGAATGAAACTTGACTTGGGTAATGAGTAGGTGCATCAGGGTATAAAATTGTTAAGTTATTTAATTTACAAAATTGCAGTAACTTCTTACCATTCGTATTATCATTGTTATAATAATCCCAACTGTGGTGTTTACCATTTAAATCACCAAGCAAAATAATGTCAGTAGAGAGATTAAAAATGTTACGTAAATCTGTGTCAAGTAATTTTTTGTTTGGGGGTAAATAAGCTGATATTAACGTTATATAACCATGAATGGTTTTTATTTTTGCACCTACAGCTTCAATGTGGTCTAACTGCGGTAGTTGAATTTGTTCTTGTGAAATATTTTTATTTATAATGAGAGCTACTCCGCCACCCTCGCTATTTCTATCATTTTTGTAAACCTCAAAATTTGCTATGTTTAATGTATAAGTAGAGTCTAATCTTGTTTCACAGAGACCGACAACATCCAGCTTAAAATCTAGTATAGCTTGTGTTAGATCATAATATTTATTTTTTACTGTTTGTGTATTCCAAGTAATAATATTTATATTTTTGACTATATTAGTCATTGAAATATTCTATAATACCTTCAACTAAATACATAATTTTAGTCATAGAATCATTTGCTGTTTTTATTGAATTTGATATTATATTAACTGTATTTTTTAGTTTATTAAAATTAACTAAAGAAAATAAATGTTTAATTTCAGAAAATGTTTCAGAGAAAGAGTTATTGGTATTGTTTGAATCAGATTTTTTTAATATTGTATTATAGCTGATTTTAGGTAATTGTTGTGATTGTGTATTACTACTTGAAGTACTTGCTATTAAATTTGGAAAATTTTTAGGTATTTGGAGTTATGTTCAGGTACCTGAGACACATTATGAGGCCTGCGAATTTGAAAATTTTGCTTTTTAGTTTCTAAATAATTTATAATTTTTTATATACTTCACAATTGTGATCATTTGATAAATGATTGTTACTACAGTTTGCTCATTTGAACAGGTTAGGATCAGAAATTTTACACTGACTCGTATAATGGCCTCCAGAACATTTCATACATTTTATTGATTTAAAACAATTTATTGAAATATGCCCATAATTTTGACATTTAAAACACTGGATAATCCCGTTAGTATTCTTGTATGTCTCCCATTGAATTAGGCACTGGCACACACTTCTTATTTTTACAATATCAGTTTTGTTACAATTGGGGGGAAAGTATACTATGTACATAGGTAATTTAGTTAATGTTGATCCGGTTTTCTTGATCATCTGTTTAACGTCCACGGTGTTAATGCCGCGAGAAATTAAGTCTGCATTGATTTCAGCAGGGGTAATCACTGGGGGTAAATTTCTCAGAATCATTTTGTGAAGTTTATTAGATGGTAGGGTATATGTGTGGTGCTGTTGTTTATTTTCACTCGCAAACTTCAACACTACATTGTAGTCTGCTACGTTTTTAGTAATAATGTTATATCTATTACCTTTGTAGTTGAAGAGCATTTCTCCTTTCATTTTGGATTTTAATTCATTCATTTTATTATTATTAATATTATCATGAATTACTATTGGGGGAATTTTATTAGATTTTGTTTTCTTATCAGTATCTTGGTTGTCTTCCGAATCTGATAAGATGTCATATTTATTTTTGGTACTCACATTGTATTTAAGTTCGGAGGCTTTGCGTTTATTTTTATTATTATTAACACCAGAAATACCAGAAGTACTAGGTTCACCATTATTTATAACAAAATCTACCTCCATTGTGAAAAACAGAGACACGAATATATGATTTGCAATAAGTAAGACGAGGACAGCGAACTGTCCTCGCCAAAAACACAGAGAATATACTTGTCGATGCTATTGGTAAGACAGAAACAACTCGAATGAAACTAAAGATATTAACAATGAAAACATGTTGTAAATGCACTGAACCGGTCAATAGGATAAAAACTGTAACAAAGTATCAATAATTAAAATAGAGAATGGCACCAGTAAAAAGAGCTAAACAAATAATTTAAAAAAACATTTAAAACATTTTTTTAAAAAACCGTTAATAAGAAATGAGTAAAAATTGTAAAACGGCTAACAACATATCCACAAAAACGTAAGAAATTGTAAAAAAATAAAAATCTAAAAAATATAATAATATACAAAAAAAATATGAATATAAACAGGTATTTAGAATACACAATATTAACAAATTAAAAAATTTTAAATGAAAAATTACACAAGTTAAAAAATATTAATAAAAACTAAAATTGTCAAACTATACAAAAAATTGAAAATATAAAAATACTTGTCAAAAATTAATAAAAACATAATTTTACAAATAGAACAGAAACGTGGAACAGGTGATGAAACAAGGTAGTGTACTTAATAAGACAACAAACGCTTACCATGTAAAAAAACACAGAAAAATAATTTTTGCAAGCATGGCAGGGCCACGTCACATCACAATCACAAGAACACGTGTAAGAAACTTAGACAAACAGGCGCCATCCACTAGCCAAAATGACGTCAAAGGTAACTGACCTGTAGACAGGAACAAACCAAATTTTGATAGAAAGAAAAAACATGTAACTATTGAAGAAAACGCGGAATTTCAAACAGTAAGACCTACAACAATGTTTTATAAATCGGATCTAACTCACGTGGGGGGGGGGACCCTCGGAGAAGTTCCGCAGGTACACCCGCAGGAGGACGAGGCAGCAGTAGTGCAAATCCGCCTCGGTGATGTCCTCACTCGTGCGCACTTTACCCTAGACTCAGTCGCGGGTTCCGTCTATGCTGGTCGGTGAGAAGCACAGGCCAAAACTCAAGCGCTCTGAAGAAGAATTGGTGACGAAGGTATTTGTTGACATAATGTCAGGCGTCGGCATGTTGGACATCGGTATGGTTTGGACGGCGGGCGTCGATGTAGTTTGGACGGCGGGCGTCGATGTGGTTTGGACGGCGGGCGTCGATGTGGTTTGGACGGCGGGCGTCGGTGTGGTTTGGACGGCGAGCGTCGGTGAGCAGCTTTGCCTCTGTGACGGGGTGGTGCCAGCGTGGCCGTCAAGGTATTGACGGGCGGCGGCACAGGTTGAGCAGCGGGCGTCGTGGCGTTGAGCGTCGGAGCGGCGGTCGTCGTAGAGCGTCCCGACGTCGGTCGGAGGAACGGCGCACGGCGTCGATATGTGTTGAACGGAAAAGTGAAGTTGGAGGTTGAGGAAAAAGTTCTGGCGGTGAAAAATGATTCTAAGTTGAAAACACTGATTCTAAACTGACGTAAATGATTCTAAGTTTTTGCGATGAGGAAAATTGCACTAAGTCATAGCGTCGGGTTCTCGCAGGAAATAGCGAGATATTCGTAGTACTTGTGTCGGTTTTCGGCAGATATAGCCACCGGCAAAGAAATAGCCAGTGAAGAACGGCAGAGAACAGCCAGAGGTGAAACGGCAGAAAAGCCAGAGTATACTAAAGAATTGAGCTCAGCTCGCTTTTTTAAATGATTTTGGGAGGTTGGTTAGGATGGGGAATGGATGAAAAGTGGGAATTTGCACTAGGGTAGTGGCAGCGGAATGCGTAGGCGTTTTCTGCGCATTCCGCGAAATAATTCGCGAAATACGCGGAATTTGGTTGATTCGCGGGTCTCAATCGATGGCGCGGATCATGCGGAATCAACGGTGTGCGGTAGTGTGGGGTGTGAAGCACCCTACACGAGGTAGCGCCTGCAACATCCAGTGTGTCGGTTTTCTTGTTCACACATTCCTTTCTTTCCGTCTGTATGAATAGCATCTCCGATATTAGACGTTTTTCCCGGTGCTTTTCACTATCTAAAATTTCCACATTGTTGTAGTCAAACTGGTGCTTTTCCGTGTTGGTGTGTATAGCCGTACACTTCGGTTTATGCGTGCAATCTGACTTATGTTGGCATAATCTTTTTTTCAAAATTTGATTGGTCGTTCCTATGTAGGACAATCTGCAATCCTGACACCGTATTTTATATACCACGTTAGCTTTTTCCAATTTAGGGATTTCCGTTTTAAGTTTGGAAAAATTCCGTGAATTATTACTGTTGGTAGAAAAACGGATTTAAAAAAAAAATTTTTAAATGTTTTTTTAAATTATTTGTTTAGTTCTTTTTACTGGTGCCATTCTCTATTTTAATTATTGATACTTTGTTACAGTTTTTATCCTATTGACCGGTTCAGTGCATTTACAACATGTTTTCATTGTTAATATCTTTAGTTTGTTTAATATATTTTTTCCATGTTTTTATTCTTTATAATTTTGTTTATAGTTTTTATCTCTTATATATGTTCATTTGTAAAAAACTTTTTTGTAATTCTGTATTCACGTGTTGCATTGATACGTAATGTTGCACGACGTTATTTATTCACTGATTTCTTTCTCTTTGCAGACTGAAGATGTGCAACTGTATGCACGAAACGTATCTATAATGTTTTAATTACTGTTTTAATAAATTGACGAATATACAAGATAGTGTTTTATTTATATACATATATATATACTCGAAAGAAAGTTCTTGACGAAATTAATATGGGTATTAAATAAAATTCTTATGTCATACTCGTCATATATTTATTAAAACAATTTTTATCGAGACGTTTCGATTGGTAATCCAATCATCCTCAGTCCAATATTATTGTCAAATGTATAAAATAATGTATTTCCACATTAAAATGTTTGGAACGGGTAGGAACGGTTAATCATAGTCTAGCCGAACGGTCTGTCCTATCACCTATTCATAGGTGTAGTCGTTTACAAAGACGACCCTAGACGCCATGCAAATGCCGAAAAACATGTTTCAGGATTTCATCCTAATCAACCCTTAAAAGAGCGATTCTACAATTGGGGTGAATTATGCATCCCGTCGTATTTTCTGTGTTTTTTTAGTTGCAATATTCCTTTTTGGCACTAGGTGTCTTTTTAAAATATTTCGAAATGGTTTTGACAGTTTTTTAAAATTTCACCCCTAAAGAATGAAAAGGGGTGAATTGTGATTTCAAGGATTCTTTAATATCTCCTAGGATCTATAAGATATCGACTTGGTTTTTGCTTACAAAGACTACCCACGCAAATGCCGAAAAACTTATTTCAGGATTTTATCCTAATCAATCTCTAAAGGGGTGATTCTACAATTCGGTTGAATTATACATCCCGTCGTATTTGCTGTATTTGTTTAGTTGCAACATTCCTTTTTGGCACATAGTTGTCTTTTTAAAATACCTTGAAATGGTTTTGACAGTTTTTTAAAATTTCACCCCTTAAGGGTGAAAAGTGGTGAATTGTGATTTTAAGTATTCTTTTATACTTCTTAAGAAGGTTAATAAGATACCGACTTGGTTTTTGCTTACAAAGACTACCCATGCAAATGCCGAAAAACTTATTTCAGGATTTTGTCCTGATCAATGCCTAAAGGGATAAATCGGGGTGAATTATATACATCTCGTCGTTTTTCGTGAGTTCGTTTAGTTGCGTTTTGCTACATAGGCGTCTTTTTAAAATATTTGGAAATGGTTTTGACATTTTTTTTAAATTTCACCCCTACAGGATGAAAAGAGGTTCAAGGATACCTCAATATCTCTTGTTAAATATTGAAAAACATATTTCAAGATTTTATCCTAAAGAACCCGTAAAGGGATGAATCTACATTAGGGGTGAATTATATATCCCGTCGTATTTTATGTGTTTGTTGAATTATAACATTCCTTTTTGGCAAATAGGTCTTTTTAAAATGTCTCGAAATTGTTTTGACAGTTTTTTAAAATTCGCCCTTAAAGGGGTAAATGGATATTTTTTATTCGATAGAACGTTCTTTTGACATAGATATATGAAATTCGGAAAGTTGATTTCTTCCATAACGTAGCACGCACTAAGAAGAGATTCTTCGAAAGTCGACTTCTAAGGGGCTGAAAAGGGGGTCAAATATGATTTCACTCATACAATAATTAAAAAAAAAAAATTCGTGGTTTCGTACCAATCCACTCCAAACAGGTTGAATTATAGCACCCGTAGTTTTTATTGTTTTTTGAGTTATAACATTCATTTTTGGCATATACGTGTCTTTCTAAAAACACTTTTTTTAAAGTCTTTTCAAGAACAAGTATTTTGACAGTTTTTTTAAGTTTTATCCCTAAAGGGGTAAACTGGTATTTTTATTCGATAGAAAATCCAATGGATATTAAGACATGTAATTCGGAGCTTATATTACCTCCATGACGTAAGAAACCAATAAGAAGGGATTTTTCTAAATTCGATTTTTAAGGGGTGAAATGGGGTGAAATTTGATTTAGGGATGCCTCAATATCTTTTAGTCTCAATGAGATATCGACTTGGTTTTTGCTTAAAAAGGTTATCCATACAAATGTTTAAAACAGAAATTCACGATTTTGCCCTAATCAACCCCTAAATGGGTGAATATGCATTCGGGGTGAATTATAAAAACCTTTATATTTCCTAAGTTGTAACACTTCATTTTGGTACATAGTTTTATATTCAGAAAGCGTTTGACAGTTTTTTTAAATTTCATCCCTTACGGAGTATATTGGTATTTTTTATTCGATAGAGCGTCCCTTGACAAAGAAACATGAAATTCGGGGAAACCCTTCGTATCTCCTGTGCTAATGAGACCATCAATATACCGTAGCGAAACACGGGTTTTCAGCTAGTATGTATATATATATATATTTAATTAAATAATAATTATTATTATTAAATAATATTAATTTATATATATACAGTATTGGCCATAAAGATTGCAACTTTTAACATCTTTCAATTTTTCAAATTTTAATAATAATATTGGAAAATAAATACTCTTAATTCTATAATTTAATCATATTTTGTTTGTTACATCAATCAATTATCATATAATCTGACTTACAGATTGATAATAAATTATTTCTTCATTTTTGCTTGCACAAAAATATTGCAACTACTTGAATTTTCTTGTTATATGTAGATTTTATCCATAAATAATATGTTGTGCACAAGAAATATTTCAGTTTATATTTGTCAATCATGGGCCGTAGTAAAACTGTTTCAAGTGAAATTAGAAACTTCATAATTTCTGGTTTTAAAGACGGGCTGCTGCAAATTGTGATTTCACAAAATTTAAATCTTCATAAATCTACTGTGTCGCAAATTATAAAACGATTTCGAGAAGAAGGTACGTTTGAAGTTTCAAAAATTCCAGGACGGCCACGAAAAACTACAAAACGAACTGATAAAAAAATTATTTATTTATCTACCAATAACCCCTTTCTGTCATCGGAGAAAATTTTGGGCCTTTTGCCACAAATGGATCAAAAAAAAGACTTTTTAGTCGCCGTACTGCTAAAAAACCACTTCTATCCAAAAATAATGTGAAGGCCCGATTAAAATTTGCTAAAAATCATATTGACTGGACTGTGGATCAATGAAAAAAAGTTATTTTTAGTGATGAATCTAAGTTCAATTTGTTTAAAAAGGATAGTGTAAGTTACGTTAGGAGGCCTGCTAATAAAAGATTTGTTCAAAAATACACCTTGCCAACAGTTAAACATGGCGGAGGCGGTCTGATGGTATGGGGTTGTTTCTCGGGATATGGTATGGGTCCTCTATACCACATTGAAGGAATAATGGATCGATTTAAATATATAGACATCCTTCAAAATGTTATGGAACCTTATTCTGATGAGTTCATGCCTTTAAAACATATTTTTCAGCATGATAATGACACAAAACATTCTTCGAAGTTGGTAAAAAAATGGTACGAGGATTCAAAAATTAACGTAATGACTTGGCCGTCACACCCGATTTAAATCCAATAAAAAACCTTTGGGAGATTGTCGACAGAAATATTAGAAACAAAACGCATTCAAAAATTGAAGAATTGTTTAAAGCTTTGCAGGGTGCCTGGTCTCATATTGATAATGAAATGATCACGAAACTATTAGAATCAATGGCGAAAAGATGTCGGGAAGTTATAAATACTGGTGGTTACTATACAAAATATTAAAAATGATCTGTTAATAATAATTCATTTTCTTAATTAATAAAAAAAAAGATTTTTTTAAGAGTAGTTGCTATCTTTATGTCCAGGTAAAAATAATAAATACTATTAAAAAAAAATAGAATTTACTATTAAAATTTAATTTTTTACCATAATATATGTAGAGGATTGTTAAAGGTAAGAATTAAATTTTTTTAATTTTAAAAATATTTAAGAGAATAAAAATAAAATAGGATTATCAAAAGTTGCTATCTTTATGGCCAATACTGTATATATATATGTTAGCATCTATTCTTCCACGAAGCCCTGTTACGTCACCCTAAAATGTTATCTAGATGCAATCAGTAATCTGGACCCACTAATGATGACGACTCATTAACGATAATGATGACGGCTCATTACACTAATTGGTTTTATAAAACACACGTAGAATTTGATAGAGAGATCAGATGTTTTCTTACGTTGTAAGAGTGAATACTTAAAATAAAATAGTCTGTGAACAACTTGAGTTTTATTTAAACAATAAATCCCTTATTTGTTTACATCAGAAGTGGGATCGAGTCAACGTCTTAATTATATTTTGTTATTTTATTGGGATCTTGCTTTGTTGCATTTTTGCAGTGTTTTGTTTAAATTATTAATTTGATGATTAAGTGACAAATAGTGATGTGATAAATTATTACCTGTCTGCATTGTTTCGGATATTATTGAATTTAAGTTTGCATGCTTGAACAGTTACAAAAGTTAATTATGCAATTTTGTTCATGAAAAACTTATTTAATCAATTTGCGAAGGCGAACGTTCGAAAACGTTTCTGGTTGTGAATGGGAAAAATGGAACAAATGGGTATGAAAATATTGTTTGTCTAAGGTAGTAGTTTGAAAGTGAAAAACGCAAGTGATACTTTTCAATTATTGCAAATAATAAGTGATTATAGTGGAACACATTGGTGGAACTTCCACCGTGGACGGAAAACGAAACGTTTGAAAACGTTTTCCGACGTTTTTAGATGAAACACTTTTACAGGCTATAATTTTTCAGGTATTATTCGTGCTATCAAACTAGTTACGTCTGGTAAAGCTATTTCCTAATGGAATTTATACTTAGAGATTGACAACAGATTGAGGTGCAGTTAAGACGAAATAGCAAATGTATTGATGAAATTTATCAAAATGGACAAGCGTTGTTTTATTTAAGGACAGACAACTTACATGCAGGAAAATCTTTAGGTGATGAATAAAATGGTTCCAGTAATGAAGTAGAAATACAAAAAAAATTGTCAGAAGGGACGAGCGGTATTCTGTTTATGGACAAATTGTATAGAGATAATGGTTAGAACATGAGTAAAATGGTAAGAGAAGTTTTATTAGTTTGATTATGTGGCACGTATTAGTCGATGCTTACTGAAAAGGTTAAACAACGAACGAGACGAACGATAAAAATTAGTCATGAGGATTGAAAGTTGATAGTTGAAATTGATAATTGAAATTAGAGATCAATTATTTGAATATCGTATTAGAGTTTTAAGACTTAAGATCTCCCATTCTGATATGTCAGTTTTGAGTTTAGAGATCTAAGTTCTGATGATTGAGTTTAAACTTTGATAAGATTTAGAAATTTGCATTCAGAATGACAAACGGCAGATCACTGATATTAGAAATGCGAAATACGAAAGTTACCTTTTATGTTTTTACATACGACCACTAGATGGCAAGATTAAAGTGTGTCATTGCTATATTCGTAAAATTTGACATTTGTTATTGTGACATCGATGGCAGCTTATAAATTGACCAAATAGTTTGTTGACAGTGATGCGTAGAAGTTGAAATGTTCTAGCATGAATTTGGATAAAGTACGTTCAAACTAATAGTAAGGCCTGAACTACACTACAAGATGCAAATAAATTTTCCGACATCATTGCAAGGCTAAAATAAAGGATAAATGAAAGATGGTATGGAAATTTGGAACCAAATAATAAGAGAATAATGAGGTATGCTATTTCTAATTCGTTTTTGGTAATTTAGAAATTTTGCATAAAGTTTTAACAAGGTAATTCAAAGAGTGTTATTATTATTGTGAGTATGCTAAAAAGAAAAGGTTTTGAAATTTCAGAGAACTAGCTTTTACAGAGTTACAAATTAAAAAAAAAATGTTTTAAATCTAATGAATGTAAAATTTTTAGTTCTTCCAGGTTTAATAATAAAGGAGTACTAAGTTGAGTCTGTAACTGATGTGGTGGTTGTGGATACACAGACAAATATAGGCAGGCGAAAGGTGTCAAAGATGTCTTGTATGGTGTCAAATATGTGTTGGCCTTAAGTCTGTACTACTGGTAATCATTTGATGAAAATACCAATAGAAAGAGAGATTTTAAAAGTAATGTACATTGCTTGCGCAGATCTTTAGATGTAGTTATTGCAAGTTTTAGTGCCAGGAGATAAATTCATTAAATTTGTTATTTATTCCTTGGAGAACTCCAACAAGGACTGAAATAGTGCGAACCGTAGTGTTCTACTTTATTTTACTTGTTTTGACAATGCGATTGATAACAGGCAACTTGATCGCGAAAAAGTTGAGAGAACAATGAGAGATAATCGTGGCTTTGAAAACGCTAACCGAAAAAGGCGAGATACTTTACAGTTTTCGCTGGGATATTTTGTGCTGATACATAGGGATTTCAAAATGCACATCTGTGAAACCTTACGAGTTTTTGGGTCCCTATGAAGTTCTTAAATGCTTAGATAAAGGTCGATACGAGTTGATGAAAGTTGGTACGAAGATCATCAGTAAGATTGCAAAGGAACTATTAAGACGGTGGCTTGCCAGTTGGGTGGTGAGCTGTGATATGAAATACCTCATCGAGATGTTGGAATCTGATGAGGCAGGTAACTTTCAATGCTAAGTATTAGTTGATCAGTTGTATTTTGTCTTTTTAGGGTGGTTGGATTACCACTGGCAGATTAGTCAGTTTCTGGGATAATAAAGTAGAAACTGGTTTAATAGTTGATCTCTTACGGCCAGAGTTGTGCCGTTCGAGGAGATTTCTCAACATTAATCGTTTTATTTTTTAGAACAACAGCCCTCGGACTTTTTACAGCATTCGAGTTCTGCAACCATGTTCCTGGAAAAGACTAGAAGATGACATCGAGCAACGCTCCGACATCAGACAGATGGTGAAGTTTTACGGTTGTGCCGATTCCGACGGCTGTGTCCAGGTGGCGCTTCGAGAGCGGAAGCTATCCGTTATGAAATTGGAGAAAAATTAGTAGTAGAAGACACACAAATGACCGGTAGCGGCAAGTTGGGGGCCAAGTTTCTAGGGCTTTATGAAGTTTTGAGTGTAAGGGCGAACGATCGCTATTTATTGAAGCGCTTAAACCGCACGAAGGTAACTGATTATGTTGAGAATAACTAGAATGGTAAGAGACATTTTATTGCTCTACAAAATGATAAGGCACTGAGTATGCAGCAGCGACAGTCACTGAGCTTGTTGAGTACCGCAAGACACACTGGTCGTTTTTGCTTTGTGAAAGCACTAAGTATGAAGAAGCGACAGTCACTGAGCTTGTTGGGTACTGTAGACAATCTGTAATGAAATAAACTGATGGCTGGTTGAGTTGAGAATTGATAGCTTGTCCAGTACCGCAAGACACACTGGTCGTGCTAAGGGCAGTTGAACGATCAGGGACCAACTTGCCAGTTGAGAGCAGTTGAATGGTCAGGGATCGTCTCTGCCAGTTGAACGATAAGGAACCGTCTCTGCCAGTTAAGAGCAATTGAACGGTCAGGTACCGTTCATGTAGGGTAAGACCATGGTCTGTATGTAGATTGAATGAGGGCCCTCGAATGTGGTTTGGATCTTAAATGGTCAATGGTGTGGATCTTAAATGGTCAATGGTGTGGATCTTAAATGATCAGGGATCTTAAATGGTCAGGGACCTTAAAAGGTCAATGATATTGGACCTTAAATCTTTTTGAAGACTGTTTCAGACTATTCTAAGGCCTACATGTTGTCGTCTACCACATCATCATTTACCAGATATTCGTCTACAGAAAGGACGTGAGGACACGCCAGGAGCAGGACGGCCGTGTTAGCATCTAGCCTTCCACGAAGCCCTGTTACGTCACCCTAAAATGTTATCTAGATGCAATCAGTAATCTGGACCCACTAATGATGACGACTCATTAACGATAATGATGACGGCTCATTACACTAATTGGTTTTATAAAACACACGTAGAATTTGATAGAGAGATCAGATGTTTTCTTACGTTGTAAGAGTGAATACTTAGAATAAAATAGTCTGTGAACAACTTGAGTTTTATTTAAAAAATAAATCCCTTATTTGTTTACATATATATATATATATATAAAACAAATTTAAGTTGGGTGACGTGGGTAAAAAAAAAACTAAAGGATGTAATTTAATATTATGTTTTAAGTATTAATGAACTTAGTTTCTGGAACAAATTCACTGTTTTGTATTAATTTTCCATAATTTTTTATCTATATAAGTAAAGTCGATAAAACAAATTATATATAAGAGGCAATAAAAATTCCTCTTATATATATATATAACCACTTTAGTAATATTTATAACGAGTATATACAGCACAGAAAAGACAAGAACAATTACTAATGGATACAACAAAAGATGGTAAATACCCCAAATCTGATTGATATGCGTACGTTAGTACGAATGCCGAGTACATTCCCACGAACAAAGAAGTATTTATTAATTGAAATGTTGAATTTGCATTGATTTTTATGGAAATATGTCGAATTTCGGTATGTAAAGCGAACTCATGTTAGTTCGTTTTACGTACCGAAATTCGTGCACATATTGTGTACCTTAAGCGAATCCTGACTCTATACAACTTACGCGATTGCTTTCAGTATCTGCAGCTACTCCTGATGCGAGGGTAGGCATTTCACACTGCTCTTGTCCTGAACGCCCCTTCATGTCTTGTATGGGTACAACATCTGGCTAAAATGTTAAAAGTTCCTAATTAATTACTATAAAATTATATACAGTGGCACAATAAAATAATATAGAGTGCAACTACATGGTCTCAAATGGAAGTAAGGCTTCTGGGCCCCGGACCATTTAGAGGCCGACGATAAAATGGGACCTTGCAATCTTAGAGGCTCCCACAAATATTTTGCTTCTTCAAAATTCTAGTTACGTCACTAATTAATATATGCGTGGTGGTGACAACTCATACGCGGGTCTATTCTGTATCTTTTATGATTAAAATGATTTGGTTAAAAAGTGATATTTTAAGTGGGCGTTAAAATTTTAACCTTGTTTCTTATTCTGTATCTCAGGTTATAACCCAAGAGTTAAGTTCTAACTTTGTAACTTTATGGTTAAAAGTATGTTGTGAAATTATTGTGAAGTTTGTGTAAGTTTGGATTTAATGTAAACAAGTGTTATGGTTGAATCGTGACTGAACAATATAATAAATTTATATATTAAAATGTACAATATTTATATATTAATAATTACGGGTACAGAATGTAAGTAATATAATACTATAACATGCAAAAGTATCGATATTTTTTCTTTCTTTTCTTTCTTCTATATTAAGATACTGTTATTTTCAGGTCACATTAACCTTATTTTTATTTTTAAACAAACAAAGAAATCAAAATTTATAAATGTATCACTATTTTAAAGTTTTAAATATTTATTTGCAATATATCGGGAAATATTTTGGTTCTTCTCGGATTTTCAAAGAAACAACATTTGTAAAACAAGATATATTTCGTAGTTTTAAACAAATGAAAATATTTTAAAATGTTTCTTCAGTTAAATTAAAAGGGTTACTCATATCACGCAGTTGCCTTTGTTTAATTCGAACTGATCTCCTAAAAACGTTTAGAGGTTAGAATTACAGCTAGTTAAAATGTTAACACCATGTATTTGTCTGGAGTTAAAATTTTAAATATAACCTACTGAATTAACCACATTGAGATTAAAATTTTAACGCCATAAAGTTACAGAATAACAAAATGTTGGAAAGCGTGGTTACATTTTTTTAACATCGACCCTGAGGTTAATTTTTAACTTTTTAAGGTACACAATAGACCTGACATTGATTTTAACCAGAGATTCGAATTAAAATTCAAATGGTTCTTAACGGTATTAGTTTTAAATTTATGTAACTTACGCAATTCCTTTGTGGTTGACTAACCACTTCTGTATTTGGTACCCGATTTTCAATTATACATTGCCTTTCTGTTAGGTGGGCCAGAATTTGTCGGATCCTGCTGTTTGGCTAAAATGTTAAAAGATTCTAATTAGGTTCTCTAACATTATATGTCCGTATTATTGAGCCAGAAATTCCCTTTTAAGGTATTGGCTAGGAAAGGCCAACTACAGAATTTGTGTGAGGATTCTTTTTAATTATACTTTAGGGAAAGATAAAAGAAAATTCTAAATTACAAACTAATAACAACAATCTATTGATCTAATATGTGTTTTTGGGTATTATGAGTCATTGTTATTGATTTTATTTTTCCAATATTTCCTATATACAGTGGCGCAGCCAGAATTTTGTCTTGGGGAGGGCCGATCAAATTCAGAGGGCACGCGGACCGCATACGGCCTTCAACCTAATTTTTTGTGGCCCTTGAAGCGTTAATGAAAAACAATTAAGCTTACTTATTTAGGGGCAAAATATATTTAAAAACGTAAAATATACTCTCTTCCCCTTTTCTGTTTATAAAAAAATTTCAAGAAACCCTTCGGGATATTTGATGTTCCGTCACTGCTTATCATTGTGTATGAAAAATAGACCGCGACCCAAATCAGTTCAAAACCCCTGCTGTTTGATATTGATGTTTATATCAAATAATAATTCCATTATTTGTTGATAAAAAAAATAATTAATTGTTAATCAAAAACTTTCGTTTGATATCCCTCAAAATTTTACAAACTTGTTTTCTTCTATAAATACATATTTGATTATATTTTTCGCGGGATATATATTTGAAATCTCAATATTTCTCGTACTTATGTTCAGCTCCGTAAATCAGCCGCTTGGCCACAATTTCTACCGAACGAACACGTGTGACGGAATAAGGATTATACCTACAAAATCCTAAAAATTACATATAAATATGTATTTTCTATTAAGTTCAACACTAATCATAATAAAATATAGCTTATATATTGTAAAATGCATAAAATGCAAGATAATTTGCTGTACGATTATGTTAAATTTGTTAAATTTTCATTTCATCGGACCTTAAGGAGAGACATGTGCCCCAGTTCTCCCCCCCCCCCCCGTCATACGTCACTGTTGTTCATTACAACATATATCAGTCCTTTTTGTGTGTAAAACGTAATTTCGTATCATAATTTCAAAAATAACTAAGAAGATATTGATATCCACATTCATCTACAAAATAAAACCAAATACCGATTTTTAGAGCGCGATTGTCTCCAAAACTAATCTTTTTATTATATCTCTACTATTTCTACTTTATTTAACGTTTGAGGTGACGTTTTAAAATTACATTCAGAAGGTTATAACAAAGCCAGATTTACCATATCTGAATCGAGTAATTAGTTGTTTAAAACAGTTTTATCATTTGACTGGGCGAATATTTTAGTCGATGTGTCAGGGAGGAAAAAGGATCAATCCTCGCCTTCATATAATTCGTTGGAGCATATTTGGAAAGTGATGTATTTTCACTTGAACAATAAATATGTCGCCTTATCAAGAGTAGGCAATCTTAAAAAAATGTTGATTTATACGAAGAAAAAAAAATGCCAATACTGTTTACAACGAAGTAATTTAAAAATTAATTACTGTTGTGGTTAACAAATTTTATCTTCAACTCCCCGAACAGCGCCGTGCAATCTGCTAATATTGTATAAAAAATGTGCCAATTCTGCTGGTCCTGAGGGCGGGGGGGGGGGGGTAGGCCCGTTGTATTTTTTACATAGCATTTATAAAGATTTTTTTTTTAAATATATAAAAAATAAATGATTTCTTATCTTCAATTTTGAGGAAGGAAACCTGTTTCATTGGCTTGAAAACAAAGTTAGATAACTTACGCGACTAATTCCAGGATATCCAGGCAATCCTGAACCTGGTTCGCGGTTAGCCTCTTGCTGTTGCATGGGACGTACAGGTACTACTTGAACGGGTATGTGTGGCTAAAATGTAAAAACAAAACTGATAAATTTGCCATTATATGTGCGTAATGTGGGGTAATTCAGGCAACGCTGTTCTAATTAATGATGTTAAACACAGATTTTAATAAAAAAATAATATTTCTTAAAAGTGTCACTTAAAAAAAAATACATATAAATTTTAAAATATTTTCCTTCTTGATTATTGAGTAAAGATAAATGTTGTATTTAACTGAAAACAAAGCTATATAACCCACGCGATTAATTTCAAATCGTCGAGGCATTCCTGAATCTGGTACGCGGTTAGCAATTTGCTGTTGTCTTGGGAGAACTGGCATTATATATACGTAAATGGGAAAATTTCGGGCAACACTGTTTTTTATTAAAGATAAACAAAGACTTAAATAAAAAAATTGATGTGAAGTATTGATTTTCATACATTTCAGGGTTTTGTAGGTATTTAGTAAGTATAAGAAGCCAACATAATACTGGATGTCTACGAATATTTGTTCTATAATCACATCAAAATTAACAGATTTTTGATAATAACTTTTATTCGTTATTTAAGTACCAAGGGCTTTCATTCATTTTTTTTTTTTTCAAAAAAATGTGTATACTTGCCTTAAATCGTTTCTTTCTGCATTTGTTTTTATTCATTAGATTTTTGATTAACTTTATTTTTTTCAATTTCAGAAACGTATTTCTCACTATTAACTGTGTGTTATTGTTGCAATGATTACTAAGTATTTCATAAGGCGTTTATAAAATAGGTTAATTCACAGCGTATAATAGTATAATAAAATAAATGAACACACCTGAACTCCTAACTGAATTGAAGTGTTGAGTGTAGAGTGGTGTAGTGTGTAACTCGGTTCGCAACTATTTAAAAAAATATTATTATTTTTATATTTTTAGTTTCAAAAAAAGACACACACTATCTTAGTCATAAATACAAATAATGCATTACATTATTAACCATAATTTAGCCATGAATTAAAAAAATTATAAATTTTGCCAAAAACATAAAAACTGCAATATTATTCAAAAACGCAATCTGATCGAAAATTCCTCTCCTACGTTTCCGGCTCAGATCAATGTACATTAACTATAATTTTTGCAATAAATAAATTGAATTGTTTCTCATTGACGAATCATAAAGAGCAGTAAAACATCAGACTGTGAATGTGAAAGGAACAATAATAATGCATAACTTACGCGATTAATTTGTGGCTGTCGAGGATTTTCCGCACCTGGTAATCGGTTAGTCATTACACATTGCTGCTGGCCTATGTGCCCCTGAATTTCTTCTGTGGATACTTGCGTCTAAAATTTTAAATGTGTCTTTAATGTAGTTAACTAAAATTATATATTTTAGCATCTGGCCTTCTGGACGGTATAAGGCTTTTTTGGGCATACCTACAAAACCCTAAAAAGGGCTGGCGCGATTCGGTAAGCCAGGTAAACAGAAGGGCGCCCAATGCAGCATTTTCCATTCTTTTTTAGGGCATTATAGGTATAACCAAAAAACCCTTATACCGTCATTTTGACGTCTGTCTGTTCGGTAAAAACTGTAGCGGAAAAAAACGACTAAACCTAGAGAGTTGAAATTTGGCATGCTTATACAACTCTTTGACCCGCACATAGGAAATATACTAAAACATCTAAAAAACATATGCCCCTAAAAATATAAACAAATATGTGCTCATTGAAAAAAAAATATATTTTTTTTATTCTGAGTAGGGTATCAAATGAAAGCCCCTGGTACGTGGATTAACGATCAAATTTTTATTTTTGCAAAATAAATTATTTTCAAGCAATTTTTGCCAAAATTGTGCAAAAAAAAATTGTCCCACACTCTGTAGCCCAGATGGTTTAAACTAAAAATCTGAAAAAATTCTAAGTAATGTACATTGGTGTGAACCGGAATAGTACAACAGGAATTTTTGATCAGATTATGTTTTTGGAAAAAAACGCATTTTTTGTGTTTTTTTGGCTAATAATGTACAAAAGTTATAGTTATGTATCACGCTAAACTAGAAGGTATATCTTGGTGTAGTGGTTATGGTGCTCGCTTCCTACCCAAAAAAATGAGTTCGATCCCTTACTCGTGAAGGTTTTCGTTGGATGATTTTTTACGATTTTAGTACAGGCCTAACTCAACAACAATGCATAGATTCGCTTCGTTCAACTTTTGGTAATGAAGCACCATCAGAAAAGACTGTTTTTTTTAAAAATTATTTCGGACCTTCGTTGTTAACGATTTGTCTGGAGCTATTTAATACATGATAAATATGAATTGGGATGTAGAAGATAGGATTCAGATGGGATAAGGTAATTGCTAGTGAGGCCCGTCACAGTGTTGCGGGACGGACTCAGCCAGGGGATCGAACCCTGCGTGAGAGGCCACTACTACCGGCCGCGGCTAGCGTTGCGGTGAGTCTGAACTATGCACGTCCGTTCTAGATGCCCTGAAAGATAAAACTTGGTTCCCCAGGGTTTGAAAAAATAATAGTCGGACAGTTTAGGTTTATGGTTTTTATTGAACGAGATATAAATATATAGAAATGATAACAACAACAATAAAAATGAATAATAATTAAGATATAACAACAAAGAGGAAAGGAAGAGAGAGAAGGAAAAAGACGGGTCTATGCGTTGATCGGCGTTCGTCGCTCGATAGTGTCGCTCGACACTGTGTTCACGGCAGCGATGAAGAGCCGAACAGCTCGAGTAGGCGGCGCCGTAATTTCCTATTCTTCCTTGTTATTCCTGGGGTAGTTGGAGTGATCGGTGATTTCGAAGAGCAGCCTGCTTTCGGTGGAGTGGCCACCGAAGTAGGAGTGGTGACCGACAAGGGTGACAGCAGGACGAGCGGGCGAGCTGTTGCCTTGAGCGGTGATGGTCGTCTACCTCATAGAGGGCCTTCCTCGCTGACTTCTTTAGGTCCTGGTATGGCCTGGAGGCTTCACAAGCCCGTAGGTTACGTCGGTAGTTCCACGCAGCGGCGTGGAGACGGCGCGACTCGGTACCTCTCCTCTTGGGGGCCAGCGTAAACGGCTGAACTGCCGTGTGAGTGCTAGGCCTCGGTGTTGATGACGTCTGAGTCGTAGCGGTCTGTAGCGGCAATACAGAACAGGCGACTACGGAAATCGGCGTGGACGTTGGCTTCTTGGTGCGGCGTGGGGCCGTGCGTTCGTAACAGGGGGTACGAACGTGGCGGCGGCAGGCAAGACGACTACGGACGTAGAACGGTGCCAACGTAGCGATAACTGATGTAGACTTGAAGCGAAGAGATGAGACGGTTGAAGATGTGAAGAAAACGGGCGTTGACGTGAAGCGAAGATGTGAAAATATATCGTGAAGCGGCAAAGTGAGAAAAGATCGTGGATACATATCGACGAGGTCCGCTAAACCGTCAGCGAACGGGACACAGGCACGCCGAAGGCGATCAGCGCACTGTGTATACGTATGACAAGTACAGATAAGTTAGTTAGTTAGTTAAAAATTGTTGGCGCACAGCAACAAAGGCTATTTGCGCCTAACGCAGACCATTTAAATGACTAGACTATATATTAAAAACAATATATTAGACAATAAATAAATAGATAAAATCATTAAAAATTCGCATACTCATAAAATAAATAAAAGAAATCTTGCACTGACAAACACAAATAAATAATATAAAAAGTCTGTTCGAAAATTTGAACAGACTCAGGGTGATGGTAAGAGGCTGTAAAGGGGCCAATTACCATCGAATATTAGTTAGTTAGTTAGTTAGTTGAAATTTTTGGCGCACAGCAACAAAGGCTATTTGCGCCTAACGCAGCCCATCTAAATGACTAGACTTAAATTTAGACAATAAATAAATAAATAAATAAATAAAATCATTAAAAATACGCATACTCAATAAAACAAATCTTGCACTGACAAACACAAATAAATAATATAAAAAGTCTGTTCGAAAATTTGAACAGACTCAGGGTGATGGTAAGAGGCTGTAAAGGGGCCAATTACCATCGAATATCACAGTCAATAAATAGAAACACATTAAAATAAGGTGCAAGACTTCACACATAAAACAATAAGTTCGATTCTCTCAGGAAGAGTATCAGCCTGTCCATGAGTACTCTGTCGTCACCTAAGGCAACTGACAGGTCATAGCACAGGCCTAACCTCTCCCTGACATCCTCGAACTGTACACATTCGGTTAAAATGTGTAACACAGACAAATCTGTGTTACACGTCTCACAGACAGGGGACTCTTCACCTCGAAGGAGGTGTCCATGGGTCCACCAACAGTGACCTATACGAAGGCGTGTGATGGCGGTTTCCTCCCTGCGGTTAATCCTGCAGGAAGAACCCCATGGTTTAACGTCTCCCTTAATCTGTCGTAACTTAACGTTCTGTGTGCGGCTCCACTCATGTTGCCACATGTCTAAAACCAGATGTGTCAGATGACTCTTTGCGTCATCTGGAAAAACGAAACTCACATCAATCATAGGTCTGTGAGAGGCGGCTTTTGCAGCTGCATCTGCCGCTTCGTTGCCTTTAATACCAACATGTCCCGGTATCCAAAACAGCTCTACCCTCACATTCTGAGCATTCAGGTTGTGGAGTAGCAACCGGATCTTTAGTACAAGAGGATGCACTGGATCTGGATCTTGGATACTGTTCAGAGCGCTCAGCGAGTCCGTCAAGATAACACTTGACCGACTTTGCTCTGACGAAACAAAACACAGGGCCTTGAAAATAGCGTACAGCTCAGCAGTGTACACACTCGTTATGGAGTGCAGACGGTACTGAAACTGTTGGCGTGGATTCAAAACAACGAACGCACACCCAACCCTGGTTCCGGATTTTGATCCGTCAGTAAAAATGACAGTATCCTCGAACCTAGGGACCAGTGTTCTTTGTAACTCATGTTGGTATTCGATAGGCAACGTAGTATCTTTATCAAACCTAGTTAATGTGAGGTTCACAAGTGGACGCGGTAGCGTCCATGGTGGAACAGCACACAAAACGAAACTTGCCATTTCAGGCATATTAAAATCAATATCGCCCAAAATGTCGAAAGTCCTCAGACCAAAAGGCCTATTGGCTCTTGGTTTTCTGTCATATATTTCTGTATGCCTATTTTGTAGAATAGGGTCATACGCGGGATGGTCTGGCTTGGCACTGAGTGCAGCCATATACCGCAAGGATAGAATTTTACGACGATTGTACAGTGACGGTTCGCCTGCTTCACACAGCAGGCTTAGTATTGGACTGGTGCGAAATGCACCTGTGGCCAATCTAACCCCAGTGTGATGTACAGTGTCAAGAATTCTTATCTCTTGGTGTTTAGCTGACCCATAAGCTAGACATCCATAGTCCAGCTTAGAGCGCACTAGAGAACGATATAAACGCAACATGACAGTGCGGTCTGCACCCCATGTCTTGTGACTGAGGACCCGCAACAAATTGAGCGACTTTTGGCATTTTTTCTTGACGGACAAAAAATGTGCCCGCCAAGATAGACGGCTATCGAACACGAGACCCAGAAATCTGGCAGTATTGGCAAATGGTAACTGTGTTCCATTTAGTGTGAGTGTAGGATTGGGATGTACACCCCTTTTCCTACTAAAATGGACACATACAGTTTTGCTGGTCGAGAATTTAAAGCCATTTTCGGTTGCCCATGTATCGAGACGATTGATAGTCAGCTGAAGCTGACGTTCGATTGTACTAGTCTTTTGTCCGGCGACAAAGATACCAATGTCGTCGACAAATATCGAACTCTGTACAGGTAATCGAATACATGAAGCTGCACCGTTAATGGCAATTAAAAATAGCGTAACGCTCAGTATGGAGCCCTGTGGGACCCCATTGTCCAGTGCGAACATTTGTGACAAGGTATTTCCAATCCGCACCCTGAAGCGCCGGTTCGACATGAAGTCTTTTATAAAGAACATCAAGCGTCCCCGGAGACCCCAGGAATACAGAGTACGGAGAATACCATAAATCCATGCAGTGTCATAGGCTTTCTCAATATCGAAAAACACAGCTACCAGGTGTTTGTTTTCAACGAAAGCATTCCTGATAGCTGTCTCTAGTCTGACCAGATGATCTGCTGTTGAGCGGTGACGGCGAAAGCCGCACTGTGTGTTGGCCAGCAAGTCGTTTGATTCTAAAAACCAAATCAGACGCTTGCTGATCATTCGCTCCATGAGCTTGCAGAGACAACTGGTCAGTGATATTGGTCTATAGCTAGAGGGCAAGTGTTTATCTTTCCCGACTTTGGGGATAGGAATTATATGAGATTCCTTCCACTTGGTCGGGCACTTGCCCTCAGTCCATATCCTGTTATAGACATTCAAAAGCCTAGACTTAGATGATTCCGGAAGATTTCGGATCATACGATAATGTATCGCATCTGGACCAGGAGAGCTATCCTTACACTTTGACATCGCGCTATCTAGCTCTTCACGAGAGAAAAGCAGGTTGTATACCTCGTCATTCCTAGAAAAGAAATTTAGAGGTATAGATTCGAGGCCTGCTTTACGAGTTAGAAACTCGGGTGAATAATGTTCAGAGCTAGAATTGAACGCAAAATTAGCTGCCAAAGTGTTAGCAATTTCGACCGCTGAGGTAACTACGTTACCATTTACCGATAGACCAGCAATGGTTGTAGCTGTATTTAGACCGGAGATTTTCCGGACCTTCTCCCAAACTTTGGCCACTGGAGTGGCAACTGTAACGGTGCATACGTATTTGCGCCATGATTCGCGCTTGCTTTCTTTCACAATCCTCTTAGCATGAGCTTTCGCTCGTTGGAAGGCTATCATGTTTTCCTCTGTTGGACAACGACGGAATGTATTGAAGAGGTGTCTCCTTTCACGTAGCGCCAAGTCGCATTCCTCGTTCCACCAAGGAACGGGAACTCGACGGGGCTGAGTGGATGACAGCGGTATGCTGCTTTCAGCCGCGCTCGTGATGGAATCCGTGAAATGATTCACCTCCTCGTCTACGCTCAAGTTCGGAATATCCTCGTGAGAGAATGATTCTGCGAACTTGGTCCAATCTGCTTTCCGAAGAACCCACTGTGGCCAGCGGGATTCGGTAACAGTATTGAACAGAGGCCTTAAGAGGATTGGAAAGTGATCACTACCGCACAGGTCGTGATGCACGTCCCATTTGAACAACGGAGCGATGGCTCCTGAAACAACGCTAAGATCTATGGCACTGAATGTACCCGTTGCTGCACAGAAGTGCGTGGGTCTGCCGTCGTTCAGAAAGCTCAAACTCAAATCGTTCAACATATTCTCCAGGTGACGTCCCCGTCGATCATTCCGCACCGATCCCCAACATACATTGTAGGCGTTAAAATCGCCTAGTAGTATGAAGGGTGGTGGGAGTTGATCGATGATGTTCACGACATCTCGGATGTCAGTTCGAACACCAGGGGGAAGGTAGATAGAACAAATCGTCACCTGGAGGGGAAGCGCAACACGAACTGCTACGACCTGCAACTCAGTGTCAATGTCTACAGGATCGTGGTACAATGTGTCTCTAACGAGAATTGCCACGCCGTCACATGCTCTTAACCCCGTAAGGAAATCCGTGCGAAACACGGAGTATCCCCGAGGAGAGAATGTGTCGGTTTCGTTGAAGTTTGTTTCCTGCAGACAAACACACGAAGGCGCAAAATCTGACAATAAAAGTCGCAGTTCTTCGTAGCGCTGATATACACCGTTACAGTTCCACTGGATTAGTGGACCATTCATTTCTGTTTAGGGGAGTTACCCCGCAACCTAATGATTTTTGGTTTACCCTTAGGTTGCGGGTCTACAGCCATTTTCTCGGCTACACTTTCATTTGGTAGTCCAGGTGTTTTGATGGACACACTGGACTCCTTTTTTGATTGTTTGGTTCTCACTGGTATCCAGTGAGAACCAACGGATCCCTTATCAGTTTCCTTTTCAGGAGTAACTGATGAGGGCTTTGTAGAAGCGACCATTCTCTGATCGCTTCTCGTTTGTGGAGAAGACTGTGGGGTCTTCTCCTTAGGTGGTTGGGAGAACTGGGGTTGAGTGCGTTCTCCTTTAGGGGAGGGGGATTTATTCAGACCCGATCCCCCAGGTTGTGGGGTCTGAATTTTGGTCTCTGGGACCAATACCACCTTTTCCTTCGCAGTATTTGTGGCGACTGTTACTGCTGCTGCAGTTGTCGGACGTGGCACTAACTCTGTCTGAGTTTGGACATTTGCAGTTCGCTTTGCAGCTACTTGCGCGAAAGATTTCGCGAAAGTAACCGGCGCACTCTCTTTGTATTTCCTCTTGGCGTCGAAATACGGTATCCTGTCCTGCGTTCTAATAACCTGTATTGCCTTCTCCTCCAAGTACGTTGGGCAGTGGCGTGATGTAGATGCATGAGCACCTTTACAGTTCACGCAGTGTGCCTCGTTTGGACAGGGTTCAACTTCATGTTGGTCCTGTCCGCAGTTGGCACAGATGGACTGTTTGCCACAACGAACTGAGGTGTGACCGTAACGCTGGCATTTATAGCATCGCATCGGATTAGGGTAGTAGGGGCGAACGTTACAAACGTTATACCCCACCCTTACCGATGTTGGACACCTGGTACCAGCGAAGGACACCACCATGGAGATCGAAGGCTTGCCGTTTCGGGGGTTGAGTTTCCTGCATTCAATGACACCTTGCGATGCCATTTCCTGCACGAATTCTTCCTCCGTAACATATGCAAGGTCACGATCCGTCACGACGCCTTAAGAACTATTCAGTGCCTTGTGCGGCTGAACTGAAATGCCAAACTCACCAAACTTAACACATTTCTGAAGTGCTGATGACGCTTCTGGTTCTGCTTCTACTAGCAGTGTACCGTCCGACAACTTACGCACCGACTTTATACCAGTAGAGCACGTATTTCTCAACGTTCGGGCTACAAAGAAGGGGGACATCTCCTTAAAAGACTTACCCTCTTCTTGTACCTTCACGACGAGAAATCGTGGTACTGGCGCACAAAACTCAACTTGCCTTTCTTTACCTTCTGCCTTCTTGGCAGCTGGCCTAACACATCCCTCGTCGGATGACTGGGCATCACGACGAGGTCTCTTGTTTGATTTTTTACGGAGTTTACTCTCACAAGTGGCGGAATTTAAGAAATTTTTATCCCTCCGGGTAGTCGCCATACCCGTATACTAAGTTTCATCACCCTGCCATGCCCACCCACCAGGGAGCCCCACACAGGGGACGTTGGCCGCAAACCGGCTCATTGCGCCAGGCATGTCAGGATGATAAAGCATCGGGAGAAGTAGTCACGGGCTGCTCGACCCGCTCGAGAACCAGTAGTAGACAACTCTGGAACCTTGCGAGCTGCATCCGCTCCCACAGACCCCCGAATACTTGTCTAGTGGCACGGCATTACCCCGGCATCCACGATCCAGTAGTGGAGCCACTCTATTCATGAACCGTGACACCAGCCGATTGACTGAGCTGACCAGACTCAGCCTCCCGTTTTACCGAATCCGAGGCCAAAGAAGGCGTGTTGGGATCGTACTGTCCGCGGGCAGCAGTCTCCCTCAACCGACCAGGACCCTCTTCTCCGGCGTTACGGGTCTCCACGCACGGCAAACACGCGGGTAGGAATTTAAGTGGGAGATCAAAGAGACAACAGATAAGCCTATTCCTACAATCGGCTTCTCTGAACTGTCTCCTCCCAAATGATATGTGATTCAGGGTACGTGGGATCATCAGGCCCAAAAGCTCTATATGGTCAGGTGATGCGACCATTATGAACTTCCCTTGCGTGAATGAGGGTACGCGGGATCATCAGGCCCGAAAGCTCTACAAATGGCTAGGTGTTATGGCCATTATGAACTTCCCCTGCGGGGACAAGTACAGATAACAATCACAAGCACCGCTAAGGGGTGTCAGCGTTACTTGCAAGAGTTATTGTAAGTAAAAACAAAACAAAGAAATATATATATGAAACAATAATATGTATAGCGTGTATAAATTCTTTTTGTATACTCGGTTAGACCGATAGCTTCTTTTAACTCACTTGATAATAGATCGTAGGTGTAGACTGCTGGATAGCTTGCTGGATACTGATCTGATGGATACTGTCCCAATTCTCTGGTTGCTCGGGTTTTTATTCGAAGTCCGGTGTTTTACCCCCACTCCGATCGGCTCTCCTATTGGCCGGGTTCGGTGACGGCTTAACTCGGATCCTGCGCTCTGATTGGTTCGGATTTTGGAGCGAGGAAATACCCAGTCATAAACACTTAAGCTGCACGTGCAGGATTAGTGACGTCACGGAAAAAAACCTTTGTGTCAGGCACGTCCGTAGACTGTCTGGCGACAACAGCAGGACATCGGTTACGGAGGAGGGCTATGGGAAGGTTTACAATAGAGAATAGAGCAAGTTAGTAATGAGATGAGAAAAAGAGAAAATAATAATAATAATATTAATAATAATAATAATAACAATAATAACTATAAGAAAGTAAATTATATAGTTATTTTCGCATCATTTATGGTAAATATTCTGCTAAAGCTTTAATTATTTCTATATTGGCATGTCGAAGAATAACATGAATGTTTGTAGAGAATACCATATTGTTTTTTATTAATATTTGATAAAATTTACATTGCAGATTTTCATAATTCTGGCAAGATAATATTAAATGATTTAAGTCGGCAATTTCATCTTCGTTGCAACTTCAACAATCACTTTCAATAATGTTAAATCTGTGTAGATGAGCCGGGCAAAGTGTATGGTTTAGGCGCATTCTTGAAACTGATTGATCGCTTTTCTTGGAAGACTTATATTTTTAAGCCAAGGGTTTTTCTTGATTTTATTATTAATATTATAGTAAGTTATCCCTTTTGAACTAGATTTGTCAGTAAATTCATTTTGCCATGTTTTGCGTAGTTTGTTAGTGTATAAATTTAAATATTCTGACGTTGAATGAATAAAGGTGTTGTCGACTAAACCGTCTACGTATGCTTGTTTAGCGTAATTGTCCACTGTTTCATTATAAAGAATATTATTATGCCCTCTGATCCAGATTATTTTAATATTAATATTATTTTGTACTTGACTACGATATAAATTATGTCTTATATTATATACTATTGTTGGGTTATTTAGAAAATTTGGACATTGTAGTTTTTTAACTGCACTTTGGCTATCTTTAAAAATAATGACATTTTTATTTGTAAAAAAATTATCAACAAGTATATACTCTGTACTTTTTAATATTGCAAACAATTCTGCTGAAAATATTGAGCATTGAGGTGAAATTTTATATTTTTTTTACGTATTTTCTGCTCGGATCGTATACCAATACCTGTAGAATCCTTACGTTTTTAACCATCTGTAAAAATCTAGTGTGTATGAGGATTTTTTTTTTTTTAAATATTGTATAAAGTTACTTGTTATATTATGCCGCACGGGATCAATTCTAGTGGGTGATGAAGGCAAGATCAAATCGGTTATAAAATTATTATTTATCAGAGAATATTCAATGGGGAATTTAAAGCATGTGATGTTTTCGGTTATTTCAAAATCGAAGTTGGACTGAGTGTATTCTATAAACACTTCAGTTAACACTGATAAAGTTTTATTTTTCCAGTATTTTTGGACGAGACAATTAGAGGTTAATTCTGCTAGTTTCATTTTAAGTGGATGATTACTCATTGCGATGCGAGTACTCAGATATTTAGAAGCTAATTTGAGTCTTCTAATATGAAGAGGGGGGTCGTAACATTCTACTAACAAGGAGTGTATGTTGCGGGACGGACTCAGCCAGGGGATCGAACCCTGCGTGAGAGGCCACTACTACCGGCCGCGGCTAGCGTTGCGGCGAGTCTGAACTATGCACGTCCGTTCTAGATGCCCTGAAAGATAAAACTTGGTTCCCCAGGGTTTGAAAAATAATAGTCGGACAGTTTGGATTTATGGTTTTTATTAACAGAAAATAACAATAGTGACGATATGAGTATATATAAAAACAGAGAATAGTAATATCAAATAACAATGCTGAGGAAAAGAAGAGAGAGAACGGAAAAGACGGGTCTATGCGTTGGTCGGCGTTCGTCGCTCGATAGTGTCGCTCGACACTGTGTTCACGGCAGCGATGAAGAGCCGAACAGCTCGAATAGGCGGCGCCGTAATTTCCTGTTCTACTTGGTTATTCCTGGAGTAGTTGGAGCGTTAAGTGGTTTTGCCGAGCAGCCTGCTTTCGGAGGGGTGGCCACCGAAGTAGGAGTGGTGACCGACAAGACCGGTGTGGGGTCCGACAAGACTTCTTTAGGTCCTGGTACGGTCTAGAGGCTTCACAAGCCCGTAAGTTTCGTCGGTAGTTCTACGCAGCGGCGTGGAGACGGCGCGACTCGGTACCTCGCTTCTTGGGGGCCAGCGTAAACGGCTGAACTGCCGTGTGAGTGCTAGGCCTCGGTGTTGATGACGTCTGAGTCGTAGCGGTCTGTAGCGGCGCTACAGAACGGGCGACGACGGAAATCGGCGTGGACGTTGGCTTCTTGGTGCGGCGTAGGGCCGTGCGTTCGTAACAGGGGGGTACGAACGTGGCGGCGGCAGGCAAGACGGCTACGGACGAAGAACGGTGCCAACGTAGCGATAACTGACGTAGTCGTGAAGCGAAGAGTTAGTTAGTTAGTTGAAATTTTTGGCGCACAGCAACAAAGGCTATTTGCGCCTAACGCAGCCCATCTAAATGACTAGACTATATATTAAAAATAAAAATTTAGACAATAAATAAATAAATAAATAAATAAAATCATTAAACATACGCATACTCAATAAAAGAAATCTTGCACTGACAAACACAAATAAATAATATAAAAAGTCTGTTCGAAAATTTGAACAGACTCAGGGTGATGGTAAGAGGCTGTAAAGGGGCCAATTACCATCGAATATCACAGTCAATAAATAGAAACACATTAAAATAAGGTGCAAGACTTCACACATAAAACAGTAAGTTCGATTCTTTCAGGAAGAGTATCAGCCTGTCCATGAGTACTCTGTCGTCACCTAAGGCAACTGACAGGTCATAGCACAGGCCTAACCTCTCCCTGACATCCTCGAACTGTACACATTCGGTTAAAATGTGTAACACAGACAAATTTGTGTTACACGTCTCACAGACAGGGGACTCTGCACCTTGAAGGAGGTGTCCATGGGTCCACCAACAGTGACCTATACGAAGGCGTGTGATGGCGGTTTCCTCCCTGCGGTTAATCCTGCAGGAAGAACCCCATGGTTTAACGTCTCCCTTAATCTGTCGTAACTTAACGTTCTGTGTGCGGCTCCACTCATGTTGCCACATGTCTAAAACCAGATGTGTCAGATGACTCTTTGCGTCATCTGGAAAAACGAAACTCACATCAATCATAGGTCTGTGAGAGGCGGCTTTTGCAGCTGCATCTGCCGCTTCGTTGCCTTTAATACCAACATGTCCCGGTATCCAAAACAGCTCTACCCTCACATTCTGAGCATTCAGGTTGTGGAGTAGCAACCGGATCTTTAGTACAAGAGGATGCACTGGATCTGGATCTTGGATACTGTTCAGAGCGCTCAGCGAGTCCGTCAAGATAACACTTGACCGACTTTGCTCTGACGAAACAAAACACAGGGCCTTGAAAATAGCGTACAGCTCAGCAGTGTACACACTCGTTATGGAGTGCAGACGGTACTGAAACTGTTGGCGTGGATTCAAAACAACGAACGCACACCCAACCCTGGTTCCGGATTTTGATCCGTCAGTAAAAATGACAGTATCCTCGAACCTAGGGACCAGTGTTCTTTGTAACTCATGTTGGTATTCGATAGGCAACGTAGTATCTTTATCAAACCTAGTTAATGTGAGGTTCACAAGTGGACGCGGTAGCGTCCATGGTGGAACAGCACACAAAACGAAACTTGCCATTTCAGGCATATTAAAATCAATATCGCCCAAAATGTCGAAAGTCCTCAGACCAAAAGGCCTATTGGCTCTTGGTTTTCTGTCATAAATCTCTGTATGCCTATTTTGTAGAATAGGGTCATACGCGGGATGATCTGGCTTGGCACTGAGTGCAGCCATATACCGCAAGGATAGAATTTTACGACGATTGTACAGTGACGGTTCGCCTGCTTCACACAGCAGGCTTAGTATTGGACTGGTGCGAAATGCACCCGTGGCCAATCTAACCCCAGTGTGATGTACAGTGTCAAGAATTCTTATCTCTTGGTGTTTAGCTGACCCATAAGCTAGACATCCATAGTCCAGCTTAGAGCGCACTAGAGAACGATATAAACGCAACATGACAGTGCGGTCTGCACCCCATGTCTTGTGACTGAGGACCCGCAACAAATTGAGCGACTTTTGGCATTTTTTCTTGACGGACAAAAAATGTGCCCGCCAAGATAGACGGCTATCGAACAGTTAGTTAGTTAGTTAGTTGAAATTTTTGGCGCACAGCAACAAAGGCTATTTGCGCCTAACGCAGCCCATCTAAATGACTAGACTATATATTAAAAATAAAAATTTAGACAATAAATAAATAAATAAATAAATAAAATCATTAAAAATACGCATACTCAATAAAAGAAATCTTGCACTGACAAACACAAATAAATAATATAAAAAGTCTGTTCGAAAATTTGAACAGACTCAGGGTGATGGTAAGAGGCTGTAAAGGGGCCAATTACCATCGAATATCACAGTCAATAAATAGAAACACATTAAAATAAGGTGCAAGACTTCACACATAAAACAGTAAGTTCGATTCTCTCAGGAAGAGTATCAGCCTGTCCATGAGTACTCTGTCGTCACCTAAGGCAACTGACAGGTCATAGCACAGGCCTAACCTCTCCCTGACATCCTCGAACTGTACACATTCGGTTAAAAGGTGTAACACAGACAAATCTGTGTTACACGTCTCACAGACAGGGGACTCTTCACCTCGAAGGAGGTGTCCATGGGTCCACCAACAGTGACCTATACGAAGGCGTGTGATGGCGGTTTCCTCCCTGCGGTTAATCCTGCAGGAAGAACCCCATGGTTTAACGTCTCCCTTAATCTGTCGTAACTTAACGTTCTGTGTGCGACTCCACTCATGTTGCCACATGTCTAAGACCAGATGTGTCAGATGACTCTTTGCGTCATCTGGAAAAACGAAACTCACATCAATCATAGGTCTGTGAGAGGCGGCTTTTGCAGCTGCATCTGCCGCTTCGTTGCCTTTAATACCAACATGTCCCGGTATCCAAAACAGCTCTACCCTCACATTCTGAGCATTCAGGTTGTGGAGTAGCAACCGGATCTTTAGTACAAAAGGATGCACTGGATCTGGATCTTGGATACTGTTCAGAGCGCTCAGCGAGTCCGTCAATATAACACTTGACCGACTTTGCTCTGACGAAACAAAACACAGGGCCTTGAAAATAGCGTACAGCTCAGCAGTGTACACACTCGTTATGGAGTGCAGACGGTACTGAAACTGTTGGCGTGGATTCAAAACAACGAACGCACACCCAACCCTGGTTCCGGATTTTGATCCGTCAGTAAAAATGACAGTATCCTCGAACCTAGGGACCAGTGTTCTTTGTAACTCATGTTGGTATTCGATAGGCAACGTAGTATCTTTATCAAACCTAGTTAATGTGAGGTTCACAAGTGGACGCGGTAGCGTCCATGGTGGAACAGCACACAAAACGAAACTGGCCATTTCAGGCATATTAAAATCAATATCGCCCAAAATGTCAAAAGTCCTCAGACCAAAAGGCCTATTGGCTCTTGGTTTTCTGTCATATATTTCTGTATGCCTATTTTGTAGAATAGGGTCATACGCGGGATGATCTGGATTGGCACTGAGTGCAGCCATATACCGCAAGGATAGAATTTTACGACGATTGTACAGTGACGGTTCGCCTGCTTCACACAGCAGGCTTAGTATTGGACTGGTGCGAAATGCACCTGTGGCCAATCTAACCCCAGTGTGATGTACAGTGTCAAGAATTCTTATCTCTTGGTGTTTAGCTGACCCATAAGCTAGACATCCATAGTCCAGCTTAGAGCGCACTAGAGAACGATATAAACGCAACATGACAGTGCGGTCTGCACCCCATGTCTTGTGACTGAGGACCCGCAACAAATTGAGCGACTTTTGGCATTTTTTCTTGACGGACAAAAAATGTGCCCGCCAAGATAGACGGCTATCGAACACGAGACCCAGAAATCTGGCAGTATCGGCAAATGGTAACTGTGCTCCATTTAGTGTGAGTGTAGGATTGGGATGTACACCCCTTTTCCTACTAAAATGGACACATACAGTTTTGCTGGTCGAGAATTTAAAGCCATTTTCGGTTGCCCATGTATCGAGACGATTGATAGTCAGCTGAAGCTGACGTTCGATTGTACTAGTCTTTTGTCCGGCGACAAAGATATCAATGTCGTCGACAAATATCGAACTCTGTACAGGTAATCGAATACATGAAGCTGCACCGTTAATGGCAATTAAAAATAGCGTAACGCTCAGTATGGAGCCCTGTGGGACCCCATTGTCCAGTGCGAACATTTGTGACAAGGTATTTCCGATCCGCACCCTGAAGCGCCGGTTCGACATGAAGTCTTTTATGAAGAACATCAAGCGTCCCCGGAGACCCCAGGAATGCAGAGTACGGAGAATACCATAAATCCATGCAGTGTCATAGGCTTTCTCAATATCGAAAAACACAGCTACCAGGTGTTTGTTTTCAACGAAAGCATTCCTGATAGCTGTCTCTAGTCTGACCAGATGATCTGCTGTTGAGCGGTGACGGCGAAAGCCGCACTGTGTGTTGGCCAGCAAGTCGTTTGATTCTAAAAACCAAATCAGACGCTTGCTGATCATTCGCTCCATGAGCTTGCAGAGACAACTGGTCAGTGATATTGGTCTATAGCTAGAGGGCAAGTGTTTATCTTTCCCGACTTTGGGGTTAGGAATTATATGAGATTCCTTCCACTTGGTCGGGCACTTGCCCTCAGTCCATATCCTGTTAAAGACATTCAAAAGCCTAGACTTAGATGATTCCGGAAGATTTCGGATCATACGATAATGTATCGCATCTGGACCAGGAGAGCTATCCTTACACTTTGACATCGCGCTATCTAGCTCTTCACGAGAGAAAAGCAGGTTGTATACCTCGTCATTCCTAGAAAAGAAATTTAGAGGTATAGATTCGAGGCCTGCTTTACGAGTTAGAAACTCGGGTGAATAATGTTCAGAGCTAGAATTGAACGCAAAATTAGATGCCAAAGTGTTAGCAATTTTGACCGCTGAGGTAACTACGTTACCATTTACCGATAGACCAGCAATGGCTGTAGCTGTATTTAGACCGGATATTTTCCGGACCTTCTCCCAAACTTTGGCCACTGGAGTGGCAACTGTAACGGTGCATACGTATTTGCGCCATGATTCGCGCTTGCTTTCTTTCACAATCCTCTTAGCACGAGCTTTCGCTCGTTGGAAGGCTATCATGTTTGTCTCTGTTGGACAACGACGGAATGTATTGAAGAGGTGTCTCCTTTCACGTACCGCCAAGTCGCATTCCTCGTTCCACCAGGGAACGGGAACTCGACGGGGCTGAGTGGATGACAGCGGTATGCTGCTTTCAGCCGCGCTCGTGATGGAATCCGTGAAATGATTCACCCCTTCGTCTACGCTCAAGTTCGGAATATCCTCGTGAGAGAATGATTCTGCGAACTTGGTCCAATCTGCTTTCCGAAGAACCCACTGTGGCCAGCGGGATTCGGTAACAGTATTGAACAGAGGCCTTAGGAAGATTGGAAAGTGATCACTACCGCACAGGTCGTGATGCACGTCCCATTTGAACAACGGAGCGATGGCTCCTGAAACGACGCTAAGATCTATGGCACTGAATGTACCCGTTGCTGCACAGAAGTGCGTGGGTCTGCCGTCGTTCAAAAAGCTCAAACTCAAATCGTTCAACATAGTCTCCAGGTGACGTCCCCGTCGATCGTTCCGCACCGATCCCCAACATACATTGTAGGCGTTAAAATCGCCTAGTAGTATGAAGGGTGGTGGAAGTTGATCGATGATGTTCACGACATCTCGGATGTCAGTTCGAACACCAGGGGGAAGGTAGATAGAACAAATCGTCACCTGGAGGGGAAGTGCAACACGAACTGCTACGACCTGCAACTCAGTATCAATGTCTACAGGATCGTGGTACAATGTGTCTCTAACGAGAATTGCCACGCCGTCACATGCTCTTGCCCCCGTAAGGAAATCCGTGCGAAACACGGAGTATCCTCGAGGAGAGAATGTGTCGGTTTCCGTGAAATTTGTTTCCTGCAGACAAACACACGAAGGCGCTAAATTGGAGAGTAACAGTCGCAGTTCTTCGTAGCGCTGATATACACCGTTACAGTTCCACTGGATTAGTGGACCAGTCATTTTTGTTTAGGGGAGTTACCCCGCAACCTAATGATCTTTGGTTTACCCTTAGGTTGCGGGTCAACAGCCATTTTCTCGGCCACGGTTTCACTTGTTTGTCCAGGTGCCTTGGTGGACACACTGGACTCCTTTTTTGATTGTTTTGTTCTCACTGGTATCCAGTGAGAACCAACGGGTCCCTTATCAGTCTCCTTTTCAGGAGTAACTGATGAGGGTTTTGTAGAAGCGACCATTCTCTGGTCGCTTCTCGTTTGTGGAGAAGACTGTGGGGTCTTCTCCTTAGGTGGTTGGGAGAACTGAGGTTGAGTGCGTTCTCCTTTAGGCGAGGGGGATTTATTCAGACCCGATCCCCCAGGTTGTGGGGTCTGAATACTGGTCTCTTGGACCGATTCCGCCACCTTTTCTGTTCCGGAATTATTCGCAGCAAATCCTACCGCTTTAACTGTCGGACGAGGCACTGATTCTGTCTGTGTCTGGACGCTTGCTGTCTTCTTTGCTGCCACTTGTGCGAAGGATTTCGCAAAAGTGACCGGCGCAGTCTCTTTATACTTCCTCTTGGCGTCAAAATACGGTATCCTATCGTGCGTCTTGATGACCTGGATAGCCTTCTCCTCTAAGTACGTTGGGCAGTGGCGTGAAGTAGAGGCATGCGCCCCTTTGCAATTTACGCAGTGTGCCGCGTTTGGACAGGTTTCAACATCATGTTGGTCCTGTCCGCAGTTGGCACATATAGAAGATTTGCCACAACGACTAGAGGTGTGACCGTAACGCTGGCACTTATAGCATCGCATCGGGTTTGGGTAGTAGGGGCGAACGTTACAAACGTTGTACCCCACCCTTACCGATGTTGGACACTTGGTGCCAGCGAAGGACACCACCATAGAGATCGAAGGCTTGCCGTTCCGGGGGTTGAGCTTCTTGCATTCCACGACACCTTGCGATGCCATTTCCTGCACAAACTCTTCCTCCGTAACATACGCAAGGTCACGATCCGTTACGACGCCTTTGGAAGTATTCAGTGCCTTATGTGGCTGTAGTTAGTTAGTTAGTTGAAATTTTTGGCGCACAGCAACAAAGGCTATTTGCGCCTAACGCAGCCCATCTAAATGACTAGCCTATATATTAAAAAATAAAAATTTAGACAATAAATAAATAAATAAAATCATTAAAAATACGCATACTCAATAAAAGAAATCTTGCACTGACAAACACAAATAAATAATATAAAAAGTCTGTTCGAAAATTTGAACAGACTCAGGGTGATGGTAAGAGGCTGTAAAGGGGCCAATTACCATCGAATATCACAGTCAATAAATAGAAACACATTAAAATAAGGTGCAAGACTTCACACATAAAACAGTAAGTTCGATTCTTTCAGGAAGAGTATCAGCCTGTCCATGAGTACTCTGTCGTCACCTAAGGCAACTGACAGGTCATAGCACAGGCCTAACCTCTCCCTGACATCCTCGAACTGTACACATTCGGTTAAAATGTGTAACACAGACAAATTTGTGTTACACGTCTCACAGACAGGGGACTCTGCACCTCGAAGGAGGTGTCCATGGGTCCACCAACAGTGACCTATACGAAGGCGTGTGATGGCGGTTTCCTCCCTGCGGTTAATCCTGCAGGAAGAACCCCATGGTTTAACGTCTCCCTTAATCTGTCGTAACTTAACGTTCTGTGTGCGGCTCCACTCATGTTGCCACATGTCTAAAACCAGATGTGTCAGATGACTCTTTGCGTCATCTGGAAAAACGAAACTCACATCAATCATAGGTCTGTGAGAGGCGGCTTTTGCAGCTGCATCTGCCGCTTCGTTGCCTTTAATACCAACATGTCCCGGTATCCAAAACAGCTCTACCCTCACATTCTGAGCATTCAGGTTGTGGAGTAGCAACCGGATCTTTAGTACAAGAGGATGCACTGGATCTGGATCTTGGATACTGTTCAGAGCGCTCAGCGAGTCCGTCAAGATAACACTTGACCGACTTTGCTCTGACGAAACAAAACACAGGGCCTTGAAAATAGCGTACAGCTCAGCAGTGTACACACTCGTTATGGAGTGCAGACGGTACTGAAACTGTTGGCGTGGATTCAAAACAACGAACGCACACCCAACCCTGGTTCCGGATTTTGATCCGTCAGTAAAAATGACAGTATCCTCGAACCTAGGGACCAGTGTTCTTTGTAACTCATGTTGGTATTCGATAGGCAACGTAGTATCTTTATCAAACCTAGTTAATGTGAGGTTCACAAGTGGACGCGGTAGCGTCCATGGTGGAACAGCACACAAAACGAAACTGGCCATTTCAGGCATATTAAAATCAATATCGCCCAAAATGTCAAAAGTCCTCAGAACAAAAGGCCTATTGGCTCTTGGTTTTCTGTCATATATTTCTGTATGCCTATTTTGTAGAATAGGGTCATACGCGGGATGATCTGGATTGGCACTGAGTGCAGCCATATACCGCAAGGATAGAATTTTACGACGATTGTACAGTGACGGTTCGCCTGCTTCACACAGCAGGCTTAGTATTGGACTGGTGCGAAATGCACCTGTGGCCAATCTAACCCCAGTGTGATGTACAGTGTCAAGAATTCTTATCTCTTGGTGTTTAGCTGACCCATAAGCTAGACATCCATAGTCCAGCTTAGAGCGCACTAGAGAACGATATAAACGCAACATGACAGTGCGGTCTGCACCCCATGTCTTGTGACTGAGGACCCGCAACAAATTGAGCGACTTTTGGCATTTTTTCTTGACGGACAAAAAATGTGCCCGCCAAGATAGACGGCTATCGAACACGAGACCCAGAAATCTGGCAGTATCGGCAAATGGTAACTGTGCTCCATTTAGTGTGAGTGTAGGATTGGGATGTACACCCATTTTCCTACTAAAATGGACACATACAGTTTTGCTGGTCGAGAATTTAAAGCCATTTTCGGTTGCCCATGTATCGAGACGATTGATAGTCAGCTGAAGCTGACGTTCGATTGTACTAGTCTTTTGTCCGGCGACAAAGATACCAATGTCGTCGACAAATATCGAACTCTGTACAGGTAATCGAATACATGAAGCTGCACCGTTAATGGCAATTAAAAATAGCGTAACGCTCAGTATGGAGCCCTGTGGGACCCCATTGTCCAGTGCGAACATTTGTGACAAGGTATTTCCGATCCGCACCCTGAAGCGCCGGTTCGACATGAAGTCTTTTATGAAGAACATCAAGCGTCCCCGGAGACCCCAGGAATGCAGAGTACGGAGAATACCATAAATCCATGCAGTGTCATAGGCTTTCTCAATATCGAAAAACACAGCTACCAGGTGTTTGTTTTCAACGAAAGCATTCCTGATAGCTGTCTCTAGTCTGACCAGATGATCTGCTGTTGAGCGGTGACGGCGAAAGCCGCACTGTGTGTTGGCCAGCAAGTCGTTTGATTCTAAAAACCAAATCAGACGCTTGCTGATCATTCGCTCCATGAGCTTGCAGAGACAACTGGTCAGTGATATTGGTCTATAGCTAGAGGGCAAGTGTTTATCTTTCCCGACTTTGGGGTTAGGAATTATATGAGATTCCTTCCACTTGGTCGGGCACTTGCCCTCAGTCCATATCCTGTTATAGACATTCAAAAGCCTAGACTTAGATGATTCCGGAAGATTTCGGATCATACGATAATGTATCGCATCTGGACCAGGAGAGCTATCCTTACACTTTGACATCGCGCTATCTAGCTCTTCACGAGAGAAAAGCAGGTTGTATACCTCGTCATTCCTAGAAAAGAAATTTAGAGGTATAGATTCGAGGCCTGCTTTACGAGTTAGAAACTCGGGTGAATAATGTTCAGAGCTAGAATTGAACGCAAAATTAGATGCCAAAGTGTTAGCAATTTTGACCGCTGAGGTAACTACGTTACCATTTACCGATAGACCAGCAATGGCTGTAGCTGTATTTAGACCGGATATTTTCCGGACCTTCTCCCAAACTTTGGCCACTGGAGTGGCAACTGTAACGGTGCATACGTATTTGCGCCATGATTCGCGCTTGCTTTCTTTCACAATCCTCTTAGCACGAGCTTTCGCTCGTTGGAAGGCTATCATGTTTGTCTCTGTTGGACAACGACGGAATGTATTGAAGAGGTGTCTCCTTTCACGTACCGCCAAGTCGCATTCCTCGTTCCACCAGGGAACGGGAACTCGACGGGGCTGAGTGGATGACAGCGGTATGCTGCTTTCAGCCGCGCTCGTGATGGAATCCGTGAAATGATTCACCCCTTCGTCTACGCTCAAGTTCGGAATATCCTCGTGAGAGAATGATTCTGCGAACTTGGTCCAATCTGCTTTCCGAAGAACCCACTGTGGCCAGCGGGATTCGGTAACAGTATTGAACAGAGGCCTTAGGAAGATTGGAAAGTGATCACTACCGCACAGGTCGTGATGCACGTCCCATTTGAACAACGGAGCGATGGCTCCTGAAACGACGCTAAGATCTATGGCACTGAATGTACCCGTTGCTGCACAGAAGTGCGTGGGTCTGCCGTCGTTCAAAAAGCTCAAACTCAAATCGTTCAACATAGTCTCCAGGTGACGTCCCCGTCGATCGTTCCGCACCGATCCCCAACATACATTGTAGGCGTTAAAATCGCCTAGTAGTATGAAGGGTGGTGGAAGTTGATCGATGATGTTCACGACATCTCGGATGTCAGTTCGAACACCAGGGGGAAGGTAGATAGAACAAATCGTCACCTGGAGGGGAAGTGCAACACGAACTGCTACGACCTGCAACTCAGTATCAATGTCTACAGGATCGTGGTACAATGTGTCTCTAACGAGAATTGCCACGCCGTCACATGCTCTTGCCCCCGTAAGGAAATCCGTGCGAAACACGGAGTATCCTCGAGGAGAGAATGTGTCGGTTTCCGTGAAATTTGTTTCCTGCAGACAAACACACGAAGGCGCTAAATTGGAGAGTAACAGTCGCAGTTCTTCGTAGCGCTGATATACACCGTTACAGTTCCACTGGATTAGTGGACCAGTCATTTTTGTTTAGGGGAGTTACCCCGCAACCTAATGATCTTTGGTTTACCCTTAGGTTGCGGGTCAACAGCCATTTTCTCGGCCACGGTTTCACTTGTTTGTCCAGGTGCCTTGGTGGACACACTGGACTCCTTTTTTGATTGTTTTGTTCTCACTGGTATCCAGTGAGAACCAACGGGTCCCTTATCAGTCTCCTTTTCAGGAGTAACTGATGAGGGTTTTGTAGAAGCGACCATTCTCTGGTCGCTTCTCGTTTGTGGAGAAGACTGTGGGGTCTTCTCCTTAGGTGGTTGGGAGAACTGAGGTTGAGTGCGTTCTCCTTTAGGCGAGGGGGATTTATTCAGACCCGATCCCCCAGGTTGTGGGGTCTGAATACTGGTCTCTTGGACCGATTCCGCCACCTTTTCTGTTCCGGAATTATTCGCAGCAAATCCTACCGCTTTAACTGTCGGACGAGGCACTGATTCTGTCTGTGTCTGGACGCTTGCTGTCTTCTTTGCTGCCACTTGTGCGAAGGATTTCGCAAAAGTGACCGGCGCAGTCTCTTTATACTTCCTCTTGGCGTCAAAATACGGTATCCTATCGTGCGTCTTGATGACCTGGATAGCCTTCTCCTCTAAGTACGTTGGGCAGTGGCGTGAAGTAGAGGCATGCGCCCCTTTGCAATTTACGCAGTGTGCCGCGTTTGGACAGGTTTCAACATCATGTTGGTCCTGTCCGCAGTTGGCACATATAGAAGATTTGCCACAACGACTAGAGGTGTGACCGTAACGCTGGCACTTATAGCATCGCATCGGGTTTGGGTAGTAGGGGCGAACGTTACAAACGTTGTACCCCACCCTTACCGATGTTGGACACTTGGTGCCAGCGAAGGACACCACCATAGAGATCGAAGGCTTGCCGTTCCGGGGGTTGAGCTTCTTGCATTCCACGACACCTTGCGATGCCATTTCCTGCACAAACTCTTCCTCCGTAACATACGCAAGGTCACGATCCGTTACGACGCCTTTGGAAGTATTCAGTGCCTTATGTGGCTGTAGTTAGTTAGTTAGTTGAAATTTTTGGCGCACAGCAACAAAGGCTATTTGCGCCTAACGCAGCCCATCTAAATGACTAGCCTATATATTAAAAAATAAAAATTTAGACAATAAATAAATAAATAAAATCATTAAAAATACGCATACTCAATAAAAGAAATCTTGCACTGACAAACACAAATAAATAATATAAAAAGTCTGTTCGAAAATTTGAACAGACTCAGGGTGATGGTAAGAGGCTGTAAAGGGGCCAATTACCATCGAATATCACAGTCAATAAATAGAAACACATTAAAATAAGGTGCAAGACTTCACACATAAAACAGTAAGTTCGATTCTCTCAGGAAGAGTATCAGCCTGTCCATGAGTACTCTGTCGTCACCTAAGGCAACTGACAGGTCATAGCACAGGCCTAACCTCTCCCTGACATCCTCGAACTGTACACATTCGGTTAAAATGTGTAACACAGACAAATCTGTGTTACACGTCTCACAGACAGGGGACTCTTCACCTCGAAGGAGGTGTCCATGGGTCCACCAACAGTGACCTATACGAAGGCGTGTGATGGCGGTTTCCTCCCTGCGGTTAATCCTGCAGGAAGAACCCCATGGTTTAACGTCTCCCTTAATCTGTCGTAACTTAACGTTCTGTGTGCGGCTCCACTCATGTTGCCACATGTCTAAAACCAGATGTGTCAGATGACTCTTTGCGTCATCTGGAAAAACGAAACTCACATCAATCATAGGTCTGTGAGAGGCGGCTTTTGCAGCTGCATCTGCCGCTTCGTTGCCTTTAATACCAACATGTCCCGGTATCCAAAACAGCTCTACCCTCACATTCTGAGCATTCAGGTTGTGGAGTAGCAACCGGATCTTGTTGAAATTTTTGGCGCACAGCAACAAAGGCTATTTGCGCCTAACGCAGCCCATCTAAATGACTAGACTATATATTAAAAATAAATAGAGCGCACTAGAGAACGATATAAACGCAACATGACAGTGCGGTCTGCACCCCATGTCTTGTGACTGAGGACCCGCAACAAATTGAGCGACTTTTGGCATTTTTTCTTGACGGACAAAAAATGTGCCCGCCAAGATAGACGGCAATCGAACACGAGACCCAGAAATCTGGCAGTATCGGCAAATGGTAACTGTGCTCCATTTAGTGTGAGTGTAGGATTGGGATGTACACCCCTTTTCCTACTAAAATGGACACATACAGTTTTGCTGGTCGAGAATTTAAAGCCATTTTCGGTTGCCCATGTATCGAGACGATTGATAGTCAGCTGAAGCTGACGTTCGATTGTACTAGTCTTTTGTCCGGCGACAAAGATACCAATGTCGTCGACAAATATCGAACTCTGTACAGGTAATCGAATACATGAAGCTGCACCGTTAATGGCAATTAAAAATAGCGTAACGCTCAGTATGGAGCCCTGTGGGACCCCATTGTCCAGTGCGAACATTTGTGACAAGGTATTTCCGATCCGCACCCTGAAGCGCCGGTTCGACATGAAGTCTTTTATAAAGAACATCAAGCGTCCCCGGAGACCCCAGGAATGCAGAGTACGGAGAATACCATAAATCCATGCAGTGTCATAGGCTTTCTCAATATCGAAAAACACAGCTACCAGGTGTTTGTTTTCAACGAAAGCATTCCTGATAGCTGTCTCTAGTCTGACCAGATGATCTGCTGTTGAGCGGTGACGGCGAAAGCCGCACTGTGTGTTGGCCAGCAAGTCGTTTGATTCTAAAAACCAAATCAGACGCTTGCTGATCATTCGCTCCATGAGTTTGCAGAGACAACTGGTCAGTGATATTGGTCTATAGCTAGGGGGCAAGTGTTTATCTTTCCCGACTTTGGGGATAGGAATTATATGAGATTTCTTCCACTTGGTCGGGCACTTGCCCACAGTCCATATCCTGTTATAGACATTCAAAAGCCTAGACTTAGATGATTCCGGAAGATTTCGGATCATACGATAATGTATCGCATCTGGACCAGGAGAGCTATCCTTACACTTTGACATCGCGCTATCTAGCTCTTCACGAGAGAAAAGCAGGTTGTATACCTCGTCATTCCTAGTTAGTTAGTTAGTTAAAAATTTTTGGCGCACAGCATCAAAGGCTATTTGCGCCTAACGCAGCCCATTTAAATGACTAGACTATATTTTAAAAACAATATATTAAACAATAAATAAATAGCTAAAATCATTAAAAACACGCATACTCAATAAAAGAAATCTTGCACTGACAGACACAAATAAATAATATAAAAAGTCTGTTCGAAAATTTGAACAGACTCAAGGTGATGGTAAGAAGCTGTAAAGGGGCCAATTACCATCGAATATCACAGTCAATAACTAGAAACACATTAAAATAAGGTGCAAGACTTCACACATAAAACAATAAGTTCGATTCTCTCAGGAAGAGTATCAGCCTGTCCATGAGTACCCTGTCGTCACCTAAAGCAACTGACAGGTCATAGCACAGGCCTAACCTCTCCCTGACATCCTCGAACTGTACACACTCAGTTAAAAAGTGTAACACAGACAAATCTGTGTTACACGTCTCACAGATAGGGGACTCTTCTCCTCGAAGGAGGTGTCCATGGGTCCACCAACAGTGACCTATACGGAGGCGTGTGATGGCGGTTTCCTCCCTGCGGTTAATCCTGCAGGAAGAACCCCATGGTTTAACGTCTCCCTTAATCTGTCGCAACTTAACGTTCTGTGTGCGGCTCCACTCATGTTGCCACAAGTCTAAAACCAGATGTTTCAGATGACTCTTTGCGTCATCTGGAAAAACAAAACTCACATCAATCATAGGTCTGTAAGAGGCGGCTTTTGCAGCTGCATCTGCCGCTTCATTGCCTTTAATACCAACATGTCCCGGTATCCAAAACAGCTCTACCCTCACATTCTGGGCATTCAGATTGTGGAGTAGCAACCGGATCTTTAGTACAAGAGGATGCTCTGGATCTGGATCTTGGATACTGTTTAGAGCGCTCAGAGAGTCCGTCAAGATAACACTTGACCGACTTTGCTCTGACGAAACAAAACACAGGGCCTTGAAAATAGCATACAGCTCAGCAGTGTACACACTCGTTATAGAGTGCAGACGGTACTGAAACTGTTGGCGTGGATTCAAAACAACGAACGCACACCCAACCCTGGTTCCGGATTTTGATCCGTCAGTAAAAATGACAGTATCCTCGAACCTAGGGACCAGTGTTCTTTGTAACTCATGTTGGTATTCGATAGGCAACGTAGTATCTTTATCAAACCTAGTTAATGTGAGGTTCACAAGTGGACGCGGTAGCGTCCATGGTGGAACAGCACACAAAACGAAACTTGCCATTTCAGGCATATTAAAATCAATATCGCCCAAAATGTCGAAAGTCCTCAGACCAAAAGGCCTATTGGCTCTTGGTTTTCTGTCATATATTTCTGTATGCCTATTTTGTAGAATAGGGTCATACGCGGGATGATCTGGCTTGGCACTGAGTGCAGCCATATACCGCAAGGATAGAATTTTACGACGATTGTACAGTGACGGTTCGCCTGCTTCACACAGCAGGCTTAGTATTGGACTGGTGCGAAATGCACCTGTGGCCAATCTAACCCCAGTGTGATGTACAGTGTCAAGAATTCTTATCTCTTGGTGTTTAGCTGACCCATAAGCTAGACATCCATAGTCCAGCTTAGAGCGCACTAGAGAACGATATAAACGCAACATGACAGTGCGGTCTGCACCCCATGTCTTGTGACTGAGGACCCGCAACAAATTGAGCGACTTTTGGCATTTTTTCTTGACAGACAAAAAATGTGCCCGCCAAGTTAGACGACTGTCAAAAACGAGACCCAGAAATCTGGCAGTATCGGTAAATGGTAACTGTGCTCCATTTAGCGTGAGTGTAGGGTTGGGATGGACACCCCTTTTCCTACAAAAATGGACACACACAGTTTTGCTGGTCGAGAATTTGAAGCCATTTTCGGTTGCCCATGTATCGAGACGATTGATGGTCAGCTGGAGCTGACGTTCGATTGTACTAGTCTTTTGTCCGGCGACAAAGATACCAATGTCGTCGACAAATATCGAACTCTGTACAGGCAATCGAATACATGAAGCTGCACCGTTAATGGCGATCAAAAATAGCGTAACGCTCAGTATGGAGCCCTGTGGGACCCCATTGTCCAGTGCGAACATTTGTGACAGGGTATTTCCGATCCGCACCCTGAAGCGCCGGTTCGACATGAAGTCTTTTATAAAGAACATCAAGCGTCCCCGGAGACCCCAGGAATGCAGGGTACGGAGAATCCCAAAAATCCATGCAGTGTCATAGGCTTTCTCAATATCGAAAAACACAGCTACCAGGTGTTTGTTTTCAACGAAAGCATTCCTGATAGCTGTCTCTAGTCTGACCAGATGATCTGCTGTTGAGCGGTGACGGCGAAAGCCGCACTGTGTGTTGGCCAGCAAGTCGTTAGATTCTAAAAACCAAATCAGACGCTTGCTGATCATTCGCTCCATGAGCTTGCAGAGACAACTGGTCAGTGATATTGGTCTATAGCTAGAGGGCAAGTGTTTATCTTTCCCGACTTTGGGGATAGGAATTATATGAGATTCCTTCCACTTGGTCGGGCACTTGCCCTCAGTCCATATCCTATTATAGACATTCAAAAGCCTAGACTTAGATGGTTCTGGAAGATTTCGGATCATACAATAATGTATCGCATCTGGACCAGGAGAGCTATCCTTACACTTTGACATCGCGCTATCTAGCTCTTCACGAGAGAAAAGCAGGTTGTATACCTCGTCATTCTTCGAAAAGAAATTTAGAGGTATAGATTCGAGGCCTGCTTTACGAGTTAGAAACTCGGGTGGATAATGTTCAGAGCTAGAATTGAACGCAAAATTAGATGCCAAAGTGTTAGCAATTTCGACCGCTGAGGTAACTACGTTACCATTTACCGATAGACCAGCAATGGCTGTAGCTGTATTTAGACTGGAGATTTTCCGGACCTTCTCCCAAACTTTGGCCACTGGAGTGGCAACTGTAACGGTGCATACGTATTTGCGCCATGATTCGCGTTTGCTTTCTTTCACAATCCTCTTAGCACGAGCTTTCGCTCGTTGGAAGGCTATCATGTTTTCCTCTGTTGGACAACGACGGAATGTATTGAAGAGGTGTCTCCTTTCACGTAGCGCCAAGTCGCATTCCTCGTTCCACCAGGGAACGGGAACTCTACGGGGCTGAGTGGATGACAGCGGTATGCTGTTTTTAGCTGCGCTTGTGATGGAGTCCGTGAAAAGATTCACCTCTTCGTCTACGGTCAAGCTCGGAATATCCTCATGCGAGAATGATTCCGCAAACTTGGTCCAATCTGCTTTCCGAAGAACCCACTGTGGCCAGCGGGATTCGGTAACAGTGTTAAACAGAGGCCTCAAGAGGATTGGAAAGTGATCACTACCACATAGGTCGTGATGCACATCCCATTTGAACAAAGGAGCTATGGCTCCTGAAACGACGCTAAGATCTATAGCACTGAAAGTACCCGTTGCTGCACAAAAGTGCGTGGGTCTGCCGTCGTTCAAAAAGCTCAAATTCAAATCATTGAACATATTCTCCAGGTGGCGTCCCCGTCGATCATTCCGCACCGATCCCCAACACACATTATAGGCGTTAAAATCGCCTAATAGTATGTAAGGTGGTGGCAGTTGATCGATGACATTCACGACATCTCGGATGTCAGTTCGAACGCCACGGGGGAGATAGATGGAACATATCGTCACCTGGAGGGGAAGTGCAACACGAACTGCTACGACCTGCAACTCAGTGTCAATGTCTACAGGATCGTGGTACAATGTGTCTCTAACGAGAATTGCCACGCCGTCACATGCTCTTGCCCCCGTAAGGAAATCCGTGCGAAACACGGAGTATCCTCGAGGAGAGAATGTGTCGGTTTCCGTGAAATTTGTTTCCTGCAGACAAACACACGAAGGCGCAAAATTGGAGAGTAACAGTCGCAGTTCTTCGTAGCGCTGATATACACCGTTACAGTTCCACTGGATTAGTGGACCAGTCATTTTTGTTTAGGGGAGTTACCCCGCAACCTAATGATCTTTGGTTTACCCTTAGGTTGCGGGTCAACAGTCATTTTCTCGGCCACGGTTTCACTTGTTTGTCCAGGTGCCTTGGTGGACACACTGGACTCCTTTTTTGATTGCTTTGTTCTCACTGGTATCCAGTGAGAACCTACGGGTCCCTTATCAGTCTCCTTTTCAGGAGTGACTGATGAGGGCTTTGTAGAAGCGACCCTTGTCTGATCGCTTCTAATTTGTGGAGAAGACTGTGGGGTCTTCTCCTTAGGTGGTTGGGAGAACTGAGGTTGAGTGCGTTCTCCTTTAGGGGAGGGGGATTTATTCAGACCCGATCCCCCAGGTTGTGGGGTCTGAACATTGGTCTCTGGGACCAATACCACCGTTTCTCTAGCAGTATTTGTACAAACTGTCACTGCTGCTGCAGTTGTCGGGCGAGGCACTAACTCTGTCTGAGTTTGGACACTTGCAGTTCGTTTTGCGGCCACTTGTGCGAAAGATTTCGCAAAAGTAACCGGCGCACTCTCTTTGTATTTCCTTTTGGCGTCGAAATACGGTATCTTGTCCTGCGTTTTTATTACCTGTATTGCCTTCTCCTCTAAGTACGTTGGGCAATGGCGTGAAGTAGATGCATGAGCACCTTTACAATTCACGCAGTGTGCCGCGTTTGGACAGGTATCAACATCATGTTGGTCCTGTCCGCAGTTGGCACAGATGGACTGTTTGCCACAACGAACTGAGGTGTGACCGTAACGCTGGCACTTGTAGCATCTCATCGGATTGGGGTAGTAGGGGCGAACGTTACAAACGCTGTACCCCACCCTTACCGATGTTGGACACCTTGTGCCAGCGAAGGAAACCACCATAGAGATCGAAGGCTTGCCGTTCCGGGGGTTGAGCTTCCTGCATTCGACGACACCTTGCGATGTCATTTCCTGCACAAACTCTTCCTCCGTAACATAAGCAAGGTCGCGATCCGTTACGACGCCTTTCGAGGTATTCAGGGCCTTATGCGGCTGAACTGAAATTCCAAACTCACCAAACTTGACACATTTCTGTAATGTTGACGACGCCTCAGTCTCTGCTTCGACAAGCAGTGTACCGTCCGACAACTTTCGCACCGATTTTATTCCAGTAGAGCACGTATCTCTCAATGTTCGGGCAACAAAGAAGGGGGACATCTCTTTGAAAGACTTACCCTCTTCTTGAACCTTTACGACGAGAAATCGTGGTACTGGCGCACAAAACTCAACATTTCTTTTACCTTCTACCTTCTTGGCAGCTGGCCTAACACATCCCTCGTCGGATGACTGAGCATCACGACGAGGTCTCTTGTTTGATTTTTTACGGAGTTTACTCTCACTATTGGCGGAATTTAAAGAATTTTTATCCCTCCGGGTAGACGCCATACCCGTATATTAAGTTTCATCACCCTGCCATGCCCACCCACCAGGGAGCCCCACACAGGGGACGTTGGCCGCAAACCGGCTCATTGCGCCAGACATGTCAGGATGATATAGCATCGGAGGAAGTAGTCACGGGCTGCTCGACCCGCTCGAGAACCAGTAGTCGCCAACTCTGGAACCGGGCGAGCTGCAGCCGCTCCCACAGACCCCCGAATACTTGTCTAGTGGCACGGCATTACCCCGGCATCCACGATACAGTAGTGGAGCCACTCTATTCATGAACCGTGACACCAGCCGATTGACTGAGCTGACCAGACTCAGCCTCCCGTTTTACCGAATCCGAGGCCAAAGAAGGCGTGTTGGGATCGTACTGTCCGCGGGCAGCAGTCTCCCTCAACCGACCAGGACCCTCTTCTCCGGCGTTACGGGTCTCCACGCACGGCAAACACGCGGGTAGGAATTTAAGTGGGAGATCAAAGAGACAACAGATAAGCCTATTCCTACAATCGGCTTCTCTGAACTGTCTCCTCCCAAATGATATGTGATTCAGGGTACGTGGGATCATCAGGCCCAAAAGCTCTATATGGTCAGGTGATGCGACCATTATGAACTTTCCTTGCGTGATTGAGGGTACGCGGGATCATCAGGCCCGAAAGCTCGACAAATGGCCAGGTGTTATGGCCATTATGAACTTCCCCTGCGGGGCCTCGTCATTCCTAGAAAAGAAATTTAGAGGTATAGATTCGAGGCCTGCTTTACGAGTTAGAAACTCGGGTGAATAATGTTCAGAGCTAGAATTGAACGCAAAATTAGATGCCAAAGTGTTAGCAATTTCGACCGCTGAGGTAACTACGTTATCATTTACCGATAGACCAGCAATGGCTGTAGCTGTATTTAGACCGGATATTTTCCGGACCTTCTCCCAAACTTTGGCCACTGGAGTGGCAACTGTAACGGTGCATACGTATTTGCGCCATGATTCGCGCTTGCTTTCTTTCACAATCCTCTTAGCACGAGCTTTCGCTCGTTGGAAGGCTATCATGTTTGTCTCTGTTGGACAACGACGGAATGTATTGAAGAGGTGTCTCCTTTCACGTAGCGCCAAGTCGCATTCCTCGTTCCACCAGGGAACGGGAACTCGACGGGGCTGAGTGGATGACAGCGGTATGCTGCTTTCAGCCGCGCTCGTGATGGAATCCGTGAAATGATTCACCTCTTCGTCTACGCTCAAGTTCGGAATATCCTCGTGAGAGATTGATTCTGCGAACTTGGTCCAATCTGCTTTCCGAAGAACCCACTGTGGCCAGCGGGATTCGGTAACAGTATTGAACAGAGGCCTTAAGAAGATTGGAAAGTGATCACTACCGCACAGGTCGTGATGCACGTCCCATTTGAACAACGGAGCGATGGCTCCTGAAACGACGCTAAGATCTATGGCACTGAATGTACCCGTTGCTGCACAGAAGTGCGTGGGTCTGCCGTCGTTCAAAAAGCTCAAACTCAAATCGTTCAACATAGTCTCCAGGTGACGTCCCCGTCGATCGTTCCGCACCGATCCCCAACATACATTGTAGGCGTTAAAATCGCCTAGTAGTATGAAAGGTGGTGGGAGTTGATCGATGATGTTCACGACATAGAACGATAGAACAAATCGTCACCTGGAGGGGAAGTGCAACACGAACTGCTACGACCTGTAACTCAGTGTCAATGTCTACAGGATCGTGGTGTAATGTGTCTCTAACGAGAATTGCCACGCCGTCACATGCTCTTGCCCCCGTAAGGAAATCCGTGCGAAACACGGAGTATCCTCGAGGAGAGAATGTGTCGGTTTCCGTGAAATTTGTTTCCTGCAGACAAACACACGAAGGCGCTAAATAAGAGAGTAACAGTCGCAGTTCTTCGTAGCGCTGATATACACCGTTACAGTTCCACTGGATTAGTGGACCAGTCATTTTTGTTTAGGGGAGTTACCCCGCAACCTAATGATCTTTGGTTTACCCTTAGGTTGCGGGTCAATAGCCATTTTCTCGGCCACGGTTTCACTTGTTTGTCCAGGTGCCTTGGTGGACACACTGGACTCCTTTTTTGATTGTTTGGTTCTCACTGGTATCCAGTGAGAACCAACGGATCCCTTATCAGTCTCCTTTTCAGGAGTGGCTGATAAGGGCTTTGTAGAAACGACCATTCTCTGGTCGCTTCTCGTTTGTGGAGAAAACTGTGGGGTCTTCTCCTTAGGTGGTGGGGAGAACTGAGGTTGAGTGCGTTCTCCTATATGGGAGGGGGATTTATTCAGACCCGATCCCCCTGGTTGTGGGGTCTGAACATTGGTCTCTTGGACCGATTCCGCCACCTTTACCGTGTCGGACTTTTTTGGCGCAGTTGTCACTGACGCTTTTACTGTCGGACGACACACTGACTCCGTCTGAGTCTGGACGCTTGCTGTCTTCTTTGCAGCTACTTGTGCGAAGGATTTCGCAAAAGTGACCGGCGCAGTCTCTTTATACTTCTTCTTGGCGTCGAAATACGGGATCCTATCTTGTGTCTTGATGACCTGGATAGCCTTCTCTTCTAAGTACGTTGGGCAGTGGCGTGAAGTTGATGCATGCGCACCTTTACAGTTCACGCAGTGTGCCGCGTTTGGACAGGTTTCAACTTCATGTTGGTCCTGCCCGCAGTTGGCACAGACGGACTGTTTGCCACAACGACTAGAGGTGTGACCATAACGCTGGCACTTGTAGCATCGCATCGGGTTGGGATAGTAGGGGCGAACGTTACAAACGTTGTACCCCACCTTAACCGATGCTGGACACCTAGTACCAGCAAAAGATACCACCATAGATATAGAAGGCTTACCGTTTCGGGGGTTGAGTTTCCTACATTCAATGACACCTTGCGATGCCATTTCCTGCACAAACTCTTCCTCCGTAACATACGCAAGGTCACGGTCTGTAACGACGCCTCGAGAAGTATTCAGTGCCTTATGTGGCTGTACCGAGATACGATACTCGCCAAATCCTTCGCATTTCTGAAGCGTTGAGGATGCCTCAGTTTCTGCTTCAATCAATAATGTGCCATCCGACAGTTTTCTTACCGACCTGATACCAGTTGGACACGTTTTTCCCAGCGTTCGGGCAACAAAGAAGGGGGACATCTCTTTAAAAGATTTACCCTCTTCTTGCACCTTCACGACAAGAAAACGAGGCACTGGCGCACAAAACTCAACTGATCTGTCTACCTTCTTAGGAGAAGGCCTTACACATCCCTCATCGGATGACTGAGCATCACGACGAGGTCTCTTGTTTGATTTTTTACGGAGTTTACTCTCAACCTTGGCGGAATTTAAAGAAAATTGATCCCTCCGGGTAGTCGCCATACCCGTATACTAAGTTTCATCACCCTGCCATGCCCACCCACCAGGGAGCCCCACACAGGGGACGTTGGCCGCAAACCGGCTCATTGCGCCAGGCATGTCAGGATGATATAGCATCGGGGGAAGTAGTCACGGGCTGCTCGACCCGCTCGAGAACCAGTAGTAGCCAACTCTGGAACCGGGCGAGCTGCATCCGCTCCCACAGACCCCCGAATACTTGTCTAGTGGCACGGCATTACCCCGGCATCCACGATCCAGTAGTGGAGCCACTCTATTCATGAACCGTGACACCAGCCGATTGACTGAGCTGACCAGACTCAGCCTCCCGTTTTACCGAATCCGAGGCCAAAGAAGGCGTGTTGGGATCGTACTGTCCGCGGGCAGCAGTCTCCCTCAACCGACCAGGACCCTCTTCTCCGGCGTTACGGGTCTCCACGCACGGCAAACACGTGGGTAGGAATTTAAGTGGGAGATAAAAGAGACAACAGATAAGCCTATTCCTACAATCGGCTTCTCTGAACTGTCTCCTCCCAAATGATATGTGATTCAGGGTACGTGGGATCATCAGGCCCAAAAGCTCTATATGGTCAGGTGATGCGACCATTATGAACTTCCCTTGCGTGATTGAGGGTACGCGGGATCATCAGGCCCGAAAGCTCGTCAAATGGCCAGGTGTTATGGCCATTATGAACTTCCCCTGCGGGGCTTATGTGGCTGTACTGAAATACGAAACTCACCAAACTTTTCACATTTCTGGAGCGTGGAAGAAGCCTCAGTTTCGCATTCAATAAGCAATGTACCATCCGACAGTTTTCGCACCGATCTTATACCAGTTGCACACGTTTTTCCCAGCGTTCGGGCAACAAAGAAGGGGGACATCTCTTTAAAAGACTTTCCCTCTTCTTGCACCTTCACAACAAGAAAACGAGGCACTGGCGCACAAAACTCCACAGTTCTGTCAACCTTCTTTGCAGAAGGCCTTGCACATCCCTCATCGGATGACTGAGCATCACGACGAGGTCTCTTGTTTGATTTTTTACGGAGTTTACTCTCAACTTTGGCGGAATTTAAAGAAAAATTATCCCTCCGGGTAGTCGCCATACCCGTATACTAAGTTTCATCACCCTGCCATGCCCACCCACCAGGGAGCCCCACACAGGGGACGTTGGCCGCAAACCGGCTCATTGCGCCAGGCATGTCAGGATGATATAGCATCGGAGGAAGTAGTCACGGGCTGCTCGACCCGCTCGAGAACCAGTAGTAGCCAACTCTGGAACCGGGCGAGCTGCAGCCGCTCCCACAGACCCCCGAATACTTGTCTAGTGGCACGGCATTACCCCGGCATCCACGATCCAGTAGTGGAGCCACTCTATTCATGAACCGTGACACCAGCCGATTGACTGAGCTGACCAGACTCAGCCTCCCGTTTTACCGAATCCGAGGCCAAAGAAGGCGTGTTGGGATCGTACTGTCCGCGGGCAGCAGTCTCCCTCAACCGACCAGGACCCTCTTCTCCGGCGTTACGGGTCTCCACGCACGGCAAACACGTGGGTAGGAATTTAAGTGGGAGATCAAAGAGACAACAGATAAGCCTATTCCCACAATCGGCTTCTCTGAACTGTCTCCTCCCAAATTATATGTGATTCAGGGTACGTGGGATCATCAGGCCCAAAAGCTCTATATGGTCAGGTGATGCGACCATTATAAACTTCCCTTGCGTGATTGAGGGTACGCGGGATCATCAGGCCCGAAAGCTCGACAAATGGCCAGGTGTTATGGCCATTATGAACTTCCCCTGCGGGATCGTGAAGCGAAGAGATGAGACGGTTGAAGATGTGATAAAAACGGGCGTTGACGTGAAGCGAAGATGTGAAAATATATCGTGAAGCGGCAAAGTGAGAAAAGATCGTGGATACGTATCGTCGAGGTCCGCTAAACCGTCAGCGAACGGGACACAGGCACGCCGAAGGCGATCAGCGCACTGTGTATACGTATGACAAACAAGTACAGATAACTATCACAAGCACCGCTAAGGGGTGTCAGCGTTACTTGCAAAAGTTATTGTAGGTAAAAACAAAACAAAGAAATAGACATGAAACAATAATAATATGCAACGTGCATAAATTCTTTTTGTATATTCGGTTAGACCGATAGCTTCTTTCAACTCACTTGATAATTTGCTCGTATGTAGATAGATATACTCTGCTAGACTGCTTGCTGGATACTGATCTGATGGATACTGTCTGATAATAACTGTCCTAATTCTCTGGTTGCTCAGGTTTTTATTCGAAGTCCGGTGTTTTACCCCCACTCCGAGCGGCTCTCCTATTGGCCGGGTTTGGTGACGGCTTATCTCGGATCCTGCGCTCTGATAGGTTCGGGTTTTGAAGCGATGAAATACCCAGTCGTAAACACTTAAGCTGCACGTGCAGGATTTGTGACGTCACGGAAAAAAACCTTTGTGTCAGGCACGTACACAGACTGCCTGGCGACATGTATTGGTGAACTTTGCATAGCACCTATACACAACCTTACAGATTTGTACTGTAGTTTATCTATTCTTTGTAAAAATGTTTTGTTTCCTGAACCGTAAAACATACAACCGTAATCAATAATAGATCTGATTGTTGCTTTTAAAATATTAAGGCGATGTTAGGATCTGCTCCCCATTGTTTCTTTGTGACTACTCTTAATGCATTAAGATATCGTTCATTTTTCTTTACTATGTTATCGATGTGTGTTTTCCATGTGAGTTTACAATCTAAAGTGAAACCAAGGTATTTAACTTCCTTAGTCACTTTTAGTACATATGGACCGAGGTCTTTATCTGGAGGAATTCTTGTTTGTCGATGTCTAGTAAACACAGTTACGGATGTTTTAGAAGGTGATAATTCGAGATTGTGATTTTCAAACCACGTATTTAATTTCTGAATGGTGTTACTCAGACACAGTGTTGTTGTTGGAAAAAATTTCGAAGATGAATAGATACACAGATCATCTGCATATCCGAGCAAGTGAGCGTTGGTATCTACTGTTAAATTTATGTCAGACATGTATAAATTAAATAAAATTGGCGATAGTACTCCTCCTTGTGGAAAACCGATATTCGTTGTACGTGGGCCTGTCAGGTTGTTATTGTGTTTCACATATATAGTTCTATTTTCCAATATATTTTTTACAGTTCCAATATGTTTTTTACGTTAATTTTGTTATTAATGTATTATGACAAACAGTATCGTACGCTCCTTTTAGATCTAAAAATACTGCCGTTAGATAGTTGTTTTTAGAAAAGCTATTATAGATATCTGTGCATAAAATAGATAAATTGTCTACGCAACCCTTATTTTTGCGGAATCCAAACATGTTACTTGGGGTGATGTTCTTATTTTCGATCCACCACTTTAGTCTAAGCTTAAGTAATCTTTCGAATGTTTTTAAAATACAGGATGTAAGAGCAATTGGTCGATAAGAGTCTGGGCAGTTCGGTACTTTGTTAGGTTTCAAAAGCGGAATTAATAAAGTAACTGTAATTATTTCGCCGCATATAAATACTTCATTATATATATCTAAAAGGATGTTTTTCATAACAATCGGAAGGTTTTCTATCATAAGGTATCGGATAGTATCATATCCAGGAGATGTGTTAGATGATTTTTTAATAACATGAAGTAATTCTGTCATTCTAAAGGGAGAGTTTAAAAAATGATCGGGAGTGATTGATTCTATATTAATTGGGTGACACACATTGGACGGAGTAAATTTTTGTAAAAACTGTTCCATTGCAATAGGGTTTGGTTGTGAGATAGGTTTATGTATATTATCGGAGTTACTACCACGATCTATTATTTTTTTTTTTTCCAAATGTCTTTAATGGGGGTGTCTTTATTTAATGACTCGGTAAATTCTATCCAGTTTTCTTTCTTTTTTTTTTAAAGATATTTCTCGCGAGGGCAGATGATTGCAAACATTTAACATAGTTTACATATTTTTTTTGTTTTATATATTCCTTAAAGGATTCTTCTCTGTTTTTTTCCGCCTGATTGCACTCATCATCCCACTAAATTTTTGTGCGATGTGGGTTGATTAATTTATTGTTGCATTTAGGGATAGCAATTTCGGCTACGCTATTTATTATGTTTATAAAATTTTTATAATTTGTAACAACATTGTTTGACGGTTTATAAGATTCAGCTAAATTTTTTGATACATGTTTGTATAAATCCCACTCAGCTACATCTACATTCCACTTTTGGGATGATTGTGTATAAAAGTTGTGGTTGTTTATTTTACCGATTTGTATTAAAATTGGAAAGTGATTAGAGCCATGACCGTCTTTTATTGTTTCCCACAAGATATCAGTGGAGATATTAACAGTACAAATACTCACATCAATTGCACTTTTTTTACTGTTAGGTTTTTGTATTAACGTTGCCGAACCATCATTCGCTACAAATAAGTTATGTTTTTCTACTGATTCTAGTAAACATGAACCTTCTGTATCTGTGTCTTTGCAACCCCATGCAGAATTATGACTGTTTAGATCCCCCCCTATAATAAAAATCTAGTCAAGTTGACTTATTACATTATCCCAGAAAGAAGTATTTAAATGATGTTTAGGCTTACAATATATTGAAAGAATAGAACATTCCTTTTTGAACAATTTTATTTTGACAGCTGCTATTTGGATGGTCTCTTTAGATGAATACTAGATGTTCAAATTTGAATAAGAAATACAATTTCTAATTAGTATAGCGGAACCTCCGTATCCGTCATTCCTATTGGTGTTTATTATTTGATAACCTTTAATTTTAGGAAATGTGTTATTAGGTCTTATCCATGTTTCTGATAATAATGCTATGTCAATTTTATTTTCATGAATGAGTCTTTCCAAGGAGTTTTTATTAGAGTAAAGAGATCTACAATTCCATTGCAATATTTTAATATCCAAGTCCATTTTGAGTTAGATTATTATGCCCCTCTGATAGCATTTTCTCAATGGATGGTCGTAGATTTTCTTTGTTGGGAATGGAGCTAATTGGCTGACTAAAAATCTTATTAATTATAACAGTGATTATGTTGGTTATAAGTTCTGATAAATTGTTAATATTGTTGTGTTTATAATTAGTGTTTACATTATGGTGTAATGGAGGATAAGGGTTTCTCCCTATAGGTCTAGTGGGCAGTAGTGGGGAGGTATATAGTAAGTCCTGGTTAATACTCTTCTGTGTTAAATTTTTTTGTACATTGTTACGTAGATTGATTTGTGGGGTAGAATTATTTACCTCCAAGGGGACATATGGTTGTTGGAAATGATTTTCACATTTTGTTAGATGACATTTATTGCAATTAATGCACACGGGAGTGGATGTATCTGAACATTCACGCGAGTTATGTTCTCCTTTGCAACGGTTGCATCTAGGAGGGAATCTGCAATTTTTGGCAGCACGTCCGAATCTGAGGCATGAGAAGCACTGGGTCACTCTATAAATGTAGGGTTTAATATCAAATCGTACTCTGTATGCGTAAATAAACTGAGGTAAAATTTGACCAGAGAAATAAATTATAACAGTTCCAGTCGGTTGTAAATTATTCTCCAATTTGCGCATTATTCTTTTAACTTTTAAGACTCGAATAGAAGAATCGATCTCTGTTAATAATTCATCTTCAGTTATAGATGTATCAACATTTTGCATAACACCTTGTCGCTGAGTAAGGTGTGTTGAAATATAGAGATTATAATTTTCGTGAATGAATGGATTATTTGACACTAAATTATTTGCAGCTTTAGGTGATTGTAATTCTAATTTCAAAGTATATTTGTTTATTGTAGAAATATTCAAAATGTCAATTTTCATACCAGGGTATTTGTTTATAATTTTTTTTCCAATAGCTATTGGATGTAATTTAGATATATTTTTGTTAACTGACTGTATATTTGCAATAAACGGACCATTATCATTAGAAGAGTACCTATTTTTATTTTTAGAATTTAATTCATTTTCAGAAATATTTTTTTCTAAATTAATCTTAGTATGACAGTTTGTATTTGTTTGTTTATTACCATTTTGCAAAATATTGTTATCAGTAACGAGATATAGCAGCTGTCGAGACGTGCTGAACAAGTTACTGCCTATACTAGCCTCAATTGAAAAATTAACCTTAAAGATTAACAACAAATAAATACCTCACGTAAAAAATTTACCCGGCCAAGCGACATATATTGGTCAGTGTCTGGAAGTTAATAATGATGTTATTGTCGATAAACATGTACAAGACTATGCAAGTAAATTAAGAAAAAAATCTACGAGCCAAAATCTAACTAAAATTAACCAAAATAAACCAAGTACTGCAAGTTCTGCTATTAATAAGGAGATGTCACCAAGTGTATTAAATATTGAAAATAATATAAAAATACAAGCAAATGCTGAATTAAATAATAAACAACCAGAAAATGATTATAAAATTGTTCAACATAAACGCAAAAAGCGTGCTAATAAGCTATACGGAACAGCAGATAATGAACAACATAATTCCTTTACGGGAGTCGGAAAAAAAATATGGCTATATATTTCACGGGTACAAATGAATGTTTGTGAAGAAAATATAATGAATTATATGATAACGAAAACCAATCTTCCGAAAACTGAATTTTCTGTTACAGAAGTCAGTGCGGCGGCTGGTAAAATATTAACAAAAATTTCAAAATTAGTGCCCCATTTGATAAAAAAGATGAATTGTATAGTCCTACGTTTTGGCCAAAAGGAGTCGCATATAGGCGTTACAACTTCAATATAGAAAAAGAAAATATTATACAAAGTAGAGATTTTTTAGAATCAAGAACAGAGACTGCCTAAAAGTTATGAATTTTAATATACAATGTGTTACCAATAAAATCGAAGCTGTGGAACTTTTAGCAAATGATATGGATTTAGATATAATATGTTTGACCGAACACTGGCTAAATGAAAATAATAAAAATCTATTTACAATAACTAATTATTCTATGATCATCTGTTACATAAGAAAAGAACATAAAAATGGAGGGGTATGCATATATGCTAAAAATAGGATAAAACATTTTCCTATTGAATATTTGAACTTATTATCAGTTGATATTGTTTGCGAATTGACTGGAAACTATATGCCGGCTTTAAATTTGTTAATTATAGTCATGTATAGATCACCTAAATCTAATTTATGGGCATCATTATCAGTGTTGGAAGAAGCTTTACTTTATATTTTCACCAATTTTAATAGCAAAACTAATATTATTTTTTCTGGAGATTTTAACGTGGACTTCCTTACCAACAACAATGAAAGTCAAGAAGTTATAAATATTTTTCTTAACTATGGCTTAATGCGTACAATAAATAAGCCAACACGACAGAAACGCTGCATAGATAATATATTTACGAATATTGTAAGATATAACGCAAATGTCTTTAAAGCACTTGTATCTGACCACGACGCCCAAATAATATGTGTAAATTCAAATCATAATAATGAGGTAAAATCGGTCATACAAAGAAATTATTCAGAGGAAAATAAACAAAAATTTCGTATGGCTCTCCAAAATGAAAGCTGGGAGAATGTTTATTGTGCAATAGACCCTAACGAAAAATTTGATAAATTCTTAAACGTTATTTTAAAAAATCATGAGAAATATTTTCCACTTTGTGCCAAATTTTATAAACCACATAAAATACACATATCTGACAGCACAAAGAAAATGAAGGAAATTTTAGGTTTGCTTCATGATGCCTATAGTCAATCTGGTAATCAGATATATAAGAACAAATATATCAACTTTAAGAAAAGGTATCTTGATTATTTAAGACAGGAAAGATCATGTCGCAATATCAATTTCATCAATTCAGCAGCAAATACTCAAAAAGGGATATGGCATGTTGTCAACAGCGAAACATCAAGCCAGAAAAAAGAAAAACACTCTAATTCTCCATCTGCCACCGACTTTCAGCAATTCTTCAATAATATAACAAATAAAATGATAACCAGTCTCAAAAATCCTCTTCCAATGCTAAGAATGTTTCAGTAAACGGTTCAACAGTATTCTTTCATCCAGTAGTGCCTAATGACATTAAGACTATCATAAGGGACATGAAACCTAAAATAAGTAAAGATATCTTCGATCATGACTGTAAGCTGGTGAAATACATAGATTCTGAAATAGCAGATCCATTGTGCCATATCGTCAATCATTGTCTAGAACAAGGGGTTTTTCCAGAAAAAATGAAGATAGCCAGAGTCCGGCCCATATACAAAAAGTGTGATCCAAGTCTACCTGACAACTACAGACCAGTCTCAATACTCCCTGTATTTTCCAAAATTTTAGAACGTGTAATGTCTTTACAATTAACATCTTTTTTTGACAAGCACTCTTATTTTTTGGAGCAGCAATTTGGATTTCGTCCCAAGAAAAGTACAACCGATGCCATCATAGCCTTAGTTAAACAAATTTGTGCTGCACTTGACAACCACGAAGAATGCTTAGTTCAACTGTGCGATCTTAGTACGGCCTTCGATCGTTAGTTAATTAGTTAGTTAGTTGAAATTTTTGGCGCACAGCAACAAAGGTTATTTGCGCCTAACGCAGCCCATCTAAATGACTAGACTATATATTAAAAATAAAAATTTAGACAATAAATAAATAAATATATAAATAAATAAAATCATTAAAAATACGCATACTCAATAAAAGAAATCTTGCACTGACAAACACAAATAAATAATATAAAAAGTCTGTTCGAAAATTTGAACAGACTCAGGGTGATGGTAAGAGGCTGTAAAAGGGCCAATTACCATCGAATATCACAGTCAATAAATAGAAACACATTAAAATAAGGTGCAAGACTTCACACATAAAACAGTAAGTTCGATTCTCTCAGGAAGAGTATCAGCCTGTCCATGAGTACTCTGTCGTCACCTAAGGCAACTGACAGGTCATAGCACAGGCCTAACCTCTCCCTGACATCCTCGAACTGTACACATTCGGTTAAAATGTGTAACACAGACAAATCTGTGTTACACGTCTCACAGACAGGGGACTCTTCACCTCGAAGGAGGTGTCCATGGGTCCACCAACAGTGACCTATACGAAGGCGTGTGATGGCGGTTTCCTCCCTGCGGTTAATCCTGCAGGAAGAACCCCATGGTTTAACGTCTCCCTTAATCTGTCGTAACTTAACGTTCTGTGTGCGGCTCCACTCATGTTGCCACATGTCTAAAACCACATGTGTCAGATAACTCTTTGCGTCATCTGGAAAAACGAAACTCACATCAATCATAGGTCTGTGAGAGGCGGCTTTTGCAGCTGCATCTGCCGCTTCGTTGCCTTTAATACCAACATGTCCCGGTATCCAAAACAGCTCTACCCTCACATTCTGAGAATTCAGATTTTGGAGTAGCAACCGGATCTTTAGTACAAGAGGATGCACTGGATCTCGGATTCTGTTCAGAGCGCTCAGCGAGTCCTTCAAGATAACACTTGACCGACTTTGCTCTGACGAAAAAAAAACACAGGGCCTTGAAAATAGCGTACAGCTCAGCAGTGTACACACTCGTTATGGAGTGCAGACGGTACTGAAACTGTTGGCGTGGATTCAAAACAACGAACGCACACCCAACCCTGGTTCCAGATTTTGATCCGTCAGTAAAAATGACAGTATCCTCGAACCTAGGGACCAGTGTTCTTTGTAACTCATGTTGGTATTCGATAGGCAACGTAGTATCTTTATCAAACCTAGTTAATGTGAGGTTCACAAGTGGACGCGGTAGCGTCCATGGTGGAACAGCACACAAAACGAAACTTGCCATTTCAGGCATATTAAAATCAATATCGCCCAAAATGTCGAAAGTCCTCAGACCAAAAGGCCTATTGGCTCTTGGTTTTCTGTCATAAATCTCTGTATGCCTATTTTGTAGAATAGGGTCATACGCGGGATGATCTGGCTTGGCACTGAGTGCAGCCATATACCGCAAGGATAGAATTTTACGACGATTGTACAGTGACGGTTCGCCTGCTTCACACAGCAGGCTTAGTATTGGACTGGTGCGAAATGCACCTGTGGCCAATCTTACCCCAGTGTGATGTACAGTGTCAAGAATTCTTATCTCTTGGTGTTTAGCTGACCCATAAGCTAGACATCCATAGTCCAGCTTAGAGCGCACTAGAGAACGATATAAACGCAACATGACAGTGCGGTCTGCACCCCATGTCTTATGACTGAGGACCCGCAACAAATTGAGCGACTTTTGGCATTTTTTCTTGACGGACAAAAAATGTGCCCGCCAAGTTAGACGACTATCGAACACGAGACCCAGAAATCTGGCAGTATCGGCAAATGGTAACTGTGCTCCATTTAGTGTGAGTGTAGGATTGGGATGTACACCCCTTTTCCTACTAAAATGGATACATACAGTTTTGCTGGTCGAGAATTTAAAGCCATTTTCGGTTGCCCATGTATCGAGACGATTGATAGTCAGCTGAAGCTGACGTTCGATTGTACTAGTCTTTTGTCCGGCGACAAAGATACCAATGTCGTCGACAAATATCGAACTCTGTACAGGTAATCGTATACATGAAGCTGCACCGTTAATGGCAATTAAAAATAGCGTAACGCTCAGTATGGAGCCCTGTGGGACCCCATTGTCCAGTGCGAACATTTGTGACAAGGTATTTCCGATCCGCACCCTGAAGCGCCGGTTCGACATGAAGTCTTTTATAAAGAACATCAAGCGTCCCCGGAGACCCCAGGAATGCAGAGTACGGAGAATACCATAAATCCATGCAGTGTCATAGGCTTTCTCAATATCGAAAAACACAGCTACCAGGTGTTTGTTTTCAACGAAAGCATTCCTGATAGCTGTCTCTAGTCTGATCAGATGATCTGCTGTTGAGCGGTGACGGCGAAAGCCGCACTGTGTGTTGGCCAGCAAGTCGTTTGATTCTAAAAACCAAATCAGACGCTTGCTGATCATTCGCTCCATGAGCTTGCAGAGACAACTGGTCAGTGATATTGGTCTGTAGCTAGAGGGCAAGTGTTTATCTTTCCCGACTTTGGGGATAGGAATTATATGAGATTCCTTCCACTTGGTCGGGCACTTGCCCTCAGTCCATATCCTATTATAGACATTCAAAAGCCTAGACTTAGATGATTCCGGAAGATTTCGGATCATACGATAATGTATCGCATCTGGACCAGGAGAGCTATCCTTACACTTTGACATCGCGCTATCTAGCTCTTCGCGAGAGAAAAGCAGGTTGTATACCTCGTCATTCCTAGAAAAGAAATTTAGAGGTATAGATTCGAGGCCTGCTTTACGAGTTAAAAACTCGGGTGAATAATGTTCAGAGCTAGAATTGAACGCAAAATTAGATGCCAAAGTGTTAGCAATTTCGACCGCTGAGGTAACTACGTTACCATTTACCGATAGACCAGCAATGGCTGTAGCTGTATTTAGACCGGATATTTTCCGGACCTTCTCCCAAACTTTGGCCACTGAAGTGGCAACTGTAACGGTGGACACGTATTTGC